>JARKIC010000135.1:0-438555 GCA_029378375.1 Mycena olivaceomarginata | reverse complement strand
GAGAACATGGACGATGTAATGCGACGGCTGCGGGGCCTGAAGATCAAGTAGTTGTCTCGAATCGAGGTGCGGGCAGACTCGGATGATAGATAGACGTACGGTTCTAGTAGTGGTCCATTCACGAAATATTTTACAGTTTCTGTAATAACTCCCAACTATAATCGACATTCCTTTGAGCCCCAGTTTTTCTTGGTCCTCGTTCTTCAACAACCTTGCCCCTGGAACGGATTAATGCGGACAACGTGTGGGTTCAAGTGGCACCTGATAAAAATACAGGTCGATCCAGGTCGATCCCTTGCACCGCACGAAATACATCCATTAAGAGCTGAGAAACACAAGCTAATGTAGACCATCCATGCGTACAGACATATACCGGGGCGGAGAAAATTACAAGTCCGAGTTGAAGGCCGATTCCGATGAGGAAAAAACAAAGTGCGTGCGTAACAATACGAGTGACGAGGAACGAGTCCTCCATGCGTTCATGAGACGAGGTTGGGGGGTAAAAAATGCAGGTGTCCGAGGCACGAGTTGAGTTGTTGAAGGAGAAATGCAGGTGTTCGAAGAGTGCGTCGGGGACACGAGGGAGGAGAAGGCAGGCAGAGCTGGTGGTAATTGCGACCGCGAAGAGAGCGGCAAGCGATGCGAGGGGATTTGGATGGATGAGAGACGAGTTGAGCGGGATGGAAATTCGGTCGTTCGATGCAGTGCCGAGAAGAGGTGCAGTGTGAGAGATTCAGAAGCGATAACTGAGGGACCAGGACGGTCAATACTCGAATGAAACGAGTGAACCAGAAACCCCACCTGCGGCTAAGAAGATGAAGTCGCGGCCTGAGCGCGTCCCGGTCCTCCTTGATCTCGAGCGCCATACGATTCAAGCACGGCTTGCAGATACCCGTCGGCGACCCCTGCACCGATCGCCGCGCCGCAGGTGGTGCGCCGTCCGCTCGTGCGCAGGGAGAAGAGCCGGGTGCATCAGGTCCGGAACCGCGCTCGGCGTCGGCGCCGGGTCCAGCTCCCACATGAGGACACACACCTCACAACGGAGCAGCGCGTACGCGACGACGGTAGTAGCGTCTTCGACGGCGAGGAAGTTCGTGAACATGATCGATAGGTCTGTGTAGAGAGAGCGGCGTATGGGACGGTTTCAGGATTGGGCATCTTGGGGCGCGTCTTCGGGATCTGCTTCTTGTTCTTGAGAGTTACGGCTGCGGCGCCGACGAGGTCGCCCGTGGCTTTGAGGCTGTCTCGGACCTTCGTGGCGGGGTGTACTCGGCAATGCGGGCTTCGTATGCTTGGCGGGACCGCGCTTTGCGGGTTTGAAGATGATTTTCCAAGTGGTCTTCGCCGCCGAATTTCGCGATCGCGCTGTTATAATTGAAATTCGATGCTCGATGGACCGAAGGGAGAGAAGGGAGAGCCGGCTACATACACGTTTTTCACAGCCAATGCACTCACCAACTTGACTTGCCTACAGTGCGGGTTTCTGGTAGTCGCGTTAGCGGAGAAGGAAGGAATGTGGTTGCGACGGACAGAATGACGATGCCTGTGAGATCTTTTTCGGTAAGGTCGAACGTCGTGAGGGCGGTGGAAATAGCCATCACAGAGTGTTCCTCGGGATTAATGCAATCGTCGCAAATGCGCTGTGGGGAGTTCACCTTGGAAGAAAGGAACGTCAAACCATGCACCTTCAAAGAGGGAGAAATAGGTTGGATGTGTCTGTAGCGCAGTCGCTACATTTCGTGTCGAAGCATAGGTTCACGATCGTGCTGCAGGAGCGAATGAGTCACATCTGATAGCTGATAAACCCGCACTTGCCGTTTGGGAATAGAATCCAGGACCTGCAAATGGGACAAAAGCTCTCGTGCACTGACATTGGAGTCAGGATTCACAATCATCTAGATAGAGAATATTAAAATCGATCAGCGAGAGTGAAAGGCGTACATCAAACCACGCATTCCAACGTCTATCTCCGAGTACGAGAGCTCTCCAAAATCGGGAGACATGGCTGAGGGCGAGGAGGTCCGGAATTGCAATGTGATAGTCTTCACAGTAAGCTCTGGTCAGCTCGAAAGGGAAAAAAGAAAAAGGAAGAATAGGGAATCGCGACGCGTACAAGTCACAAGTTTCAGCTCAGGAGGCATGGAAGCCAACGAGCGAGTGACATTTCCAGGTTGGACGTGAATAGAGCGTGTATTACTGGAAACCCGAAAGAGAGCAGAATGCAAGGTGGGTGGAGGAGAAGAAGAGAATATGTGACGTGACATAACGCGCCGGTGACTTTCGGCAGTGGGCACGTGGTAGGCACGTGCCAAACGCGTTCAAGTTCAACGAACTTCAAGCCCGCGTTATATTGCGAATCGCGGACACGAGTTGGAGAAAGGGGTCCAGGGAAACGTGTAGGATAAATTTCTTGCGCGGATCCGTTGAAAGCAAGCCTGGGCGAAATGAAGTTGAAACTTGAACCACCTTGATGAAATCTTTTTCTAGCACTACTCATTCAGTCGAAACGCTACAGTACTTGTTCGCCACCCGGTCTCAAAGATTTGTTGGTAGGAAAAAGTATAGCCGCTGAAACAAATCCAAGGCACTATATATCTCAGTTCGTAAGCCAGCACCTGAAGATAAAGTACCAAAATTATTTAGAGCTAACTAAATTGTTCAAGAATAGAAAAGCAAATCACTATAGTATTTAGTCTACGCCTGTACCTTCCTCACACGCATAGGGAGCTGTGGCCCCTTCTTGGGCTCATTAACCAGTATCGGACGTTGGACCGCCGTCGTGCCAGTAAATATATCTTCCGGCTTCACCGCGAGCTCGAACTCGAACGTGCGGATCAGCGTATAGAGCAGAGATTTCATCCTGTCGGAAGAGATTATTGTCAGCGTGCCAAAGGCCGAGCAGACAGGGGATTTGAACGCACTCGGCGAGGGAGAAGCGCCAGCCGATGCAGTTGTGCGGTCCACCAAGGAAGCTGAAAAGGTGCGCCCACACGCCGGGGATCGTGCTAGCCCCTTCAGGGATTGCGTCCCATCGGTCGGGTCTACAAACATAGTTGAGTTCAAACAAGTCCACGATGAATGCAAGAGAAGGCAATGCGTACTTGAACTCGGCGGCATCCGGCCCCCAGATACGTATATCACGGTTCAGAGCGGCGACGGGGACATAAATCATTTGTCCTTTTGAGACGCTAGGGAGCAACGTCGATGAGGACACACATTGTGGACAAGATTAATGGTGAAAGCGCTCACGGAATGCTCTCGTGCTGCACGCCGCGAGTATCCGTGTACGGCGTCCTCAGCGGGATCACGTCGTCGCGCATGGCCATACGGTTCGTCATCACCACCGGCGAATGCACGCGCATCACCTCGCGCACCACCTTATCGAGGAATGGCAGTCCGTTAAGCGCGTCGAGCGACGGGCTATCGGTGCCCATCGCCAGCAGCTCAGTACGCAAGGTCGATTGGACCTCCGGATGAAGGGCGAGGGCGTACAGTGCCCACGTCGTCGCTGTTGAAGTCTATGAACCGTCGTCAGGTTTGCGGTCTTCTGAGCTAAGAAGAACAAAGAGAAACTAACCGTCTCGTGCCCCGCCACAAAGAAGGTCGGCAGCTCTGTAGATAATGTTCAGCATTTACCATTCCCCAATAATGAGCAGAAGCAGCATACGCGCAACAACCACTTCGTCGCTCAGACGCTGGGTTTTCTCTTCCGACATATTCGATTTCACAAGCAACGACAGCAGATCCCGCCCCGGCGTCCTTTTCGCCCGATGTCACCTCCCGCCGTGCCTCTTCTAAAAGCTGCATGCCGATCCAGTCCATGGTTTTCCGAGCCTCAACGAGTTTCTTGGGCGTGCGCTACAATTCGGCCGTTTTTTCTTCTTATTTTATTACGAATTTGGATAGCGCACCAATACGCCCCGCAAGAACGGGAACCGCGCGCGCAATACCGCGGCCAGGCGATTTAGTGGCTGCGCGCCGCGGTCGAGAAATAGTTTTTGAGGGCGCCGTCGAGCTCGGTGGGTTTCCTGTCGGCATTCAGCGCGTGAAATTGGTAGTTGAATCCTGCGGGGGACCCATCAGGATTATGCCAGGAATAGATGGGCGGTGGATGGTACCTGCCAGCCCAATAACGTCGAGCGTCATAGCTTTGAGCCCGGACAGCACCTCGATGGACGCCCATCCGGACTCTTCTTTGACTTGATTCGCCCAGACCTCGCTCAGCTGGAGGGATGATGAGAGGAAGAATGATTGAAGACACGGAGAGCAGCACCCTCCAGGGCCTTATCGACAAAGAGCTGAGTGAGCCCCCGGACTTGCGAGGGCCCAAACGCCGGGCTCTGTAGTCACAATACGATAAACAGAACTGAATAATGGGAAACGTTGACCCCGACCAACCATTATCTTTCGCTATTTCACTTGAGTCAGAAAGGGCGATGATCAAATAAATACTCACGAGTTTCGTGTGCTCGTCGTCCTCAGTAGCGAGCAAGCCTAATTAATTAAAAGGCCATGAGAGGATTATACCGAGATCTCGTGCATGCGACTCGCCTCTCCCAAGGTTCTGCATCATGTTGAAGCGGACCATCGGCGCTTTCTGGTAGATGTCACTGGTGTTGACGATGTGGTGCAGGGCCACGGTGTCAATGGTGTATAATGTGGGAACCTATCGTATCAAACGGTCAGTATTCCCGTGAATGAACAAAGACAGTTTCGTTTCATTCACGCTGAAGAGACCATCGAACCGGAATGTCGGCCTGTACTGTGCCTGCCACTCTTGAGTCCGTGGAAACTGTCGACGAAAAAGCGATTGTTGATTGTCAAGACGAGAGCTCAAAAGAATAGATTCGCGCACGGTGACACTACCGAAGTTCCCATAGATCCAGCTTGGATTGGGTGGCCCGGGCATGTAGCGGAATGGTGAGTACAGGCGCCACGAGAGAAATTTGAAGATGGCTCGGATGAGCTGGACGCCCACTACAGCGCCAACTGCGGAAAAAAAGAGCCGTATGAGCATGTTGAAGATGGTGGTGAGATTGGTGTGAGTCAACCAGAGGGTGCGAGCTATATAACGCCAATGCGCGGAGAACATCCGCTCCGCCGTCGGACGGTTTGCTTGGGGCCCGAGGCCCGTCGGATCAGCCTGAAATAGGATACGAGCTGACCAATTGGGTCCATGTGTTTTTATGACGGAAGCTCATTCTGCAAATTGAGTGCTCCGACGGTTGACATCCGTAAGAAGACGACAAGGAGCTTGAGAACAGCGGGTTAAAACTTAAGAGTCGGTCAGTGACAGCCGACATGGACGAATTGCGACCGCGTGTGCACAGGAGGTTTAACGAGACAAGTAAACATCCGAGTCCGTAGGCACAGTTCAGAAGGTTGCCCTGAAGCTCTTACTAGGCGACTGGGCCAACTTGCATGGCTGTCGTGAGTCAAGGATGACAGAGGGCTCGTGACATCGAGAGTGAATCACGGCCAAGAAGCGCCGAAGCCCGATTATGCCGACGTACCCAGGGTTCAATTCGGAAAAAATCGCTGGAGTGCGTACCTAGTTCTGCAACCGTACATTTTATTCAAAATCACCTCAATGACTTGATCTGACAGGATTGTGCCTACTTTCAGCCCGCTCGGCTTTGAGCACGATTCTTTCAGTCTCCGAAGTCTCAGAATCTCCAGACTCCGCCGGGCTATCCGTTCCTGCCGAAGTGGGCTTTGTTTATCCTCGAAGTTCGTGCCTATCTTTCCAGCTTCAGAGACCAGGAATCCTGGTCGACTGAGAGGAAATCAGGGGCTACGGCGGAGATTAATGACCCAATTTAACTTGAGATCATATGATCATGATTTTATTGGAGTGGTAGGCCATGGCCCATGAGTGATCCAAGCGGCCTTAAGACTTAAGTAACACAACTATCTCTCAACCTCTCATACGGCGGCCGTGATTGTAAAAACCGGGCTGAACGCGTACACCCGGTCGACATTTCTGTACACCCAGAGTAAGCACATCGTCTCGTACAAATGCAAGAGAATCTCACGTGTGGTCGACTGCACGAAGCTGGTAGTCATTGCTACAGATGAATCAATATCCGCAGGAACGAACTTCAGACAGTTTGGTATTACCCGGCTGGGATCGTTGCTGGGAGCAGGGTGTGAATCTCCCGCATGTCAGTGGCCAGTACTGTGCCCAGAACGGCTATGAGGCCGAACGCCTCCGTGCTGTTCATCAGAAACAAGTCGAATTCGGCCGGATCTGTGGCAGTGAAGCTCCAATGGATCTCGGTAACTTCGCCAGCGATGGGATTGGTTGGGGCATCAAGGGTGAAGGCACTTGCGAGAGCAAGGAGGCTGGTAGGAGTGGACATGAGTCTGGGATATAAAAACTGAGAACATAGACAGACCTGGAGAGAATGATAAAGCGCATGACTGAAGAGTATGTGAAGAGGGTGAATGGAGTGTACTGGGGGCCATCTTTGATTCAGCTGCTTTTATAACCACAGGCGGCTAAGATTCAGAAACACTTCGCGCGTTTGAACATTGCCAAGAGTGCTGGTTGCCATCCGTATATTGACTGCCGAAGGGTGTTTGTTGAACTTTCGCCAGCCGTGTCACGCACGGCGTTCCGGCCATGTCAAGATGCCCACCAGAGAAGAGCGCGATGGGCCGTGTTGCGGCCCACCTCGATCAAGACATGTGGTGGGCGCAGTTCTCCGAGCCTCAAGGACATATATTTAGTTCTATCCAGAGTGGGAGGGCATACGAGATGAAATCTGCAACAAGCGAAAACTGCATGGATCCACTGGTACTTAGGCCAACCCTAAGCTGTAGTATCAGACGCTTTTCACTGTATTCGTCAGAAATGCCGCATTTACACAAGAACACGGACAACTTCACGGACCAAAGACGGACTGTCAGTCTGTCACGCAAGGTAAGTGATAGCCACTGGTAAGTACTAGTAGGATAGGATACGATCCGAATCACCAAGACCGACGGCTGAGTTGGCATATACGCTTGGCGCAGCATAGTGCAAGAGACCACAGTCAAAGCATGGGTTTGGACAATGTCTTGTGTGGGGAAAATGTAGCTCGGCAGTCAACGTGTCCCGCGGGAACAACAATCGAACGTTGAATTACATCCGAATTGGAATGTCCGGGATCAAATGTGCGGGATCAAACGATCGGCGGACATATGACGCATATGAGCGAAAGCGGCAAGAAAGCGGAGCCTGAATTCTTCTCGGCCTAAGCTTCACGGACAACATCTGTAAACAAACCGAACGCGCTCAGCCATAGCGCTTTCGCTGCCCTACGACGCGACCCAGACCTACAAGGTGTCTCTTTCTCGCAACTAATGACTTTTACTCGACTTCTGTCACCCCTGAAGAACGATATTACTGTAGCATTTTATTCAGTTCGTACCGGCCTGTGACCTGTGACCCAAAAGTACGGAAGTCAGTTTTCGTACTTGGCCTCGGGAGACCGTGACATCCCCGAAATTTTCGTACGTTCATCGCAAGGCGCCAGAAAAATTCTAAATAGCAACAAGAGCGGATACACTGTAAAAATTTAGAAAGCTTAGAATTGTCCAAACCGCTGAAATCGTACTTGAATTGAACACCAAAGCTGTCAACAATAGCAGCTCGTGTGAATGCCACCGGCGTGCGCAACCGGGTAAGCCGAAATTTCGATTTTTTGGGTGATTTTCAGCGATTTCATGACATTCTAGCAGTTTTCGTACTCGACCCCAGTGACCTGTGACATGTACAAAAATTTTCGTATTTTTGAAGCCCTGTGACGCGTGACGTACGAACTGAATAAAATGCTACAGTATTCTTTCAAATTTCTTTGTCAGCCCATAACTGTATCTACAATGGATCTTCCTGCCACAGAGTTGTGTTAATTGACAGACGAGACCGCCGCCGAGGGGGAGACGCCCCTGGTTCCCGCTTGATGGGACGCTTTCCCGAAGTGACCTCGACCTCCGAGTCCGAATTGTCATCTACCACGATCATGGGCGTTGCATCTTGCTGCTTGTAGGTGGCGCGCACACGCAGCCCTCTCGCCACTGACATTGTAACAGAGGTGGAGGGATTTTGTGCTTGCCACTTGGGAAGAAGGTGGAGATGATGTGGTGGAGGTCCGGCCTTTGAACACCAGGTTGGCGCAGGAGGACAACCGAGTCGGTGGCGACGGAGTGAACGTACTCCTTGGTGATGCTGATGAAGGTCCCGTGGACTGTTGAGTACAGCTCCATGGCCGCGGTGTCGATTCCTAGGCGCGCAAGGGTGGGATCGTCAAAAACGTAGTCGGGCCACCGTGGGCATGTATCAATGCAGATCGCAGTTTTGGCGCTAGGCGGGCAGAGAAATGAGCACCTCAGGGAGCACCGCCAATGTTACGTAAAGGTCCCTTAAGGGGGGTTCTTTTGTAGTACGCAAACCCCTCTTAAGGGACCACATCCGCCAGGCAGACATTAGTCATTGATGGGGTCATATTCCCTTTTGGAAAACATGCGGCAGGCAGACCACCCCGCCCCACCCTCAATTATTGCTGTACTGGCCGCTGCTCCCCGCACTGCCGCTTCTCCCCGCACTGCCGCTTCTTCCTCTTGTATCAACATCTCAGCCAAATGATTTAGTCTGTTGAGGTTTATTTTGACTCAAAATTTGGCACATTGAAAGACCGTATGGACACGTCTGTCACCACCCGCCCCACTCTCAATTGGTCCGTCTACAGTTCCTTCAATATATTGGCGGCTTCTCCTTCCGTGTTTGCATCCAATATGATCTCTTCATCCTCTCTGAGGTTGATTTGGCTCAAAATCTGGAGCCTGGAACAACGGCGGACTAGTCTGCCCCGCCATCAATTGGCACGGTACCCTGCTTCTCTACCATGCACCATTGTTTCCTCTCTCGTGTCAGTATATGTTTGCATCAGTATGATCTCTGAGGTTGATTTGGCTCAAAATCCGGAGCCTGGAACAACGGGCGGACTAGTCTGCCCTGCCATCAATTGGCACGGTACCTGCTTCTCTACCATGCACCGCTGTTTTCTTCTCTCATGTCAGTATATGTTTGTATCCAGTATGATCTCTGAGTTCGATTTGGCTCAACATTCGGAGCCTGGAACAACATGCGGACTAGTCTGCCCTGCCGCCAATTAGCACGGTACCTGCTGCTCTACCATGCACTGCTGTTTCCCCTCTTGTGTCAGTATGTATTTGCATCCAGTCTGATCTCTTCATCCTCTCTGGTTTTGATTTGGCTCAAATCTGGAGCCTGGAACAACAGGCAGACTAGTCTGCCAATTGGTTGTAGACTGGATTCTTGGTTGAATTTTAATTACCTGGTACTGTAAGTACTTGTATATAGGCAACCAGCCTGACCACCGTGACACCATCAAAACTTTGGGCAATGCAACTAGCACACATTTTGCCATGACCATTTGTTCAGATTTGACCGAGTGCAGGGACTTGGAAATAGCGGCGGACATCCTGCCATTGATGAAATGCCTTGAGAATATGGAATCAATTAAATGTTGTTGCATACCCCTTATTCTGCATCCCAAAACATGTTTGTTTACTTCAAAAGACATCTAAACCAAGCCAGGGGAACATGTTCTCAATGCTGCGACAGAAGTGAGTACGTCCAGTTCCAGCACACAAGAGCCAAGCAAAAGTACTGGTGTAAGTACTATATTGACTGAAGAACCTATCAGAATACAGTGCACTATTTATACTACGGAAAAGAGGTGGTGCGGGGATCTGATGAAATATCAGATGAAGAATTCGGGCAGCATGGGTATGGGGCATGGAGACGTCATAACAAAATCATGGTAAACACAGGAGAGCATGGAGGAATAAATTAGAACACATCTGTCACAAAGGTGTGTTTCCATTACAGATGCTATGCTACAGGAATTTATGTCTCACTTGGTATAGTTGCCAATCTTAGGAGATAGACACTAGTTGAGAGAATTGAGCTCCACAATTGGGAATTCATTCCTGCACAAACTGAGGAGATGCTGATTGAATTGGCCGTTGGCAGAAGCATCTGCCACAGATTATCACGGTTGAATTTTACAACTGGGAGGGCCCAGAACAGCGTGAATATGTATACTCAGGTGCACACAGCATCTCCAAATTGCCTGTGCCAGTGGCAGATGCATCTGCCCATCTTTTATGTAAGCGGTGGATGTGTCTGCACCAGTGGCGGATGCATCCGCCGACCTTTTATGTAAGCGGCAGCAGGAGTTTACCTCACCTGCTCAACCAATCAGGAGCTGTATAAAGATCCATCTAATTTGTTTTTTTTATATTGGACTCATGTCTGAAGGTTTCGACACATCTCTGGGACGGAATATGATTCTGAACCCCTTCTGGTTTCAGTTTGATTTATTTCATAATTTTGTATCATCTATGAAGCCTATGCACCCCGTTGGTGCACACTTGCACCAGATTCAACTGTAAATCTTGTTGACTTTCTGGCTGGTTTCATGCACACAATATCATACCCAGCGCAAAAATCTGAAATATATCCGACCGCAACCAGAGGGAGTTCAGAATCATGTTCCACCCCAGAGATGTGTTGAAACCTTCAGAAATGAGTCCAATATAAAAAAAACAAATTAGATGGATCTTTATACAGCTCCTGATTGGTTGAGCAGGTGAGGTAAACTCCTGCTGCTGCTTACATAAAAGGTCGGCGGATGCATCCGCCACTGGTGCAAACACATCCGCCGCTTACATAAAATGTGGGCAGATGCATCTGCCGCTGGCACAGACAATTTGGAGATGCTGTGTGCACATGAGTATACATATTCATGCTGTTCTGGGCCCTCCCAGTTGTAAAAGTCTAAAATTCAGCTGTGAGAATCTGCGGCAGATTCATCTACCAATGGCTAATTCAATCAGCAGTTTCACATATTCGATCCATTCAACATATTGGCTGCTCCAAATTTCCAGCTCAAAACAAGTAAGCGAGTTTTTGTCACAAAAACTTGTTTTTGCAACTGCAATCAAGCTATTGCTTTTTTTCATACTTTGGCTTCATAGGAGGTCTTAAGGTGGCTGGTATATTGATTTCTGTCACTTGAAATGTTGATAGGAACTGTGGTTGAGGCTACATAAATGGCTGGTGCCAACTTTACCATCAATTGGTGATCGTAAAGTTGGCACCGGAGGGTACAGCCACCACAGCCACCTGTGGCGGACACATCCGCCCAATTTGATCAACGACAGTTTGACATGTTATTCAAAAAATTGAGGTAGTACAGGTAGTAAATGGTACATGCTTGCCACCACAGGTACAGTGGATGCATTTTGTACTGCCTGGAGGTGTGGTAAGAGTGGTACATATGAGAATTTGCAGTCTGCCAATTCCTCAGCAAACGGATGACCTCCTCCCGCAACAAATCCATAGACTGGCTATCCTTTTGTTGTTAGATCCAGCCAGCACTGGTGATCTTCCTCGAGCTGCAGGCACATCCAAAAGCCATGGATGATGGTTTCTAGACATCCTGTCCAGAAATCAGTTATAGCCATTGGTCTAAGATGGCTTGCCCTGAAATAGGTCCAATGAGACAGAAAATTCGGGTGGGGGACAGGAACCTACCAGTTGGAACAACGGCTGAGCCACCCAAGTGTCTTGTTGAGTGCAGTTTTGTGAGCAAGGTCAGGCGGGTGATTAAAACCATGATGTCTTACAAACATACTGGGTGCAAACACATACTGAAACGAGAGGGGAAACAGCAGTGCATGGTAGAGCAGCAGGTACCGTGCTAATTGGCGGCAGGGCAGACTAGTCCGCATGTTGTTCCAGGCTCCGAATTTTGAGCCAAATCGAACTCAGAGATCATACTGGATGCAAAAATATACTGACATGAGAGAGGAAACAGCGGTGCATGGTAGAGAAGCAGGTACCGTGCCAATTGATGGCGGGGCAGACTAGTCCGCCCGTTGTTCCAGGCTCCGGATTTTGAGCCAAATCGAATTCAGAGATCATACTGGATGCAAACATATACTGACATGAGAGAGGAAACAGCGGTGCATGGTAGAGAAGCAGGTACCGTGCCAATTGATGGTGGGGCAGACTAGTCCGCCCGTTGTTCCAGGCTCCGGATTTTGAGCCAAATCGAACTCAGAGATCATACTGGATGCAAACATATACTGACATGAGAGAGGAAACAGCGGTGCATGGTAGAGAAGCAGGGTACCGTGCCAATTGATGGCGGGGCAGACTAGTCCGCCCGTTGTTCCAGGCTCCAGATTTTGAGCCAAATCAACCTCAGAGAGGATGAAGAGATCATATTGGATGCAAACACGGAAGGAGAAGCTGCCAATATATTGAAGGAACTGTAGACGGACCAATTGAGAGTGGGGCGGGGTGGTGGCAGACGTGTCCATACGGTCTTCAATGTGCCAAATTTTGAGTCAAAATAAACCTCAACAGACTAAAATCATTGGCTGAGATGTTGATACAAGAGGAGAAGCGGCAGTGCGGGGAGCAGCGGCCAGTACAGCAATAATTGAGGGTGGGGCGGGTGGTCTGCCTGCCGCATGTTTCCCAAAAGGGAATATGACCCCATCAATGACTAACGTCCGCCTGGCGGATGTGGTCCCTTAAGAGGGGTTTGCGTACTACAAAAGAACCCCCCTTAAGGGACCTTTACGTAATGTTGGCGGTGCTCCCTGAGGTGGAAATGAGCAGAAAGGCCTACCCGAATGAAGGATGATCCAGGGAACCAAGGGGTTTCGGATCCGTGAAAAAGTCCACCTAGGCCGTATTTTTTCAAAAACATGGTCTCAGCGTACCTACCTATCACGTGACCATCCCAATCGGGTAACTGCACTTGGGTACAGTCTTACCTGTCAAACTTGGGTGGGCCTTACATAGATTTTAAGTGGAATGGAATACCAAAATGTTTAAGGATCGTATGCGGTGTCATTATATTCGATGACAGACAAGATTTGGAGAAAATAAATAGGTGGTCACCAAGGTGGTCACCTTGATGATCAATGATCATTTGATGCGGCATCGCCGTCATACAGTAGTTTGCCGAACCTCTTGCACCAAAAGTTATCTGTCCTGTGTAAGTCTTGGGATTCCAAACACACAGAATACAGCAGGAGAGGCAAGTGGGAGTATCCTGAAGTTTTGAACAATTTTGGGCCCTTTACTGAGAGGTCATCTCTTTTTTTTTTTTTCGGCCTGACGGCCGTACCTACCTACCTCCCCCCTATCCCGGCTTCACCGGCCCGAACCCCCTTGCAGGGAACTCGCCACCCTTGGCGATCTTCACCCCAAGCTGATCGCCGCACATTGGGCACTTGTTGCCGTTGGCCGTGACGAAAGGCGCCATTGGCGGGAGAGGAAGTGGGAGGGAGGAGGAGGAACACAATGGAGAGAGGAGGAAAGGGACGCGATGCATGTCTCTATTTGGCGCCGGCTTGTCCAGGATGACGCTGTGCTGCTGTTTTAGTTTTACTCTATAGCAAATGCGTCATAGGTAGATTCAACCTCCGAAAATGTCTGGCCGGCGCTCGGCCAGACATGATCCCGCACATTTGATCCCGGACTTTCCATTTCCCAAATGATCTCAACCCCAATAACATGATTTGGCAGATTTCGGACGCCAACACGCCTCAACTCAAGCAAGGTGATTTGCACACGGTCGAAAACAGCTATTTGACGGGATTAGTAGCGAACTCAAAAAGCGCCGCACCACGCCTGCCCTCGTTCAATAAAACAAGACAAACTTTTCCTGAATAATGGACGGTAGGAGTCGAGGAACCTCTTCGCCACATATCTCTCTAGGTACCGTGTAATTAGTCCAGGCATCGCAAACATCCCAAAGACAACGCTCCCAAATCCTCCTCGTTTCACACTTGCACTCTTCTCACGCGCATCGGGAGCTGGGCGCCTTTCCGGGTCAGCGACCAGCAGCGGACGTTGCACTGCTATATTCCCAGTACCAATCGCCTCTGGCGGCACTGCCAGCTCGAACTCGAACGTGCGGATCAGTGTATAGAGGAGGGATTTCATTCTACCGAGGTGAGTTAGTTAGCATCGATGCGTAGTTCTGGCGCGGTGGTCCAGAAAGACCGTAGAATGCAGGAGAACGAGAACATTGAACGCACTCAGCAAGGGAGAAGCGCCAGCCAATGCAGTTGTGTGGTCCGCCAAGGAAACTAAAGAGGTGCGACCACACGCCGGGAATCGCGTTCGCAGCGTCGGGGACCGCGTCCCACCTGTCGGGTCTACACCAATCCAAAAGAATGAATGAGCAAACGGTTGATTGCAGATTGGGTAAAGTATGTATACTTGAACTCTGCCGCATCTGGCCCCCAAATGCGCGGGTCGCGATTCACGGCGGCGACCGGAACATAGATCATCTGGCCCTTCGACATGCTAAGCCATTCAAGGACGGTCAGAAGAGATATCTGAAAAGAAACTGTGACGAGGCGTACACGATGCTATCATGCTGTTTCCCTTGCGTATCCGTGTACGGCGTCCCCAGTGGGATGACATCGTCGCGCATCGCCATCCGGTTGGTGAACGCTACCGGCGAGTGCACGCGCATGACCTCGCGCACCACCTTATCGAGGTATGGCAAGGAATTGAGTGCGTCGAGCGAGGGGCTGTCGGTGCCCATTGTCTGGAGCTCGGCGCGCAAGGTGGTTTGAACATCGGGGTGGACTGCGAGGGCGTACAGGGCCCATGTAGTCGCGGTACTGCGGAGGAATCAGGCTCCGTACGGCGTGTGGCCATGCATGTAGAACACGAAATGATACCTAGTTGTCTCATGTCCTGTCGAAGAGAGGTATGAAATTAGCGGGGACCATGGAATTATCATGTTGGCAGCGCACCTGCGGCAAAGAAGGTTGGAAGTTCTGAAACCATTATATCCTTAGCACGGAAATACAGATGATTGAATGGGAATTGCGCACGGGAAACGACAACGTCGTCGCTCAGACGTTGGTTCTCCGGGATATCTTCTGACATATTCGACCGCACAAGGAGGTAGAGCAGGTCTCGGCGCTCAGCCACCTTCTCGCCCGATTCTATGGCATTCTTCGAATCCTGCAGAAGCTGCATACCGATCCGATCCATTGTCTTGCGGGCATTTGCGAGTTTCTTCGACGTAGGCTACATACAGATGGCCGTTCACAAACCGCGGTTGGAGATTGCTCGTGCAAATTGTTACTACGTACCAGCAGAGGCCGCAGGAACGGGAACCGACCGCGCAGCACCGCAGTTGCCCGAATGCGGCGAGGTCCAGTCTGCAGGAACAGCTGCTTGAACGCCCCATCGAGTTCTGTCGGCTCTTTGGTGTCGTCGAGCGCGTGGAACTGGTAGTTAAAGCCTGCGTCGATTGAGAAACCGTACAACATTGTTCAAATTTGAAGGAAAGTACCTGCGAGGCCGATGACGTCGAGCGTCGTGGCTTTGAGCCCTGCGAACACATCGATTCGGGCCCATCCAGATTCATCTCGGGGTTGCCGCGCCCATACATCGCTGAGCTGAATATGTTGATCAGAGAATCGAATCGCTCACGAAGTGGAGCTCACCTCCAGGGATTTATCCACAAAAAGTTGGGTTAGACCGTGGATCTGCGAAGGCCCAAAGGCGGGACTCTGGAAACTATAACTGCGTGTTCAAAGAGTGGGAAAATGCCAACAGACCATGATTTTTCTCTGTCGGAGGATGAGGTTAGAACGCGGGAACAAAAGTGTCACATACGAGTTTTGTGTGCTCTTCATCCTCTGCCACAATAAGCCCTGATGATTATCAACTACTGAGTTATCATGGATATTGCCTGGAGGCTACGCACCTTCGCCAAGCAACTGTTTCAAATGAAAGCGCGCCATCGGGGCCTTCTGATAGACATCGCTGTGGGTAATAATGCGATGAAGGGCGAGGGTGTCAATCGTATAGAGCGTCGTGGCCTGAAATCGTCCTCGTAAACAAGGGAAGAGAGCAATAAATAGTCAAGACTCGTTTTACACCTACCGAGAGGAGGTTGTGGAACCTGAACGTCGGCCCATATCGCGCCTGCCATTCCTGCGTCTTGGAGAACTGAAGCCAGAGCCGTTTGATCAGCCTTCAAGAAGATGGGACTCTGGAAAGGAGCGTACAGTAATACGTCCAAAATTCCCAGAAATCCAGCTGGGATTGGGCGGTCCTGGCATGTAGCGGAAGGGCGAGAATCGGCGCCAATATATGAGTCGGTAGAGAGATCTGGCCAGCCGAACACCAATAACGGCGCCCACGGCAGAGACAAAGAGTCGGAGACTCAGACGCATTAGATGCAGAGGATTCGGATGGCAGCAACGGCGGATACAGCTGACGGAGCTAGATAACGGGGTGAAGAGTCTGACGGACTAATATCTTGTGGGAAATAAATTGTCTTGAACTGTCAGAAGCCAGATGCTTATCCGTGGGTAAGTCTGTTGGGTGGCTAAGAGGCCGGGAGTTGCCGGCCCTGCCACGACGGCCGATGTCACCCGAAGGCCGACAAAGCCGTCGTGACCAAGCTCAATAAGCTAGCTTGACAAAGAGTAAGCATGCGCATCCCAGAGCTCTTCGTGCTCCCTGAGGAAAATTCTCCCGATTTAAGAGTCAGTCACGATAACACCTTTGACTTGAGAAGTTTTAGGGCTCCAACCATATCCGTTTAAAAACGTTTTCAAACGGACCGTTTGTTTCTCATTTACTTAGCTCGACCGGGGACGCAAACGGTAAACGGTTAGCAAACAAACAGTTTAAGACCTTACTATAGATAATTAATTACAGTTGAGGCATAGGTAACATCCAGAGCAGTAATTAAGTTGGTCCGATTGAATTTAGCATCAACCGTCGGGGTTCGCGAATGTATCCCAATTTGGATTGGTCGCCGGGATTGATGGCGGGAGCGCGCCTTTGCGCGCCACCTCCAACTCAAGAGGCAAACATGCCGTCCATCTCCTCCAAACAACATGCATTGCAACATATGAAGTGCTCAGAGATTTTTTGGACGATATGAGGTCTGTTCAACCCTGTTTGCATTTTATCTGCCAAAATAACCGACGGTTTTCAAACCATTTATTACCGTGTCCATTTGATTTGCCCAGATCTTCAAACGAAAACTAAATGGTTGGAGCCCTAAGCAGTTTATTATCTAGGAGTTATGGTATGCTGTGTTCGAAACAAGTACAGCGACAAACGTTCTACAATAGTCGCAGAAAGTAGAACGAAAACTCAGGCCACCATACTCCAGTGTAGTCGACGCTGGCTTTTCCTTTGGGATTGGGGCGGTCTGTAGGTGAAATGGAGCTGCTGCGGGGCTGCCTGAAGTCTCGCCTGCATCTCCATCTTCTCCACTTCCCTTCTGAAATTGGCGATGACACGGTTGATTAACGTCTGCGGCGTGGATGAGATGAGACCATCAATCGAACATGCCACAGGGGCCGGAAATGAAATAGAAGTTGGAATGTGTAGGGAATGAAATAGAAGTTGTGAATGGTTAGAATGAACGAACGAGCGACGTACATCCAAATAATAGCTGTTCCCGTTGGCGACGACACTCTGCTGCAGCTGTACCTCGTCCTCCAGCGGCGTCTGCGCAAGCTGGTTCCGCAGCGTCGGCGGAACCGAATAGCGGACGCAGGCGTACGGCTGTACAGGCAGGATGATGCCATACCCCTCGGGGTACTGCCGGTAGAACACCAGGTTCGACAGCGTCTGCGGCGGCCCGCCGTGAGGCACCAGCTCGCACCGGCTGTTCTGGAGGTCGAAGAGGAAGTACCGCAGTGTATTCATCATCTGCTGTACCTGCGCGAGCTGGATGTTTGGGAATGCCGTCGTCGCCAGGAGGCTCACTGGCGCGAGCGCGTCGGTGTGCTCGAGCTCGCGAGACGAGCCGTCGGGGAAGTATTCCAAGAATTTCACGTTAAGCCGGCGGTAGAACTGCAGCCTGTCGTAAATCTGGGGTGACGTTTCGCCGTTCATGTATGCTGGGCACTGCGGATCCATGGCTGCTGGCGCGAAGAGACTGGCTCTGCTGGCGGGGGGCTTGTTATATGGAATAACGCTGCCACGTATTGAGCTGACCTTATATACGGGGAAGGTAAGGAAACCAAGGTTACTCTCGACACAAATGCAAGTTCGTCTTCACACGATTGGCCACAGTCGTGCAGGAGGATGATGGTTGGGAGCAAAAGACTGTGAATAGTGGGCCTGAAATAATGACATATGTACTTGCATGAATGGGTGAGAAGAATGGGCGATTTGCGGCTACAATGCACTGATCCTGAATCAAAGATTATCACATCAGTCCGTGTCATCGTCGTCCGGAACCGCCTGCGATGGCGTTTCAGTCGCGTCGCGGGCATCCCCGGCATCATACCCGCCAAGTTTCGCGTGTCGCCTTCCATTGCTCTGCGAGCTGCCAGCATAGCAGACAGAGAGTATACTTTTGCCGCCTCTCCCGACGCTCACGGATTGTACCCGCGTTGGCTCCGTCCGCGGCGCTCTCGGATCTTGGGTTAAAGTGCCTGACACAGCAAATATATCGACAAAGGGCAGTAGTGAACCGTGCAAAGGGCAACTGCTTCAGTAAGACTGCGGACTCCATTGTGCTGTGTGCAGTAAACGTCACTCATTGCCGTCAGAGGAGAGGGAGAGACGCGCGCACCGCAATGAAATATGTAGCATTAGTACAGAAATGGCAAACTGTGGCGAGACGCTGGATAAAAAAAGGTCTAACCGCTTGGGGCTGACATGCCGTTCTGTGTCAAAACTGTGAGACACAAAAATACGCGTTCGCCGGTAGCGCTGAGAGACAGCTGGAATTCAATAGGCAGCGATGAGAGAAAGAACTCACTAGTACTGCAGCCCACTGAGAAGGTGCGCGGGAAGAGTGCTAACCCAATCGGGCAACCAGTGCCTCCATCCACGGCACCATTTAAGATTTTCGGTCAAGGGCACCATGTGGGGCGGGATCCCGATTAGCCCCTCTCCGAAGTCCGATGTGGTTGGCGCTGGTTGGCGGATCGGAAATCAAGCTCTTAGCGAGCGCCGAGGGGTATGCGCCATAGCTGGGGGACAATTATTACGTCTTCCCCACGGAAATTAAATTCCATAATCGAGGTCCAGATAGGTACATTCCACTGGTTACAGGAAGGAAGTCCGCGACGTCCATTGATAGAGCTGAGAATTAGGAGGCGAGCGTAGGAGGGCCAAGCCGCCTCAAAAATGCCGAGGCACGACCGGGTTTGGGGCTCAGAGGACACAAAGAAACCACGGCAGTCAACGACTTCTCGGAAGTCATCAAGGTCTGTGAGAGAAGGGACGGAGATATCGGTCGTGGCTGTGCAAGAACCTAATCTCGTTCCCACGGCCAGGTGCCGAGATGCCGCTCGTTTGAACCACAATTTCGGGCTGCGGGGCTTGCAGGAAAATGTTTACAACCGGGGCGGTGACCCGTGACAAGTTCCATATTTCGTTTCGACAGGGGGTGCGTGACCCGTGACCGACGAATTGATAGTAATAGTACAGTAGATTGTGCACTGTGTTTGATAGAGCACGTAAATTATTACAGACAAATTGAACTAGCTCGATCCTTCTTATATCATTCATTTGAGATTCAATCAGGGCCTTTCGTGCACAGTTTCAAAATCACGGAAGTCCTTACAACGATAGTCTGTTGTTAAGCGGCGGGGTCCGATCAGGGTAAGCGCTTGTTACATAATGTACACAGCCACCGCGCCCTTGACCCTCCAACCACGGAACCGCTATGAACATTGTCTTCCCATTTCAACCATATAAATGACTTGATTACTATTCAAAACCTTCTGAAATTTATTCAGCATTTTATGGCGCTGTTCAGGGCTCGGTGCTTCAACAGAGCGCGCAGTCACGTGGGATCTTGGAGCACTTTTACCACCCCGTTCCGCAGCGTATTAATTTTAG
Organism: Mycena olivaceomarginata; assembly: GCA_029378375.1. NCBI lineage: Eukaryota > Fungi > Basidiomycota > Agaricomycetes > Agaricales > Mycenaceae > Mycena > Mycena olivaceomarginata. Next base: position 418,610 of record JARKIC010000135.1, on the reverse strand, counting down.
TTTGCCACATAGGGACATTCAGAGCACCTTAATGAATGTATCTATGCAAAAATCGAGTTACAATATTGTTGCTGTAGGCACAAAACATCGGAAATTGTACATGTGGCTGTGCAGATTATGTAACAAGCTTTTACCCTGATCGGACCCCCGTGCTTAATAACAGACTTCAATATATCGAGGTACGAGATCAGGGCATATTGAAGTCTGGCTGCGAGAGACTATTACAACGACCGTCCATTGGAAGCAGCACATGACAGCAGGAGAGGGCAGTCAAATGCCCCGCCAGCTGGCATGCAGAGCGGTCAGAAGGGGGGAGGTCATGCAGCTCATTGTCAATGCAGCTGAAAGGCTGAGAGTGAATATTGCATTTTGGGCAGATGGATAAAATGAGAACCTGATTTTGGCGGGGTCACAACACGCATTGGTGCACCTTAAGCTGGCGCCACGATTGCAGACGTTAGTGGGGAAGCTTTCCAGGCCAGCGCGGTAGATGAATGGGCACAGGAAGTCTCCATCGTGGTAGACATACTATAAGGATTTGTCCGTCATATACAGAAACGAATGGGCGTAGAGCATGGCTTACCTCAGATGGATTAGCTTCTTTATCACCATAATGAAGCAGCATTTTTGGCCTAATTAGATCAGTAGACATGATGCTGGTGTTGGAGCAGCTCAATGCCGTTACCCCTGATCAAAACGAAAGATAGGTAGTATTATTGCTGTTTGCATATTAGTTGGCCATCATTTTGATCGCATTTTGAGTAGCCTCAGTAAATGACTCTTTTCTCGCTCAATTCCGGGTGGATTTTGTCGAGACAACATGCTAAAATCATTATTTTGAGAGGCACATCCAACCATACCATTTTTAGGATATAACACGAAGTTTTGAGAAAGTCAAATTCCGGAAGCAGCCGTTTAATAAATCTCAATAAACTTTCGTGTTCTTGCACTTTCCTCTACACATTGTGAAAATGGCGCATTTCCTCTACTCATGAGACTAAGAATATGTTCAAGAGAGAGAGAGAAAAACATGGTAATTTCCTCTATACATAATCACCGGATACTGACTTCCGTTACATCTATTGACAAGTTTGTGATCTCTCTATACATTTTGATTGACATCTCTATACAAATGTATTGACTCATTATTTCCTCTCTATACTTACAAATTTTCGACAACTTTCCTCTCTCAACAAACTTTTTTTTGGGGTCAAATTTTTTCTCAACTCAAGTCGAAAGACAGGCTAATTATTATTGTTATTACTACTCGTTCCTATGGCCCCACGGCTGCCATGGTGTCGTCCACGTGCAAGTGCACCTGCGGCCGCCTGACCCATGCACCTACATTCTTGTACCGTAATTGCATTATATTGACAGCTGTGCGCAGACTGGCGCCTTCAGCTTGCGTGACTGCCTCGTGCATGTGGCCGCTTGAACCATGCACCTACATTCTTCTTGTACCATAATTGCATTAGGAATGAGTAGTAATAGCGATAATAATTAACCTGTCTTCTCGACTTGAATTGAGAGAGAGAGAGAAAAACTTGACCCCAAAAAAAAGTTTGTTGAGAGAGGAAAGTTGTTGAAAGATTGTATAGAGAGGAAGTAATGAGTCAATACATTTGTATATAGATGTCAATCAAAATGTATAGAGAGATCACAAACTTGTCAATAGTATGGCGGTCCAAATGCACTTTTAATATTTCTCTACAAACTTTGCAAATTTTATGTTTTCCTCTACATATATCATGAAAATAACCACTTTCCTCTACTTTCACCTCCCAAGTTTGGCCAAAATAGAGAGAGGAAACAACACACATTTCCTCTCTCTACATTAGCTGGTTTGTGACTTTCTCTACATTCGTTGACAGGTTCGTGATCTCTACATACGTTATCATTGATCTCTCTATACAAACTTACTGACTCGCAATTTCCTCTCTCCACTCTTTTTTTGGTCAATTTTTTTTTATCTCTCCATTGTATGCCCAGCTGCAAGCTGAGGCTGAAACTATACTTAGATGCGGCTGATTCTTGGTTTGACTGCCGCAGTGGTCTGAACACTATAAAATCAGCAGATCACAGGCGGCAACTATGATCCGGTTTGACCCGTTGACGACAGGGCTCAGGCAAACCATTCGTCTTGCGAGACGAGCCAACGTAACGGCAACAGGACCGGGTTGCCTTGATATTCCGAATGAGAGTCATTTCGTTTTCCATTCAAGTAGCTACTACTTGAGTACAGATGTGTACTACCACGAAATACAGGTACGAGCTATCAGTTGTGTCTCTGATGGTGCTTCAAGTCGAGCAGCCGCTTCGCCAGGCTCTCAGGGAAAGTGTTATCAATTTTATCAGTTACTAATTAACCCCCCCTTTCCTTTTGTACAATCCGGGCTCCAATACTCGTAATTTAATCCTCACTGTCACGACCTTCGCGGTCTGACAATGATTTCTTTCTTCAACTCTCATTCGGAAATATCAGGGCGACCCGGCCCTGTTTTTACGAGCCGTCAACTGTTGCCGTTACATTGGCTCGTCTTGCAAGACGAACGGTCTGCCTGAGCCCTGTCGTCAACGGGTCAAACCGGATCATAGTTGCCGCCTGTGATCTGCTGATTTTATAGTGTTCAGACCACTGCGGCAGTCAAACCAAGAATCAGCCGCATCTAAGTATAGTTTCAGCCTCAGCTTGCAGCTGGGCATACAATGGAGAGATAAAAAAAATTGACCAAAAAAAGAGTACTGTACTATTTCGACCAAGTGTTCATCAAAATTATGTAATTTCTCATCCGAGAAGGCCGAAAAATTTTCTTTTGAATTAAGGCGAATTTTGCACACATCAAAAAAACTTGGGTGTCACACGTCACTGAACACTTGGTCGAAATAGTACAGTAGAGAGAGGAAATTGCGAGTCAGTAAGTTTGTATAGAGAGATCAATGATAACGTATGTAGAGATCACGAACCTGTCAACGAATGTAGAGAAAGTCACAAACCAGCTAATGTAGAGAGAGGAAATGTGTGTTGTTTCCTCTCTCTATTTTGGCCAAACTTGGGAGGTGAAAGTAGAGGAAAGTGGTTATTTTCATGATATATGTAGAGGAAAACATAAAATTTGCAAAGTTTGTAGAGAAATATTAAAAGTGCATTTGGACCGCCATACAATAGACGTAACAGAAGTCAGTATCCAGTGATCATATATAGAGGAAATTACCATGTTTTCCTCTCCCTCTCTTGAATGTATTGTTAGTCCCATAAGTAGAGGAAATGTGCCATTTTCACGATTTATGTACAGGAAAGTGCAAAAACATGAAAGTTTATAGAGATTTATTAAATGTGCACTTTGAACGCCATAGATTACACAATAACGCAAGGTAACGGGTAAATGGGTGTACTTAGTAACCAACAGACTACTGAGGTACATCACCGCTGGCAACGCCGGGCTCTTTGCGTAACTTGTTCATTTCTTGGAGCGTCAAAACTACTCAAGCACAGTTCAGTGCGACTGGAACATTCCTGGCCATTCCGGAAGTATCCGCCACCTCACCGTCACAAAGCCTGCTCATAATTGCGGGTATATTTGGGCTATTCATTCATCTTCTCGATCTACTCTGCCACCCAAATCGGAGATTGCAAGGCGGAGTTCTCGATCTGGTTCCTCGTACACCCATTCTATACATCGATTCTGTTTGTTAACGGAGGTTCCGCCAGAATCACCAAAACCTCAGGCGCCGACCTCACTCATCGTGGAGTCTCCCTACTAGGGTATGTTTACCGTTGACATGGATGGCTTGGTGAGTGTTTCTTATCCCGACATTGGGCATGAAGTTGAACCTATCGTCGGCCAGGGCAGTTATCAGCCTTCTCGCTTTCTTGGGCTCCCTGTGGATCGGGCTCTTTTTACATGACCTGGAGAATACTCCGGCCAGCGCTGATGGCAACACTCAACCGACAAGCGACTCTCTCCCCGGTCCAGCCGCACGGGACCTCGGTCTGTTGCAATTAGTGGAATTTTTGGTGGTGACCGCGTGGAGCATGCTTTACGTTGTCATGAGCTTCCTTGAGATTCGGGAGTTCAGGGCCAGCCGTGCTGCCGCGGTTCCAGAGTCCTCCTCCCCTCAAGATCACTAAATATTAATAAGTAGTTATTCAATTCAGATGTCTATGTTCTAACCGCGGCTGAGATGAAATAAGTACTGCGAATTGGTGGATGGGTCTTACGATTTGCGATGGAAGACTGCTAACCCCCTCGCCATTGATCTTCTCCGCGAGCATCGCAAAACAACAGAGATCGTGAGTGAGGAAATAACAGGCTGTTGTCTGAATGTATCAAGTCGACGGCGGCCGTGATAGCGCTACCTCGGGTACAGATACGCAACTTGGTCGACTTTTACCGCGGTCCGTGCTGATAGTCTGCGTTGCCTCGGCAAAGCGACACTCGGGTCCCGTAGTTCCGCAGCACAAGGCTCCATAAAAGCGAATCATTGCGCACATTGTTCTCCCAACCTAGCATTCCTCCACCCACCCACACCCACATCAGAATGAGATTCCTCTGGAAACTCGTCTGTTCCGCCTGCCTCCTTCTCTTTCTCCACACAGGGAACGCTGCTGTTATTCCCGCGGTGAGTACTGCACTCGAAGGCGCAGACCCGGATTGAGATTTCGGGACTTTTTCCGAAGATTCGGCACGAAGCTGAACGCGCAGCGCGTGCGGTCTACTCTATGGCCACGCGTGTCGCGCCGTTGCCTCCGTTTATTACAGTGTGAATCAGCTAAAGTTTGGGTTAGTTTTACCTGTTCATTCGCAACTTGGTGGCTGACAGCCGATAGATGCACCGAAACTCATCAAGTAGTTTACTTCCATTTCTTCATGGACCATGGTTATATGCTCCAGGTACAAATAACCGAACCACTTCTTCTACTCCCAGTGACACAGCGAAGTCGCATCGATGATTGCATATAATGCATGAAAGCTGATTTTTCGATATGAGTGAGATCTTCTGGGACAGATCTGGGGCCATGAACGATTCGACCAAGTGACGAGTTTCGAGACGAAATATCAAAAATGTATGACCGTTGAGGATTCGTCAGAAAAAATCACAAAGCTACAGGACCGCCTTAGACATATGGCATTGGCACCGGCTAGCGCGAACCCAGGAACTTGAACCTCTTTCAAGCATCTGTTGTCCCGAATACATCACAGCTCAACATCAAAACCAACCCTAGCTCTCTGGCATTAAAATAAAACCAATCCAACTGCTCCGTGAGCCGGGGGAACCAGCAAAGGGGTTGTGGGCATCGCGTAGTAGACCGAGATTTGATTTGAATGTTCCAAGCCGACCGTGATCCCAGATAAGAACCACCGTATTGCGCCAAGAAATCAGCACCTTCAACAGAGAGAAGAAACCCAACCGTATTTGCATTCCTCTAATTTCTAATGTCTGACATGGAAGGACTGCGGGATCATTGGCAGATTGCCCTGGAAGGTGTAAAAGCATGTATAAGTCACGGTACAGCACATTACAATGATGTAACCAATATTTCCGCAGAAAACGCACAGGCCGTCTACCAGCCAATGAACGACTGGGAGGTGGACCTCACCTTAGAAATAGATCTGTATGTCAAATTCACCACCGAGCTTCCGGTCACTGTGACTGGCCTTCAAGTTCCGCTCGTAACGGCTGCCCAGTTCTCCTCAGTTAAATCTCCCCGTTGCTTATGTATAAGCTGTTTCCAGGGAGTAGTCGCCGCTGTCCCAATTCCTGAGCAGAATGGTTTCGCCAACGTGATCCTAGATCAGCTGCGCTCGGCCTCGACCCTGGCAGCCTCAGTTTGGGTCCTCTGTTGTACGAGACGGAGATAATACGTGCCATCGTCGAAATTCGCTGAACCGTTTGAGAGGGCGGCTACCATCGGACCGCCATCGATGAGGGATAAGTACCTGATGGTCCCGCGCGGGGACCTTATCTGAACCGAAAAATTACCAGTCAACTCAACGGTATATGCGTAGGTCCTCGTGCTGAAAGTCAACCACAATTCCACGGTGCATTGGATGCGGGATGGTGGCAGTGCTGGGTTGTTAGGTACAGACAGTGTAGAGCGGCAGATCACCATCATCTTTTGCTTCTGACCGCGTCCTTGCCGCGTCCAGCTTGCACTCCCCATCCGCAAGCCTCATCCGCAAGCCGCCTCATTCTTGCCACCAGACGGAGATCAAGAACAGTGCCACGAAAAGCCCCCACAGAAACTCCGCCATATGATATCTGACACCTGCCGTCTCGCTTGAGCAAAAATCCGTTACCACCTCACCTTCGTACCCGCTCCGCTCTGAATCGGGACGTTTCCTTCCTCGACCCCCAGCCATTGATTCCGACGACTCATCTGAGTCCTCACTGTCCTCCAGCCTCTTCTCGTCGCGGGCACGCACACCATTCACACCGGCGACATTACCAGCGCCCATGCCAGACCCGTGGCCGTAACCGCAGCTCTGTCTTCCGTCGCTGCAGCTATATCCGCGGCATCTCCAGACTCCGACGATATGTTCAGACAGCAATCCCACGACCCTCTTCAAGGGCGACGGAGTAGGCGAGAATGCCACTGACTTCCTCAACGCGCTGCGCCGCCGGAACCTTCTGCACCCGAACATGATGGAAGATGACAAAATTGAGCTCTTCGTGCTCAGCCTCAAGTCAGGCAGCTTCGCAAAGACGTGGTACAAGAAGCTTCCCGCGGCAGAGAAGGCCAACACGTGCGCTGGGTCACGAAAGCGGCGGAGCTCGCAGTGCAGGTCGACCCCCCGGCCCGCTCATACCGCAGGTGCTCAAGAAATATCCCCGACTCGTTGCTGACCGTCCGGGATGTCGCATCCACCGACATCGCATCGGCGCGCAGGCTGGAGGCGCTCGTCGCCGCGTCCTCCACCGGCATCGCGACGCTCCAGCGCACGCCGCAGACTCCGACGCGCGGCCTCACCAACGCGTTCTCGAACCTCGCGGCGTCGTCGCCTGCACGCAACGACCCCATCCGACACAACCTCTTCCCTGCCACAGCCGCGGCCAAATGGGTGCACCGTCCCGACCCGGCGTGCATGAAGAAGATCGAGGCGAAGCCCGTCACGATTCATCACCGCCTTCAATCAGGCGCAGGCAGCAGGCAGCTGGCACGGCCCCGGCGAAGACCACCCGTATCCACTGACGCCGGGGATGGTGCCCGTTGGCTCCGGAGAGTGTCACGAGTGCGGCCCCATGGGCCACTTCAGCACCCGCTGCGCCACCGCCGCGAACCTCCAAGTCCCCGGGGCTGAAGCGTCGTGGAGGTCCATCGTGCAGTCAATCCGCAACCGCATCGCGCGCGACACCATGACCCCCGTCAACGTCGTGCACAACGGGACCGGCGCCGAGGACTTCGACATCTTCATGCCGGGGTTCGCCGAATACGACCGGCTGGTCATCGAGAAGAAAGGGGAAGGGCCGTCAGCCAGCGTAAGCGCACGCGCGACGGCCCCAAGGCGCAGGAGGAGGAGTGGAGTTGGGGGCCCCGGGCGCGAGGAGGAATCGCTCAGGGACGTAGCAGCTGAATCTCGCACGCATACCCCGGGACGCGGGGAGGGAGCTTTCCCACCCCGGGACAATGCGGCGGTTATCTCAGATGCCCATGTACACAAATATTTGGAATCACAGACCGTTGACTTGTACAGCGTAGATGTGTGCGAAGCGAAGGAGAGCAATTGCGGCGAGACGAGAGGAGAAGAGGAGGAAGAGTGAGGAGATGGCGAGGGAGGAGGCGGAAGGCGGTGGCGAAAGCGGTATTAACCATGCTGGTGGGCGTGAGTGGGGTACCGCGGGGAAGACAGACGAAAGCGGAAAGGCGGGTATGGGGGAGGATGAAGGCCTTGAGCCGCAACGGGAACGATTATGTCGCCCCACGCGCGCAACATACAGGGGGAGGTAGTCGCGCACCTCCCTCGAGGGAAGTCCTGCCCCATATCGATCTGGTCGCGTTCAAAGTCACTGACACCCACGGAGGCAGAATACCGCGACGGGCATTCAAGGCGGAAGCGGCGTACAGCCAGCCAATGGCCGCGCGAAACCAAACCGGCGAAGGACGGGGAGCAGAGTACTGGGGCACAGACCCAATGCGCGGGACACTCAGAGGGAGGAAGTAGCGCGCATCCCTCGAGGGGGGTACCATCTGCCAGACTAAAGAAAATGGCACTCCGTATTGACCACCACATTGATAGCTGGTTACCTCACCTCCGCGATGGAGCCCTAAAACGACTGGACGGCGATGTGGCACCGCATGTGGATTTGCATGCATGGCTCGTAGCGCTCGCAATTGAATGCACCACCTAAGGAGACTGGCTTGATATCGGTTGTGTGGATTGTTGCTATGGCAGCGCAGCATCATTGGCGTTGATCTCACTCGTCTTCAGGTTCGGGATGGGTGCGGCAGTGCCGGAACCACTGCGGAATCGTCTGGCTTGATATCGGTCGCGGGGCGTCGATCAACGCCGGTGAACGGTCCCGAGTGCATATACAAACACGCCCGATATCAAGCCTGATTATTCACAAACTGGTATAAAACGGCGAGGGACGACAGTGTTATCCTCATTCTCATTCACTCCAGCACTTGACGTGTCTGCCTTTCTTTCTATCCTCGCTCTTATTTTTTTTCCTCTTTCCCACACCCATCCATCTCCTTCTTCATTGACATAATGGCCCGCATCCTCCTCGCCCTTGTTTCTGTTGCCTTTGTAGCGCAAACTCTGGCCGGTGCGTAAAGGAGGTCTGACACAACACTTCAACTGATCATATCTGTAGCTCCCCACCACCGGCGCGCCGTATCCAGCATCGCCTGCAGCGAGTTAAACATCGCAGCCGACACCGGAATATTTGCTGCCCTCAATACCTTTGCCTCCATTAAATCCAGGTATGTTTTCCAAGGCTATACTTAAAGTAATGTAGCTTAAATCATCTTCAATCCAGCTCTGATCCCAACCTGCTTGCTGCTGAAGGCTCTCTAACGGCAGCAGACAACGCGAACCGCCAGATCAGCACCAGCCTCCAACGCCTCGACGCCGCCCCTTCGCCCGCGGACGCTTTCGCTCAGGTCGTATCGGGGCTTCAGGCCTCTCTTGCGTCCCTCGCCAAAGTCCAATCCGATGACTCCATCAAAGCCGCGGTCGCCTCAGCAAACACCTCCGTGACCGCAGCGTTGGACGCAGCTCAGAAGCAGGCGGCCGACCCGAAGTGCCAGCCCGTTGTGTTCGTGGCGCCCCCGCCTATTTCGGGCGCCCCGCTCTACTCGATGGTGTCGGGCCCTGTGCCGCCGCCGACGACTGGCCATACCAGGCAGCGGGACCACTGGCATACCGAACTTCGTGTCAGGCAGTAAGGCGGTGCCGACAACTACTCTGCGGACACGACCGAGCTTTGCCAGTTTCGCAGCCCCGGAGGCGACCGCCCTCTCTGCTGCGCCGCCTGCCAATGATGCAGTTGTTGGAAGCACCAAGTCTAATGGCGCGAGTGCAGTGACTCTCTCCGTGTCGATGGCTGGCGCGATCGCTCTGTGGGCCATTATTTCTTTCCTCTGATCTCCGAGTTGTGAATGCTCTTGAGTTGTGGAAGGGATGTATGATTATGATTATGAGCGAGGATGTAGCATAGAAAGAATCTGTATATGTATTGTATCGGTGATCTAATGCAGAATGCCCGTGGGGTGTGTTTGAATCAACAGCGGTGTGAAAGTGAGCACCGGGCGAGTCACTGCATTCAGGCCCTTCCTCGGCGCAGCTTGCCGAGCTGCACCGCCATGAGGCGTGCTGAGCCGAGGCGTCGCGACAGAGTCTGCCGTGATGATCTCGGCAGACCTACGTCGCGCTATACCGCCATCAGTCGAGGCGGGGTCGGCAGACCCTGCTGATCATGCCCTACCTGCACCTGCAGATTTTGTAAAATGTCTGCACAACATTTTTGAAGCTTGCCTGTGCTGTAGAAACATACCCCGTACATCCCGAGTGCCCCGGCGAACCTAGCTGGGATACCGTAAGTTGATATTCACGGGAGAAGCCGTGGTGAGGGCTGTCCAGATCATTACGGTAGCGCCCTTTAGCGCCTAGATCTCGGCAATTGATAGCCGCCGCAAGGGGCCGATTTGCGGCCAACAACAAAGTATAGCGTTCCAGAATCATATCATACAATCTCTGAAGCAACTGTGAGGGATAGCGAAGAATTTACGAATTTCTAGGTAGACGCAGCTCGGCAGACTCTGCCGACCTTGGGTCCACCGAGCTGAGCCGAGGCGCCCTCGGACGCAGCATGTGCCGAGGAAGGGCCTGAATGCAGTGAGTGGTTTACTCGCAGGCTTACAGTCGTTCTTCGCGGAAGGACCCTGGCATTGAAAATCATCCACACAAGCTCTTGTTTTTGGTGCAAGGCTCAACATCTTAACGATGCCCCAGTTGCATTTCGATGGTTTTAAATTAGCACCATCTGTGTAAACGACCAAAGTACGTACTCGGTTTTTTTTTTTTCTTGCGCACTGAATAAATTTACATTAGCCAGGACCTCAAGTTTTGAACGCCCAAATCGGACTCTGCGCAACACAGACTGTAGCATGCATTCACTAAAAGCTTTGGGGTTGGAAAGGAATTACAACAGCGGGGATGCCTTGTTCCGGGTCGGGTCGTCCGCAGTCTGGGCAGAAATGTTTTGTCCCCTCTTTTTAAAGCACAAGAGACAGCTGTGAAACATTTTATGCCCTTATTGTGTGATGCTCCATATAATGCTCAGTGAACAGATACAGAGCCCGGGCCCGGTTACCGCTGTCCCGTTTCGGCGTCCCAGGCTCAAACATAACGTAGACCTTCGTATCTGCAGTCCCTGTTCCACCGGTCCAGGAGTCATTTTCCTGTGTACAACATTACTGAAAAAGGCACTCCAAATGAGCTGCTGAAGATTGGCTGAAGACATACTTTATTTTTGATGATCGCATCGACGCTGCGCAAGCGGCCTTTTTTTGTCTGGGAAGTTGAACTTCTCGTTCTATGCATCAATAACAATCGCGGTGGGGATTTCAGGGATGGGATAGATGGATGCAAATTCCGTGAGATACTGCATGTGCTGAACCGTAACCTCCTGCGTCACGCGGAAGATCCTGATGCGCACGAGCGACGAGATCTCTGGATCCGCCTACAATGTGTGCGACTTTCAAAGGTCAGACTCCATGTTGGGCTCATCGGATAAGAGATAGCCGTCAAAGTCTGGATGCGAGAATCAAATTGTAAAAGCCGTCGGTGAGTCTCTGCTCATCAATGGTATGTTTCGAAGGCATTGCGACGCGTTTGTGGAGGCCAGGCGCGTAGGGAAGCTGAATGGCGGGGTGGGGACTCCGATCGGCGGTGATGGTAATGGGAAGAAGAGAGGCAAATATTTGGTTACTAGGTGTTACCCGTGAATAAAATTCACGGGTCATTGCTAGCACGAGTTTTTATGAAAAAAAAACAGTCCCAAACCTTTTTATACCCACCCAGGCCTCATCTCGTTGCCGACCTTGCAGGAAGTTGTGTCTTGTCAGTCGCACCTCCCGTCGCCGTAGGTCTCGTCTCGTTTTGCGGGTGCGGTATCTGATCTTGTCTCGCCTTGTCTCATAAACTTCCAGGTTGTGTCTCGTATCATTAACATCTTATTTCGTTGCCCCGGTGGGTCTCGTGTAGGCTCTCTCTTGTCTTTCGTTGCAGAAGTTCTTGTCCCATGAACCTAACAGCTGCGTCTCGTCGTGTCAATTCGCGACTGCGGTCTTTTGTTCTGTGAGGGTTTGGTCTCGGCGGGCCTTGTCTCGTCCGACTGGTCACCGTTTTCACCTTGTTGGTAGCTCTGGCACGAATTCGCGTCTCGTCAACTGCTCGTGTTGTCTGACATATTATCTTGTCGTATTGGGTCTAATCTTGCTTCCGTATCTTGTTAACACCTTCCGTCTGTTCTCATTTGATAACCCTCTTTCACGGAGTCCGTGTCATGACCAAAAGTGTCTACATAGTACACTCAGGCTGGTAACCCGGATCGTTGCCTGAGTTCAAGTTGAGGTCCTGCCATGTGTGTGAGAGTTGCTTGACATTTTTTCGGAGTGATCTAAACTTGTAAGAGAGCTCAAAGGGAGTAAGCTTGTGGCGCTACTTATAGTTAGGCATGAGCTTGAGACGAGCTACAACCGCTTGGTTGAGCAACTGGCAAGTGGCTGTGTTTGGAGCATGCCGGTTTCAAGCCGGGGATACGGCTCGTCCCGCATCCAAGCTTGCCCGAGGTATGATGTCAGAGTTTCTGTTTGGAACCTTCTGTGTCCAGGGGATTATAATATATAGTAGATTTTGCTCACCGGATCGCGTCGGGGGATCTGCGATCATCTACTGTTTCTTTAACGAAATGACGAGGTGTGTACATATGTTTGCCCTATCTCCTTATAGTGCACAAGACATGCCTGCGCTCCACTCCGGCGTGCAAGCCGGATACGTATTCCTCCATATTGCTACGTATTGCTATGTAAAGGGGACCTTCACACGGCAGACATCAGGATTTGCTGATGGATACGAGGGATCTCTTTAATAACATGGTATATCTGAATTGTAATTCGACAGATGAAAGTCTCGGTTCTTCCCATTTGATCCTTGCCTAGTGGGTGACTTCCCGTAAGCATTAAATATTCGGGAGGAATATTTTCGCAATTTCCGCCGTGATGCCGAGCAACCTGTCAGGACCCCATCAATTGCATCACCCAAAAAGGACCGCGATTTATTCTCGCATAACTCAAAATGTGTTGAATCTAGATGGGGGGTAGGGACCCCTCGTCTAGACTTTCATTTCCTTGAATATCTTTTGGGACAGAAATGATTGCTCATCACTCATGGTCACGCTGGTCACAAACTCTCCGCCCATACTTACAAGAATACCACTTGCCTACCGATCTCTCAAGGTCCTGGTTTGGGGCTGAGCACCCTACGCTGATTGCAGCCAAAAATCCGCTCTTTTTCAGCTGTTTTCCCTGTGTAATCCATATCCCCTTGTGTAAAGTCAGTTTTAAGAACAATTTGTTTTAACGCCGTCGTCGCGCTTCCCCGATATGCCGACACAGTTCAGGGGACATTCTGTGCTGAGCTGGTGTACATGTAGTTGGTTTTTATGCTACATCAAGGAATAAATATATGATTTGGATTACGGAAAATATGGACATCACAAATATCCTGCCTGTTGATTGTATCACTGGCACCCTCGGCTAAGCTGAAAAAATGCGCCGGAATATTTAATGCTTACGGGAAGTCACCCAGTCTTAACGTTCTTACTGTATTTTTTCATTCAAATCATCAGTCATGCATCACGCACTCCCCTGTCGATCGCAAAATTTGGTTGGGGTCACGCATCACCCAGGCCTTTGTTGAACCTTCAAGCGGTCACAGAGGCCCCCAAACCGCCTAAAAATTGCAAAAAAAAGAAGGCAAAATTCTCAGTTCAAATGTCAAATTTCTCGGGGTGTCACACCGAATTTCAGCGGCTGCTGAAATATTGAATTGTTATATCCATGTCGGACAAAACCCGGATAACCGGCCGGATGTAAGCGAGCTCGGCCAGATGACCGGACGACGGATGAATAGGGCCGGACAGATTGGTCCGGATGCAAAGTGATACCACGAAGGTGAGCGGGTACACCGACTAACTTGGTGTTGAAGTAGGATGAAGATAGAAGTCGGACGATGGAGCAATGTGAAGGCAAAACACGTTAATTATCAACTGAAGATACATGCAGAGTAATAATTGTATTTATACTAAATATGGAGATAGTCCAAATGTGGCGAGAAGTAAGGTAAAGACAATAAGAACTTGTCAAGAACAATAAAGACAATAAGAGGAAAGCATATGGTGCATAAGTCATATGAACAGAAATAGGGAAACACTCAGTAATCCTTCATTGCACAAACCCCAAGGGTGTGCATCAACGGGAAAAGCCGGATGCATCAGCAAGTTGATCAGACGCGTGCCCGAGACACGGACGACACATCTGGATGGTTGGAAGTACCGAACTGAAGGTCCGGTTCGGTTAGATGCACCGGATCCGAGGATCCGGTTCGGATGGATAAAGTGTCTGGACTAACCGGACGCTCCTGGATGTGCATGGGTGTAACACGAATAGGTAAAATGAGTCACGCATCACATCCCCTGTCAATTTGAATGAAAAAGTACAGTATTTAGATTCATACCCCTAACTAATCCGTACTTGATCCGGTGAGGAAGAACAGAGTTCTTCACTGGTAAACAGCAAGATGGGTCGGTCGTCCGGAATATGGGGTGTATGGGTGAACCAGAAAGTGAGCGGATAGGTCCCGAAGTGTCGTGTATGAGTGGAATAGAAACGTGGGTAAAAATAGGAAATGTGCCGTGTGAGCGTGAAGTACGGGTGCAACTCGAAAAGGCTCGATGGAGGAGGAAATGTGGGCTAGAGGTGGATGGTGTTTACTGGCGGCGTGCCCTCGTTGGAGCGCTCTGTTCACTGGCCGCATCGGAGATGGTGGTTCGGGTGTAAGGAGGTGATATTTGGTCATGTGTATGTACGAAACAAAGAACTGGTCTGAGGACCGGTGTACCGTAAAGTAAGTATGGAGATATAACATAGAAGAGAGGCGACCAGCGGTCCATCCTACCCTTCCACACTGGCTGGTAACGAGCCTATGTAGTTGTAGGCTTTCTGGCGCTGAGTGTTTCTACATAGTTTGAAAACAGCAGTTGAGAGGTAGCACTAAGATTTCACGATTTCTTTTCGGACCTCACGATTGATCGTGAAGTCTCACAAACTGGCAGATGAATTTGACACTAAACTGCAGGGCGACCCTGCCATTCCAAGGGTGATGGCGAATTGGTCGCAAGACCGCTCAAAACCGCACCTGCCAAGGAGCGAACCTTGGCAATCTGAAGGCATTTCCGGCCAAATAAAACCCTCAGAATGACCAATTTTTGAGTCCATGAACCAAAATGATAAATCGGTCATTCCGAGGGTTGGCAATATAATAGTGGGGAGCCAAGGGTGAGTCTGTAATATCCCATGTCACTCGGTCTGTGCTATTCCGATATTGCTGTCAATTAAAATGCCAGAGCGAAACCACCGCTGGGTAGCAACCTCGGTTAAACAATTAATATTGGTTTTATGGGAGATGCAGGCCGGAGATTTTGCGCCGGCAACGTAACCGGGGCGTGGGAACTGGGTGAGTTTTGGCCAGAGCAGTGCAAAGACCGCTCTTTGGAGGGTCTTGAATATGGGGATGGGAAGGTGGTATTGGAGAGGTGGTGGGGAGTGAATGTGCATTGGAAGAGGTAGAATGAACCCTGTGAATGATACAATATTCGAGAAACAGTGTTATACCTGGAGCATATGACTGTAACAATGGCTGTTTTTCAGGCAAGAACACACCTGAAAGTGGATTGCCGTGGGATCTGGATGTGAGGTTCAGGTTAGTTCATTCGTCAAATACTCAATCTCCATTGTTGGTCCATGATCGCTCCGCGATTCACAGAGACCGGCATTATGCCTATCCCAGTCCGCCGTCTCTTCCTCGGTCTCAGCCACTTACGGTATTTCCTTGGCCTCAAAAATGATCACTACGCCTGTCCCGCTCTAAATAGTTCAATTGAACTTTGTGGCATGGGAAAAAGATCATGGGCCAGCGACTTGACCAAGGCTGCATCGAGACTGCCATTCCACTGCCCAGATTTAATTCTGACATATCAAACTTCTGATAAAGACGTCGAAGACTACTCTAAACTGGTGCGGAAATTCATGTTGGAATGGCTACAAGGTGAAATTGACTCGTCTGAAAAGCTCTATCTGTTACATGGAAGTGGTGAATCCCAAGGGGAGGACCGACCCCACTTACCTCCTGCATGCGGCATTACCTGACAATAGTCAAGACACAGAAACATCGAGAGGCAATTACCTCGGATTATTCTATTGAGAAGCCCCGCTTCAAAGGAAAACCCCCTGGAAACCCCAGCTCGAAAAATAATGTTATTTAGAACCCAGATTCTCAGGGGTTTCTTCCCAGCGGATGTCCGGAAATACCGCCGGCGCCGTTGATGGATGCGATCACCTGACTCGCATTGATTTGTGCAAGTGGCCGTTGAACCGTTCACGAGAGTGAATTTGTAGCAACAGTTCAACATGAATTGAAACACAGATAACCAATTGATACCCTAGTATTTTAACTGAATTGGCGAAGCCAAGGGGGTGTTCCGGCTCGGATGAAGGCTAGACTCGTAACCAGTCTCTACGTTGAGCAACAAGACTTAGTAGTAGCATGCAAAAATATTTAGGAAAAACGGGCAAAAACTGAGGGAGGAAAAAAAGTAGCGGCAGGGTTGCTCGAACGTAGAGACTGGGAGAACTTACTCGAGAAATGTCATATCAAAGTTGTACGTAACTTAATCAGTCCGACTTGGAAAATTTTCGCTTTGTGGAATTCTGAATGCTCATAGAATGCAATTCTAACGAACGACACTGGACTCCGTCAAACAAAAGCATTGGTCTCAAAGCCAGTCTGCTTGACCATTGAAACGAGATCCCTGACCGGTATTATTTCCGAAATTAGTCGATGTACTAGGAACTCATGTTCTGCAGCCTTGGTGGCGCTGGCGACCCTGGTTCTGTTTTCGCATTCCCTGGGAAAATTTACTACACAACGCCTGCAAATGTCATGCCGTTTATGTACGCCAACACCATGCTTGTGGTTTTCAACGCGCGGTTTCAAATTGTCGGCAGGCGAAAATTCTACTTACACGTCCTCGTTCATTGTCACCTCAGGTTCTGGGAGTAATTCGGCAGTGCTTGCAAGCACGACACAAACCGGGGACGACCAAATATTTCGATTACTCGACAGGTCCTTTCCGATCCAGTAACAGATTCATTCATAGAAATGAGAACTGTACGCGAAGTATATTTTTGCATTCCTTCCGCACTGCGAGGCTGATAATAAACGGCAGGTGTCTGGGATCATGTGTGAACAACCCTGCTTCTTAATTCTACACTGGTCCATTCACGTAGTCTTGTCTTGCTTAATTTTTTTTCATCTACTATGTTTGCCTGCCCAGAGAACCGGTTCAACGCCGCCTACTCAGTGTTGCATTTCTGAACAACAGGTCTACCGGGACACAAACATTTGTAGTACATGATATCTTGCTTTGAGACTGCCAGTCGGCAGGTTTAGATAATAGTATAATACAGGGCAAAAGAAACTGGGGGGTGGGGGGGGGTATATATACAGCAATGTCAAAGACTATCGACAGCCTTAATGGTGACTGGAAGCTGGGATCCCAGTTCGATCTCCCCAGCGATAGTGGGAACCATCACCAAGGACGCCTCGCGACGTATTTTAGAGGCGAGAGTCGGGTCGATGGAAAACTCGAAGTTTTTGACGAGCTCGACAAGGAACGCCTGGTATTCATAAACGCTGTGCCCATGTGTTGAACTCCTAGAAACAACGTGATTTATTGAATGATCGACTTACGCAAATCGCCAACCTGAAGTGCAATGGGCAAAATCAGTTCAGCAGTTATGTAGGTAGATGGATGGATAATTACCGATACAGGCACGATGTCCGCTACCGAAGGTCATTCTGCCGAGCGGAAGTCAAATAGATGGAGACAGAAGTAGAGGTTCACGCACAGATTCCCGTATACACCCAGTTTCGTTGTGGCCTTGTCTTGAAGGGAACCGTCGACCCAGCGCTCTGGGTTGAACTTATCTGCGTCTTCACCGAAGACATCCTTGTTCCTAAGTACAAAATACGAGGATGGAAACGGAGGTGACATGAAAATGTGAATAATGCCGGACCTATTGTAACCTGCCAGAGACACGACGAGGACAGTATGTTTGGCGATGGGAAGCTCCATGATGGTTTTGCCTGATTTGGTGACAAGTGGCTTGGACAGGGGAAGGATTTCATCCCGCGCCGCTTCGCGGAGCGAAGTATACCTACAGTGAAACAGAATTACGCGAGTGGTCGTGGAAAAACGGGAACATACGACACAGGGTGGAACCGCAATACTTCCTATGCATCGGGTCAGCGAAATGGGCAGCAAGCCGGGCGGATGGCGGCCGACCTTCATTACGGCCGTGGTGTACGCCATTGATTCAAAGTCGGCAGCTGTAAACTCGGTATCACCGCGGGCATGGATAGCGCTTTCCGTGGCCTGAATTTCGGCGCGTAGCTTTGCCTGCACGTCAGGATGCTTGGTGAGCTCAAACAATGTCCAGGACATAGTGGTCGCAGTTGTTTCCTACGGCAAGCGATATTAGTATTCCGATCAACCAAGGACCTGAATGGAAACGCACATGTCCGGCTAACATTATAGTCCTATAAACACAACCAACTCAGCAACCGTTGAGGTTGGGGAGCGAGGCACCTACTGCATTTGTGCCAGCATTTCGGTTTCGCTGAGGTTCGCGCGCTCATTTGCGGATGCGTTGGCCTTGACTAAACGGCGGCTATCAGCTTGCGCTTAATAATAGGAAACTGCCGCGCACCGAGCAAACTCATGATGTCGCGCTTGCTCTTTCCGGCCAACAGCGCCTCAGCCTTCTCCTCGACAAGTTCTTTCGCAATTCCCTTCGCAAGACGGGCTACTCGGCGCCCGTTGCGAAAACCTTTGAAGGGAGCGTAGTCTATGAAGAATCTAATCAACGAGACTGGCAGTATTTCCAGCAATCCCATGATAAAGATTCTGCTCTTCCCCGGTACACTGAGCATCGGCCTATGTTTCAATCAATTTATATTGCAAGGGAATCAAGATATCGAACAGCACACACGTGATACTAGAAAGCGCGGCCGATAGCGGATCGTGCTCGTCGTTAATTGCCCCAAACCGATAGTCGAATGCCACTAGAGGTATAGACTAAATCATCGACGAGGATCAAGCAGAGCGAGCCCATACCTTCTCCGATTACATCAAGGAAATAGCGAGTGAAAAAGTTGGGGGCGTTGACGACGGTTGAACCATCTACTCCCAAACTTTCCTTCCATTTTGTAGCTAGCTGGAGGGAGACATCAACACCTGGGGAAAACGATCTCATTCGCTTCATTCACCTTCTACAAAGGGTGACGTATATTGGCATTAAGCAAATGTGACTAGGCTAGAGACGCACATTTGCATATGCTGCGAAGATGGGCACATAGGAACGGGCTTCGGCGGTCCCGAATGCCGGGGAATTAACTCTGCGCTGGCGTTTGTGCACATCGTCTATAGCATCTCAATTAGTGAGATACGGCAATAATGAAGTCTACAGCCACGAACTATTTGCCCAAGCAAGCCCCTTCCCCCGTCGCAAGTCTCGTGATCTCACTCCTGACGGCGTGTTTCCGGATGTTGTATCCTGAGCTGTACATGTAATGAAGCGCCTTCGGGTCAGATATTAGCAAGCGATCCGTCTGCAAATCAAAGTCAGCAAGGGGCACCATCGAACAAAGAAAAAAACGTACGCCGAGGATTCCTTTCAGGCGAATGACGTGGCCGAACTGTGCTTGCCATTTGAAATCGGCCTGGAGCGGCGATATAACGGAAAGAAAGGTGAAAGATAAAGTGAGGCTTGCCTCGCCAGCCTGGCACTGGAGCGCTTCACGCTGGGATCCTGGGAATTCATTGACACAAGTGACTTTAGTATCCAAGTCACTGCATGGCCTTACCAAGAAGGAAAGATTCGGGCTCGGGCCCAGGAATGTCAGAGATTGAAATGCGCGTCCATCGCCGATAGAGCATGTATGCTATCCAGACGACAACAAGAACAGAAAGTGGGTCGAGAAGAAACCGCATGTCGTATGTATGTAGACGGTCCACAGGATGAACTATGGCGGTCAAAGTGCACTTTTAATGTTCCGACACTTTTTTTGGACTTTTTGGACTTTCCGACACTTTTTTGGCCCAAATTTCCCCATTCCCGACACTTTTACCGAGTTTGAGACCGTCAATGAAAGTGTCGGAAAAAGGTCAGTACCTGCGACACTTTTATTGACTGAGGTCAGATTGCCGACACTTTTATTGACCAAAGTCAAATCTCCGACACTTTTATTGAACAGTTGAGACTCCCGACACTTTTATTAGAGCCAAATTTTTTTATCCCCGGATATAGGTCCAAAGGAGCGTACGGGACGATAATAACGGGAGAAACCTCTGTGCGGTCCATAGATGCATAGATACAGCCTTGTAAAGAGCAATCAGTACCGGACTCGCTTGACTTGCTCCGTGATCCTGTCAATCAAGCATCGGATCAAGAACCCGAAGGTTAGATAAAGTCAAAGCGTCATTTAAATACCTCCCCAAAGCACTGGTATCTCGTTGGGGTATGTCAAAATCTGTGTGGTCGGATTTTCAAAATTGCATTGGTGACATGCCCCAGCTAGTGTACGGTATGGTATGAACTCCGTAAAGCCATGTAGAGTCTATATGAGGGCCGCTACGGCCTCGCACTGAGCAGTAATTTAATACAGAATGCTTGACCCTGTCTCCAACTCAGGTCTGCTACGGCGGCAGATCTAACAGCACCGCAGATTCCATCTTGCGAGCATTGAGCGGGTGTACATGGGATTCCGCACCGGCCCTATCTACGAGTCGCATCTTTGCGCTCCTGTTCGGGACTAAGCGCGGAATGAAGAGGGCGGGAAGGGAAATACTTGTAGTGAAAGCAGCGGACTATCAGGCTTCAATGTTTGAGTCACAATATGGCTGAGGTGTTGGGCATGTAAGAGACTCGAGAGAGTAGGAGAAAAGCGGGAGGTGCGTACCTTGTGCTTGGTGCAGTGCCAGATTCCCCCAGTCACAAGCCATGCGCAGCGAAGATGCAAGGCGAGCATGCTGCTCAGGTCTCTTCTTCAACGACCTACACCCTGCACCAACACAGCCTGTTGTGGTAGGAGGTATTATGGTGGGTACAAAATGACCATGAGAATGTACAGCACCGATGGACTGTAACAACGTACCTGCTTGCGCTAGGACAACCAAATTTGTTCCGATACCACCTCAGAAACTGCGAATGCCTGGGGCCCCAAACCTCGAGGGGAATTGGCCAATCCAAGTCGACAAGTGGTCAAAAGTGCGCCAATAGATGTAGCCACGTCATCCAGATTAAAAGCAATCCACACGCCATGCGAAAAGTCTACGAAAGAGGAGAGTACTGCAGTAGCCCCTAGTAACGCTGAACAGCGGCTGGTGTGTATCGGTGGGAGACCGTAAAAGCTGGACAGAGAAAGTCAAGATAGAATGTCTCAGTAACGCTCACAGTCACACTCTCGAATCGCTTTCAAGATCAAACGGCAAACATTAGATTCACGATAGATAGGGTAGCAAAGGAGGGTGATGGTAGTTATTAAAGGAAGGTGTTATCAAAGGAATGAAAGGGCAAGAGTAGAGGATTATATCAAGATTATACCACAAGAATACGCCGGGAAACATTACTATTATAGGCATTCACGCCCAGGGATTATGAGCCGCCTTAGGGACATTGAGCCCTTCTCGCGGGGGTGGAGGAACATAGTTTTTGACACTGTGTCCGGTCAGTGGACGACGGCCTGGGGAGAACCCAGCACCTGCCGAAGACTTGACAATCGCGATTACAGGCGCCGAAATCGAGGTGCTGGCCGATGCTGAGGCGAGTATGGGATGAGTAATACTGCCAGTGGACGCAGCGCCAGTCGATTGAGGAGCTGAGATCGCAGCTGCAGGGTGGGGAACAGAAGTCGAAGAGCCTGGCGAGGAGCTTGTGGAGGAAAGCCAGGACGGAGTCCATGTGGATACGGATCCGGAGGCGCAGGCCGAGGTTATCGTCGTCGGGTCGTACTGGAATGACGACGATGCTGGACGCAGATGCGGGGACGCCCCGGGGCTGACAGTCTCACCATTACTCGAGGTTACGCCTGGAGGTAAGTAGCATTAGCGCTGTATCATATCGGTATTGTTTCTCGCTCACTGTGATGCGACTGGAGGGACGCTGAACGTACACGCTTCCTACTTCTCTCGGGATCGAAACTTCCAAAGGGAGACGCCGAACGCTTCAGAGAGGAGGCTGGAATATATGCGACGTGCATATCAATATTCGCTCACGGCGAAGTGGATTAGGACTTACCATGGAACTTGCTTGGCGGTGGAATTTCCTGGATATCAGAGTCGTAGTTTGGAAGTAGTAGATGCCTTGGAAAGTAATCTGCTGAGGTGAGCGCTCGAGATGGGAAGAAAAGAAGGATGACTTGCCATCGTCATCTGTTGTCTCCTGTTTCTCGGATGCGGCTCCGAACAGGCTGCGAGTCTTGCTACGAGTCCTGATGCCCACTTTGTCCGCGGCTGACTCGAGGTCGTCAGCTTCCGACTCCGAGGCTCGCGAAGACGTGTCTTCCTCCGATTCCGACATGGGCTTCTTAACAGCTTTCCCCTTCCCCTTGGATTGGCGACGTCGTCGGGCTGGCTTCGGATCTTCTTCACACTCGGACTCAGACACTAGCTCCTCGCCGGCTCGCACTCGTTCGATGGCCACCTGCAGGTTCTTGAATATGGACGACGGGATTTTGTGTTTTGGTGGCTAAATTGATTTTTGAATCGTCATGCAACAAATATCTGACTTTGGACCCACCAATACGCAACACATGGTCCTTGAATTTCCGCGCCGTAGGACCCTTGGCCTGGTCCAGCTCTGCACCCGTGATGGTCTCGCGCTCCATCACAAAGAGGGTACGCTGGTCCTTGCCTAGTAGCGCCCAGTGAAGAGCCGGAGGTTTCGCATCGGGATAGCGGGAGTCCCAGAAACTCGAAGAGCAGAGGCAGTAGCTCCCGCAACCACTCGTCGATCTGGCTCTGGCTCCAGTCCAGACCAAACTCGAGCGACCCGTCACCCGCCTGGCTTCGATACCGCAAGGTGATATTTGAGTAATTTCTCCACCTGCGCCGGTGTAGGGCAATGATCGTCCCGGAGATCCCCTTCCCCAGGCTGAGCTAATCAGTACATCGCCCATCTAAAATCCTCGAGACGACGCACATCAATACCCCCGGTTATCACTTGGACGCCGCCTCTAGATCGGTGGGAGTGTTCCCAAGTTTGTTGACACCATATTTTGCCAGGACATCCCGGATAGTAGAATCCTTGTGGACTTTTTTACGGTGAGAGCACTTGCATTTCGAGTTTCATCAACCTTCCCTGACTTCTTAGGGCGGAAGCTGGTGCAGGACTTAGAGCAGCCACCCCCGCTCTTGCCCTCACAGGGCATTCGTGGATAGCGACAGGCAGACGGGAGGATTCGAGGAGACGAGTCAATTTTTGGGGTGCGGACTCGGCAATCTGGGTTGATCAAATGATGCAAATACGTAAATCTCGAGTCTTAGGCCTCTTTAACTGTGCTGAATCTGCCTTCAGTGCTTGGCTTTGGGCAATTTGAATGGCTTGCGACAGCAGATGAGCATATCTTTTTGCCTCCAGGATTATCAGCCAAATTATGGTAGGCTAGTATTAATTTACGGCCGAAGAAATATATCGCAGTTCATCTATGAATCCTCCAACCCATTGTCGCTGGCTTGAGACTTGAATGTTACTTCAACGAAATTCGGGTCCCATTAGAATATCAAGCACCACTTCTCCAAATTTCTGATTTGAAAATCTGTGCACAGTGTCGGCGTGCATTTATGTATTGCTCACATGTAGTTGATTTTCCATAGAGCATTTCACAGAATATTTCACATACAGGTTATTCCAGTAGTATTTAGGTCACAATCTCATTATTCTCCGCTTGCTTGGATCCTGACCATGATTTCTAATCCCTGTGCCCAAGCAACAGCCCGGGGCCACCAGGTTTCAAAAGGCAGCCTGATCTCCACCTCCTTTCGGCCAACTTTCACAGTTTCGGTTTCCCCATAAAAATTTCCTTCCCATTCAGCCTCCGCCACCCCAAAGTTGCATGGAATGATACTTTCATATTTCACCTCTGCCAATGCAGAGCGGAAAACCACACCTGCCTCGTTGCTCCGAAAGGGAAACTTGCTTTCTGCAACATCGATGGCTTCGTGACGAATGTGGCGATCCTGGTCCCCAGTAATTGCCCAATCCAAATTGTCTGGGGTTGTTAACGAGGTTGTGACTTGAAAAAAAGAGAACACACCCTCGTTCCCATAGCGTTCAAGCACCTCAGGGTGAATCTCGTCAAAAGTATCGGCATACTTGCCATATTTTAACTCGCCCATGAGGCGCATATCCTATTGAGTTGTGTCAGCTATTCCCGACATGGAAGTAAATGAAATTACCGATGGAGTCCGGTCGTTTCCTTTCCCAGAAATTGGATGATGGTTCCACTGTGTTTGGAACTCTTCACAATTCTGGTTAATTTCCTCCAGGAACAGATAATGTAACAACCACAGATGATGTGGATTATCTGGATTGAATTTATGCAGCCTTTCTAGCCGCAGAAAGAAACCTCGCCATCGTCTGGCAAATTGGGAACCGACTTCAACCCAAAGACGTTCGATTCGGGTGTTACGTGTGGATCTTGCGAAGAGTAAGCTTGGTTTTGAATGACAGCAAGCTAAGACTTACGGTCCCCACAGAAATGAACCACGATTGGGGCCACGGTACTTTATCATCCAGACTGAGACCTCTATATTCTCGCCACCTCTATCCCCGCGTGCCCGCGATGGAGCACCATACTGCTGGATGGCCTTCAAAAAAGCTGGAGAACCGTTGTTGCTCGATTATTTGTACTTGCTTGCAGCCCCACCACCTGGAATAAATCGTGAGCAAAGAAACTGAATGCAAGAAGGGAGAGAAGCAGACCATTCGATCATATCCATCTGCAATGCCATGAATCACAATCCCCCATTTAATGAGCTTGTGATGTCCATCCATATGCCAGACTGAATTGGGTCGGGGAGAATAATAATCGCGTCGGGTGAGAGTATGCCTGCGAAGGACCTGGCCAAGTCCATCAATCCGCAGTAGAGACTTGCGAACCCGTTCTTTTTGAACTTTCAGGCCATGAGTGCGGAGAAAGCCTACGAGGTATCGGAGACCGGATGCAGGTTTAACTCGTTTGAACTGCTGAGTTAGAATATCAAGGTCTTTGTCGCTGATATTTGAGTAGCGGTCATAGACATTATACATCTTCAAATAATTGCGAAGAGTGTTCCGGTGCATACCCAGACCATCAGCCAGACCCTGGAGTGTTATTTTGCGGCGAGAAGCAACTGCGTCTGCAAGCCACACAGGCTCAACCACTTTTCTCGGCCTGCCTTTGAGCCCTGATCGTTCCACACGGATACGACCGACATGGAGGATCTTTGCGTGTTCTCTAATGCAGAGTTCAATCTGAGGAACCAATTTTTTTTTGTCCAACTCACATTCCATCGGCAATAATTGCGCTACGCTCAAGCTGGACTGTCAATTGTCCTAAAGCATGAGCAGAATCCTCCAGCCACGTTTGATCTCCAACTTCAGGAACAAGGGCCTCGAGTATGGGCACCAATTTGTGAACAATTTGTTCTGAATGTATTCGAAGTCGTAAAGGATCTGGCTCCTCCTGTCGGAGTAACTCCGAAGCGCGATCATAGGCAGCTGTTATGATACCATGGGCTTGTAGGACATCAGGAGACCAATTAAACTGTTCGGGTGTAAGAGGTAGAGCGGGAAACTGAGCAGGATGAACCATGAGATGTGGGCGATGAGTGCAAGACCTGTCGAAGATCGATTTCGGTATACCATAAACACGAGGCATTGTTTGGCCCAGATTGTATGGAACGTGATCGAGCAGCTGACAAGTCTCGCCAAAGTCTCGCTTATTTTTCTCACTGAGCATCGACAATGTCAAGTCCTAGTCCGGCCACAGACGACCAGGAGAGTGATCTTGATCACCGTCATCACCCATACTTTTACTTTCAAGATGGCTCCGCCATTTTTAAGGTTCTTTTTTTCTGACAATCATTTCTGATGTTGACTGACGCTCCCTGCGCCACAGCTGTCATCGAACGGCGGCTCAGGTGTCCTCTACAACCTCCACCCAGCTTTCCTCGGTCAGCGGTCTACCTTCTTCAATACTCTATTTTCGCTTCCTCGTGGCCCGGATGCGCCCGAAAAAATTTTGACCGAAGGCAAAACAGACGACAATCCCATTGAGCTACCATGGTGCATTAGTCGATTCGATTTTGATAACTTGCTCATCTACCTTTATATGGGCCCGAGGTGCGTGGATCCTTGACTGTAGGTGATCTTTTATTAACCTCTCATCAGTGCATACCCCGACTCCGAGGACTTCCTCATTTCAGTCATGAAATTGTCGGCATTATTCGAGATTGCCGATGGGACGACGTACACCAAGGCCGAGTTTAACCGCCGCGGACGTCTCATTCATCCGGCCCTCCTATTTGAGCTTGGCCGCTGCTTCCGCATCGACCCGTGGATTGAGCAAGCATTCCGTCGTTTGATGGACCTCCCCCTCGTTTCCCTCGACTTTTCCCAGGTTTCCCAAATCGGTCATGCTGGTTACTTCTACCTTACGCAAACGCAGGCCAAGATCCAGGCTCTTCGCACCAAAATCGCATTCCATGTCCCGCCCCTTGTCAATAGCGTGGATTGCATCACACCTGATACCTGTGTGTCTTCATGGAACCGGGAGTGGCAGGAGCGAGTCCGCCAGCTCATTCATCACCCGGAGCAACCGATTCGCTGCCTGGATCTTCTTGACCAGTTGCGCAATGTCCACATTGACGGCCTTTGTGACGGGTGCCAAGATTTGACGGTGACGTGGATTTGGGGCAAGTGCCTGCTGACCCAGGAGGAACAATTTATTGACGAGGCTGTTGAGGAGTTGATGAAGCTTCAGACCGATGAGCCCATCCGCGCTGCGCTCAGCGCCAGTATTTCGGGGAATACTATTATCATCGTCACCTGAGTACCATACAAGACATGCCTTCGCTTCGCTCCGGCCGGTGTTGCAGGGGATTTTTTGAGTGGCACGAAGTGAAATTCCATGATGAAATGACTATACAACTGGAATTATCGCTATGAAGTGACATCACCATGCATTGGCCTGCCACGTTCTAACAACAAATCCGGACGCTTCTCCCGTTCGTATTGTGAATATCTAGTCACCCTCATTCTTAATACCCTCAATAGGCCCCCCTTTCCAATGATTCTTCAGCCATAGTTAAATTCTTGAGAATAAAATACGGAATGTACCTCGAGCTCACCCGTTTCGGCGACAGTCGGAGACTTGGTCACGGTGATGCGCCGGGTTGTTAGTCAGTAATTGTACAAAGAAAGGGGAATACGGTCCATCAACGTACATCGTGTGCTAGTTTACTGCATGGGCCAGGTGCGCCGCGGAAGATGAACGGGATCAGACTGGGAAAGAAGGGACGGAACAGAGAAGGCCTAAACAGCTGTCAGCGAAGAGAGCTATATGTTAGCCAACTGTATTGTTCTGTCGTCAATGAGTCTTGCATCAACAAAACAACAAAACGGCAGACGCCCACCTGAAGAGCCCGGACAGGAGACACATTGGGTATTCTTGCGGAATCTGGGAACACGTCAAGTCTCGATAAATGTCAGTAGCCGGTATGAAAATGAAACACTCAATGCCACGAATTCGCAATGGGGTCACCACACACCATTCGATGTCGCGGTTGAAAGAGAAAAATAGGAGGGGAGGAATCTTACTGGATGGGTACTAGCTCTCCTTACCCCTCTGTGGGCTGCGACAAATTGCTGGCAGGAGGGTGGGACCTCCACGCGGTGAACGTATATGTTACACGAACCGAAGCCAGAAAGACACACCGTGATTCCGACCGACAACCTCGGTAGCATCTCAATGAGCCCCGACCACTGAAAGATTGTACCGCCTTGACCGTAACCTGTAAAGATACCAGGTTAGTTGGGTGCAGAAGAGTGAGGACGGGACGGACTGGGTGACAAAATGAAGTCGGGATGGTGGCGCGTAACAAAAAGTGTCGCGACCGCCAGCCGAATAACTGAAGCAACGAAACTGTCAAAAGCTTGATAAACCGCATTGTATCGGAACAATGGATGGTGGTGGATCCTTAAATGAATTGAACCGCTCGAGTAATTTTGCTAGCTTCAAGCGATGTTGTTGAAGTCTTGAAGTAGCCGGCCGTGCCGTGTGCCAAACTTCTCAGTAGTCTTGCGCATGAACTTGTTGGCAAGTGACAGGTTAAGCCGTTGACCTAAAGCTCGAGAAGTCTTGCGAACATGTTGAGTAATCTTGCCGGGAGTTGAACATTGACCTTAGTATTTTGACGCGGCATAATGCGCCGTTGGGCCAAATGCTGAGAGGTCTCGGTCCTCGAGTCAAGTGTTAAGGAGTCATCAAGTAAACAATTGAGCTGGTTTGAGCTTCGAAGCTTGGAGCAGGGGCGGGACTGGATGAACAGAGCGATTCAGTACGGCGGGGAAAGAGATGATGGGGATGGAGAATGAAGAAGGATGCGAGCGGCACCCTCTTTTGAGTGGCTGTTGGACGGCTGATCGGCGAGGTCGAAAATAAAAGGAAGCTCAACTCCGTAGCTGATGATGGAGCTTGGCCACCGTGAGACCAAGCCGTTCAGAAAGCGTTTGGAGCTGAGCGTGGCGGAAAATAAGAGCAAGACCAAAGGAGTAAGATTATCCGGGGATATTGCACAGCATTTCTACCATCTCGTTAAAGAACGAATAACAAGGTCTCGTAACACACTCATTCTTAGTAATATACTTAGCTACGCTACACTCTTTACTGATATAGTATTTCGGGTTTTAATGTCATCCTACTGTTGTCGAGCTGCAAACATTTTTTAATGTACTTAACTTTGTCGCTGTCGCGCTCTGTCACGAATCTCTTATCTTCCACGTGACCGCGTTGCTTCGGATATTCAGGACGCATTGATCACAACGAGTGTCTTTCAGCCTCTTATTTTGTGATATTCACTATGAGATGTACTAACCCATTGCTTTGAACCAGCTTTATCTGACTTGGCCGGTGCGGAATCCCTTGTACACCTGCTCAATGCTTGCACGATGGAATCTGCGGCAAGATCTGCGGTGCTGTCAGATCTGCCGCCGTGGCAGACCTGAGCTGGAGACAGGGTCGAGCATTCTATTTTAAATTGCTGCCCAGTGCGAGGCCGTAGCGGACTCTACATGGCTTTACGAAGTTCATACCATACCGTACACTAGCTGGGGCATGTCACCAATTCAATTTGTTTTCAGCAAAAATTATGCGATTTTGATCATAAATCCGACAACACAGATTTTGTCATACCCCACACACCAAAAAAAGCAAAATTTCAGTCTGGACTGAAATGAGGTGTGATTTACCACAAATCTAGTTACAAATCAGCCCCACCAGAAATGCGGAATATCAGTGATGGCTGATGCTCGTAAAGAAACTCAAAGAATCATTGTACATTTCAGCTGCGCTGAAACCCTTGAGCCATTTATGCTACTGGTCTTCTATTTATATCAGCCAATGGCAAAAATACCTCATGAATTTCAGTGCGAGTTTCAGCGCAGCTGAAGTCTTTGAGTTTCTGAAAGAGAATCTGCCATCACTGATTTGCCCTATTTCTATGCGACTGATTTGGATCTAGATTCTTGGCAAATCAAATGTGGTATCAGTCCGGACTGAAATTTTACTATATTTGGTGTGCCAACGGGGTACCAGTGCGTTGGGGAGGTATTTAAATGACGCTTTGACTTTATCTAACCTTCGGGTTCTTGATCCGATGCTTGATTGACAGGATCACGGAGCAAGTCAAGCGAGTTCAGTACTGATTGCTCTTTACAAGGCTGTATCTATGCATCCACGTACCGCGCATAGGTTTCTCCAGTTGGTATCGTCCCGTACGCTCCCTTGGACCTATATCCGGGGATAAAAAAAATTGGCTCCAATAAAAGTGTCGGGAGTCTCAATTGTTCAATAAAAGTGTCGGAGATTTTACTTTGGTTAATGAAAGTGTCGGCAATCTGACCTCAGTCAATAAAAGTGTCGCAAATACTGACCTTTTTCCGACGTTTTCATTGACGGTCTCAAACTCGGTAAAAGTGTCGGGAATGGGGAAATTTGGCCAAAAAAGTGTCGGAAAGTTGAAAAAGTCAAAAAAAAGTGTCGGAACATTAAAAGTGCACTTTGACCGCCATAATGAACATGTGCCCGGCTTTATAGAATGGCGGAATCGAGAGTCGCGTGAAGAGAGTCGGGCCATCGATGGTTGATGATGTGAACAGAGGAGGTCAAGAGACAGGGAGCAGGCACATATCAATCCAAGAAGCGCTTCATTGACGAGATTTCTAGTGACGAGGTCCGTCCCGGAGCGTGAGAACCCCATGGATGACCGTAACAGTATTGCGGCAACGGCGCGAATGGTCACGCGACTACGGTTTAGGGCTTGCGCAATGCACCCGCAGGACGAGCCGGGCCGCGTCGTAGTTCGGCGCGTCGTAGGTCGGCGTTGACGGCGTGCAGGTGCCCGTACGCCGTGAATGCTCCATGCAGCTCGAAGATCATAGCGTTCGCGGGGTGAGCGAGAACTGCAGAGGTGTTCGCCAGACCGAGGTTGTGTAAGAGGCAGGCGTGGTATACTGGCAGCGCTAACTCCTCGAATGTGATATGCGGCCCGCCGGGCATTCGGAAGGGGAAAACCGTTGTAGAGGAGGGCCAGCGCAAAATAGACGTTCGGAGAACGTGTAGTACTGAGACGTGCAGAGTTACTCTTTTGGCGTAGGTGAGAGTCTCTGCAGCCGCGGTGTCGAGTGGGACCGCGCGGAGTGTCTCGAATGGGACGTAGTCAGGTTGGATTTTGGAGAGGGCTAAGAAAGCGACGGTGTTTCTCGGAACGTAGGCGTCGAATAAGTATCTGAGGGAAAGACATTTCTGCTTACCTTTCGAATACCACGCCGTATATATACTCCCACAGCAAGCGACGAGAGCAGTAGTGCTACGCAATCCGATCAGTGCTTATCAAGGGTAATAGATTTCACCCGGGTCCCGAATAATACGCAAGGAGGTAGCTCCACGCGACGATGGAATCTCAAGTTGCCGACAAGTTTGAATATGGATCCTACAATTTCTGCGGTTAGTCGCGAAGAGAGAATTTGAATAGAACCGATCACAGCGCGTCAAGTCAGCCAACATCTGACGGGAAAAAACGAGGTTGAGTCACCGAGCACAGCTCGATTATCCACAAATGATGCTCCGCAGAAATCAGTCATCCCCCATCTGTTGGGAAGAGGTTGACGCGGCCAGTTTCGGCGCGTACAAAGGTAAAGTGCGTATGCCTCCTGGGTCCAGACTTGGACCCAGGTGGAGATCCGAGCATTCGCATTGTGCACGTTGGGTACGTACTCGTTGAATATTTAATATGATAACTGACTTCATTATAGAGAAGTGGTTGAGTCAGCGCTAACTTTCTAGATGTCAAGAATCGAATCTTACGCATCAAACGGACACGCATCTCCCTATTCCAACTGTAACAGAAGCCAAAACTGTGTATAGGCATCTTGTAGGCATCTCGTTCCATCTGAACTCAGGGGAGTGAGCGTTGGATAAAACAAAGACATTCTCCTCCGCCTTCCCATGACACATATGTACAACATCTTCCTCCCGCTAATGGACGGGCAAACGCGGGACGCGTGAAAGCCCCAGGATGGAGGAAATTTTCGAGTTTCCAGATTTTGAACATGAAAAGTGACGATATGTCAGTGGGATTTGAAGGAGAAGTCAAACCGGAGAAATAAGGAGATCAACGGCGTACGCACCTATACTATATGTGGCCGGGCATAGCCATACACAGCTATACACAGCCTAGGAGCAATGGGAGCGGCAACGGGGACGGTAGACCGGAGGCGACTCGAACAAGGAACAATGGTCAGCGATCACGTGATCACGTGATGGCAGCATTGTTCACGTTCAAACGCGTCGCAGGCGCGTCGTATACGTGTCAAGGGTGTGTCTCAGTGTTCCTTCGCCTTGGTAATGGGCTGGCAGTGCCAGGAACTAGGGGATACTGGTCCAATGCCTGTTGAACAATGAGGATCCATTGTTTCAAGATACGGCATTAAAGGAATGTTGGTGTTTCATAGAAATTCAACCAACAAGTCAGGATAAACAGGAAGGGTTTACCGATAAAAGGGGAATGCCTACTTAGCAACAGAGGAATTGGGTCTTGAAGTTGCAGGGGTAGACGGCTATTTGTAAAAGACAAATAATAGGAGTATAAAAGGGGCCCTGTAAAATTGTAGAAATAGAATACACCTCGCCCAGGTACCCACCTGTGATTTGTTTGGCTCTAAACGGGACTCTACGGTTTAACGGAACGATAACGGAACACTACGGAATTTAACGGAACGGATTTTACGGGAACGCTTAACGGAACGGGACTTTGTTGAACAAATACGCTACGGACACTTTGATTTTAAAACTTTGCTTCACTTCGCTCACACTCGACCCACTTCGATTATTTGAATTCGCATTCGTGGTTTCTTCCACACGAACCCCCGAACACATACACACAAGATACGGAGTTTTGTTTGGTTGTTGTTGTTAAAGTTCTCTGGTAGAACTTTTCACGCCACCACCGACTTCGAACCTTTCACCGCAAATCGAATTTCCCGTCGGACATTTGACCAGCGTCTCTTTCGATGTAACTCCAGCCGTCGACATTTTGCGACACTGCTTGAACCTCTTCGGCAACCATGCAACGATAAAGAGCAGTGGAGGACCGTCTTAGACGAGAATTGCGGCGGAGAGAAATTTGGCTTAGAGGGCTCCAGGTGTATGAACCAGTGCCGGAAGAGACTTGAGGTCGACAGAAAGGCTTGTCTGGCACAGGGATCTAAGCATGGCAAGTGCCAAGAGGAGCTCGTGCGTCCAAACTGAGTCAGGACGAGGCATCATCGATTAGGTTCTCCCAGAGACCAGGAACGCGTCTGGGTCATGAAAATGGTGCCCCAAATATGAGTGGATCGCCGAAGAAAAGAGGATGACGTTGGGGTGATGGAGAGCGGACAAGAGAGATCACTGGATCAATTGATGGCTGATGATATCAATCTCTTCCTTCCGCTCTCCGATGTCCTTAAAAATGCTTTTATCAGATCTTGTCCCAGACATAATCTTTTCCATCTTCAAATTTTGCGATGTCTTGACTGTCGTCTCTACGGGACAGGTAGACCTTCCGTATTGTTTCCGTGGGAAAATATCCTGATGTCGCCCAGACTTGCCGATACCTGCATCAGCTCGCATTCGACAAGAGTGTATGGCTGAATCTGATGAAGAACCTGCAGAGGAGGTCCATTCTCGAGCGGACCTGCACCAATCTCGAATCCCTCTCTACCGCTGACATGATTGGACTCGCCCAGCGGTTACTGAGTGGGCCGGAAACATGGGGTTCTCGGATCGACTCCACATCAGAGGTCTCCCGAGAAGTTACCCTACATACTGGGCCAATAACTCTCGGGGATCCTGGATTTCATTATTCGGGCCAACTCCTCCCAAGTGGGCGCTACGTTCTTGTAAAACTCGTCGATCTCGATGATGGCTCCCGAAGACTCGAGTGCTGGAGTGTCGCCGACAATAAGCTAGTCTGGAGGCACACTTGGGGCATGAGCCACAGTGTACTCAAATTTGCCGCAGACGAAACAGAGGACGGAGATTCAATCATCATCATGCTCTGTGTTCGGGGTCCACCAGATACCGGCTGGAGGTGAGTTCAAATATTGCGTTTATTCACCCCGTAATAATCATTTTTCGTTTCCAGCTACGCGAATGTACTCAGCATTGATTTTCGAGAAGGGACTCGCACCGACCTTCTCACCGTTCGTTGCCCCCAGTCTGGCACTTCAGAGAGCCTGTTTGTGAGCCCCGTTGTCCGTGGATCGCTCGCAGTTGCCGGGATCGCTGGCCCAGATCCTCCTCAACATATCATCATCAACTGGAGGGAACGCTCACACTTTATCCTCGGCGATGGCGCGGTTGGTATTCCGGTACTCTCCCACGCATCGCTGACACTAGATGGATACAGGCCTACGGATCGCAACTTGGGCTCACTCACCAGCACCTCATCCTGAGGTCCTCCTTCACCCTGGAAGACCGTATCCACATCGTCACCCACGACGCACTGCGTCCCCACTGGGCACCGCTGCCTGAAACGCACGATGCCCACGAATACGTCCGAGTTTCGGCAGACGATATTCCCAAGCTCGCTACATTTGTCGATCCCGACGTCAACTCTCCCGGCCCCATGTACGTGTACGAAAACCCTCTCCAGGACAACAGTTTTCGCTTGTGGGTACACGATTCGGACAACTGGGACTGGGACAGCGAATTGCTCTGCTACCGCCTCTCTGTGCCCGTCGGCGCAGAGCTTCAATGGTCGCGATCAAGTGTGCCCTCGAGGGTGCGGTCCCGAACGTATCACAACATCCCCTATACCAGCCACCTCCTCGAATACTCGGCAGAGGAGGCTGGGTATTCGGCATTCCCCCCTACTGGATACGCTCCAATGCGAATAGCGTTCTGCGGGGAATTCCCAGAGGTCGCGCCGTATTCTGGGGCGCTAACGTACTCGACAGACTCCACTATTGTGATTCAATATTACAAATAATGTTTGAGCCACCTGTGCATCGTTCTGACCCCAGTTGCACATGCATGGATTCGAGGACCGCGCGTTCTAGTTGTGCATCCAAGTCACAGTGTGATAAAAGGGAGCTGAAGGTGTCCCTCGGAATCAGTTACACGGTCACAGAGCATGAACCGTGGAGGTCAGTTCAAAGGTCCCGGATATGCCTTTTGTCTTATCGAGAAAATCGAGCTCCAGACTGCTTTGTTTGGCCAACAACCATTCATTTCGTGGTCGTGACCATATCTTTCGCAGGTTGTGAAAATGGGGACTAATGAAGCCGTAGGACTTTTGCTTAAACAATCGCTGTTGAGACAGTAATCCTGGATTAAATCAGTGATGAATTAATCCGACTATAGAAGGATTAAAGAGGGATTAATCCGTGTTCAAAGCATGAACAAAAATGAAGTACTCTGCAGGAATCGAACCACAGACCTCCTGAAAACAAGTTCCGTATATGAATGGCACCTTACCAACTGCACCAAAAGACCTATTATCTGCCCCTACATTGTGTTACCACATCAGAAGGTCGCTTGCTGGAGGCCTGTTCCGCTGCCTCTATTTACCTGTGACCCAATGTCTTTTTCAGAGTGAAAGATCGGATTCCAGGCATGACAGTCCTTCTCACAATATTTTTCTAGCTGTTGAACCATTTTATTTTATTTCCACCACCACATCAACCTAATGGAAGTGATGTAACTTTCTGCATTCATGCTGAACCAATTAAACATTGATCTTTCATCTGTGATTAAACAGTGTTATGGATTCAAGGTTTACTGATTTATAGGTCCAGTCAATGCTTCTCTGCCCTCAGGCCGGAGTATGATCTTATGTTCCAAAATGATGAATTTTTGAAGGATTTACCTGGTCATTAATCCAGATTTATTGGTCCAGAGGATTTAACTAGTTCAAAGGATTTAACTAGTTCAAAGGCTGTTTAAACTCCATCTTGTAAATTGAACTTGACTCAATTTATGAGGGGAAAGGCCAAGTTGAAGTGCCAAAATCTTTGATCATGTTGTGGTTCTCGAAAGCATTTTATACATTGCTCTGATGGTGTAGTGGTTGCGGTGTCTAGAATTACATGTGTTGGCGCCGGTTCGAACCCCGTCCTTACATGCTTTTTGATACAATTCCACTTGCGCCGGATTAATTAATTAATCAATCCCGGATTTTAATCCAGGATTACTATCTCAACAGTGATTGTTTAAACAAAACTCCTACGGTTACTGGGGACTAAAGAGGATTCCCATCAACAAAAACACACAAGAGCCACTTACAGATTGCACAGAAACGTCTGAGAAAACACGTGAAGAGTTATCAGCGATCTCAACCGAACTACACCGACTAGTACTCTTCCCGTATCATCGATCTCAGCCAGGTACTTTCGAGCACAGTTGAGGCGCGAAATCGCAGAAGTCCCTACAATGATCGGCGATTGCAAGCAGCCCGGGACAGCACGTCGGGGCTTCGAAACCAAATGTTCCGCCAAGCGGCAGGCAGTTGGTGTTGCGAGGGGGGAGTCCATGAAGCTCATCGTCGATGCAGCTAAACGGCTGGGTGTTAGCGTTGCATTTTGGGCGGACGACTTGAGACGAACCTGAAATTGACGGGGTCGTAACACGCGTCGGCGCACCGTAAGGTAGCGCGGCGAGCCGAAGTTTCAGTGAGGCAGCGTGATAGGCCATCGATGCAGACGAATGGGCACAGGAAGTCTCCGTCGTGGCACACATACTATGTGAGTTTTTGCGTCATATATAAGGCAACGGGCATGAATAGTACTACTCACATCAGTTGAGTTGAACCTTTTATCACCGCAGTCGAGCAGCGTATCTGGACCAATTACAGCATTATCCACGAGGGCCGTGTTGGAGCAGCTGAACACCGTTAGCCTAACTCCAAAGACAGTGGAAGGGTTTATGAGATACCTGAATCGACCGGGAGAGTAGCAGGCATCGCCGCATCTCAGCTCACGCACCTGTCCGTCGATGGGGCAGAGAAAGTCGTTGTCGAAACACGTGTACTGTAATTTGCCATTATAAAATCAGGCTACCCTTAAAGGACAAGACGATCCAGGATACCTTGGAAGGGTCGTACCGCGCGTCACCACAATCCTCAAGGTCTGTGGCAGCGACGATGGTGGAGAGAAGTGCGGTAAGAACAACGAACGAGAGTCGAGCCATGTTGACAGGACGTAAAGAGATGTTCTCGCTTTGAGGCCTTTTATCTAAGAGCGGGCAAAAGGCGGCGCTTCTTGAGAGACAAAGCCATCTCGGTCATTGGGCTGTATCTCGCTTCGAATGCTATCTGCCGCTCAGATTACAATCTCGAAGTCAAGATGCCCCTGGAATAGAACGCCATGCGGGGATAGTTGAACCAGTCGCATCGTTGCTCGCCGGCCATAGTGAGTCATGGATTCTGGAAGGTGCAATGCACGGGACCCAAAAGGTATCTCGAAAGCTGCGGACTCCCGTTTTGTGCAAGGTTGGTTCAAAATTCAAATTGCTTCAAACTTATGTTCTATTTTCAAATGTCAGTGCAGCGTCTCGCTTGTCAGTTCAACAGTAGCGTTGACATGGCGGGATAAACGCTGCCCTGAAATGTCTTGACTTCTTACCGCTGTATCTCCTAGGGGCAGTCTGCGGTAATTATAGGCGTTGAAGGGTCGCCGTCGGATCGCCTCTCCTGCGTTTTCGATGTGATGCCAATTTGACATCAGTGCTTGCGTTTGTGGTGCCATTCGGGTCGTTGGTTCAAAGATGTACCAGGCTGTTAAGTAATTGTTGTATCAGTTTCAATTGGCTACCCAGGATACAAGTACATGCCTACGCTCCCCTTCCCATTTGCCGCTAGATGGGCTCACTGCATTCCGTGGCGGGATCTCATCAGTGTCCTCCCTAAGGCCTTAAATCACGACCCTCTCGCCATCCGAGGCCTGAGGTTGATTTAAGGCCTTAATCCTAAGGTCTGAGCGTAGGCCTTAGAAATAACTTTCAAAATGAAGTATTCTAGTTGCCCCACACCTCGACGTCGTCAATCTCGATCGCTCCATCATCCATGGTTCCGCCATAACACGATCCCCAGTTGGGTCATGCCAATCGACCGGTGGGTGCTTGAGGATGTGCTTAACACAAGCACAACAAGCACACCGATGCTTTCGGATTGATCCCCAGGAGGTCGTGGAAATTGCTCCCAATCGATATTGTTTCCTTGTTGCTGCCACGGTAAGGAAATCCAAAGGAAAGCATCACAAGCATGTGCACCAGAAACACATGATCATCTAAGGCATTAGCTCAGAAAACAAATCGAGCAGCTCTAGTCTAAGGCTTATTCTAAGGCCATAGCTAAGCCCTTAGGCTTTAGGAACGTCCTATGCCCTTAGGACTTGGGGCAGACACTGGATCACATATCGCGACGAGTAGTGGATGGGTTGCTTAGCTGTAAGTGAGGACGTCCGTTCCTTCCGGGCTGTCTAAGTGCTTGAATATTCCTAGATTTATGGCGGCTGGCAGAATATGTGCTGCAACACGAGGCCCATAAATTAGGCCGTAGTTCAACAAAGCGATCACGATTGCTAACAGACCTTATGCGGATACATCTTGATCGTCATCCGTCTAATGGTCTATAGCAGAGTAGACCGGTAACCGATCTGTCTACGGGAATACTGTCGGTAGACAGACCGGTCGATCTGGTTTTGAATTTGGATGATACGCATTTTGATGTCATTCCTCACGTGAAAATCACGACTTGCCAAATTGAGACGTAAATCCGATAACTCCGAAGCCCGAGTACCTCCCGTTCAGTAGAAATAAAATACCAAAGCTCCGAATTTGTGAAATAGATATTATCCCCTGTGTCCTGGGATTTTTTTGAGGCATTTTGGTGCGGGTTTGCGTGTCTGAGATGGTGAACGGCGGTTGTGGCTATGTTGATGGGGCATCAAACGTGACTTTCACGTGAGGAATGACATCAAAATGCGTATCATCCAAATTCAAAACCAGATCGACTGGTCTGTCTACCGACAGTATTCCCGTAGACAGATCGGTTACTGGTCTAATAGCAGAGACTAAGTATTGGGAGTGTAAATCGCTTAGAGTCTGGCCGTCAGAGTGCACCACTGCTCTGACAAAGATGGGTGTCTGGATTCTACATCAGGAAAACCGGCCGACACTTGACAGTGTTTGACAGCGCTGCATAGCATCCATAGTGTTTCTAGTAGCCATAGCTACATCCCTAATATGCAGCACTAGGACATTGCTGTGGGACGCTTGACAGTTCCGTGCCGTAACTATGGGATACTAGCCGGTACTAGGCTATTGCTGGAAAGCTATGTGGTGCCGGCCATCTGCCTACAATCCAGGTTCTAAATTATTGCTTTGCTCGCCGCGGCACTCAATGGGACAGTAACAACGAAAGAATTGAAAACAAATTTATATTAGCATTATAACTACTACATGAGCTCACGAACGAGGAACGCGTTTCCGCTCATTTCAGCGTTCAGCGTTCAGCCCGTGCGTG
Organism: Mycena olivaceomarginata; assembly: GCA_029378375.1. Lineage (NCBI taxonomy): Eukaryota > Fungi > Basidiomycota > Agaricomycetes > Agaricales > Mycenaceae > Mycena > Mycena olivaceomarginata. The sequence continues at coordinate 379,439 of JARKIC010000135.1, read as the reverse complement.
CTCCGCACAACAGGACAAACGACCGGTCTTACCAGATTCCGTACCACCCTGACCTCCCCGTCTGCCCCGCATCCTGCCATTGGGCCGCAATCCTGGATCCCTGCCATCGAAACCATCAGTATGCGCCATGTACACCCAGAAGGTTTTCGTACCTAGAACTCTTCGTTGAGCAGCGGTGTATCACAGGTATCTGCTTGGAAGAAGGGAGCCGGTGGCCACCTGCTAGGAAGGTTCACAGTGGTATAAACCGAGGACAGCTGCACTCACTATCGTGTAGCCTTCGTGTGTTTGCGCGACTTTGTACGCATGAGGAAAGGCTCCTGTAATTACTGATGGTAAGTACGCCACAAAGCATGAAAGGGTCTGTGTCAGAACGGTATTAAAAACACGACGCGAGACTTACTTGGTGAAGCCCCGCCTGTTGTCTATTGAGCTCAAGTGCACAAGGAGCTCGAAACGTTGCAACCGCCTGGGTCCATCAATCAGTACTTTGTGGCAGGATGGGGGGAGCGAAGACGTAAGGGGAAAAAAAAGTGCAAATGACTCGCCTGTGAATAGATGGATTCCCCGTCCTCTACCCCGTCCTTCACAGCACCGCCCACCCACTTCTACGCGAGCTTCTCCACGAAAGTCGGGTCAGGCGAGTTGAGGGTGGAAGCGAGACTGTGGGCACCGCCCGGTGAGGGCTTGTCGAGTTCGGAAGGTTGTCCCATAGCTGCGACGCTGGCGGCATCCAGATTGTATGTACTGAGGGTGAGGCGTGCGAGGTAAAGACGGGAGTTCCGCTGTCATAGGAGCAGGGAGCGGCAGTAAAAAAGCAGAGACAGAAGGCGTCAGACGACACGATGAGACGCGAGTGTCGAAGGATGCTGAAGGATGGTGGTAGGAGGAAAGAGCAACCATGTGGCAGTGACGCACGTGTGCGCGGACTTTGAGCGCCGATCAAAGTCGGAGCTTTTTGTCTTCCTGTTGTCTTCCTGAGCTCGCCCTTCATCGTCTTCGTCTGCCTTGTGGGCTCGCTCCATGGCAAACTCTGGGCCCCACCCGACTCCCAGCTACTCCCTCACAGGACGCACCAGTCTACAGCCATGCCCGTAGCCGCTTCTGCCTTCCTGTGGCGCATCGACACAGGCCTCTCGACATGCCGAATTGCGTGACTGCAATAAGCACGTCAGCCGCAGCAACGGTGGTGGGAAGTGCGCGCGATTCTCCCGCGCCTGCATCGAGCCGCGGTGGCGCGAGTACGCAGCTATTCGCGCACTCGCTTCGCAAACCTTCAAACGCTAGGCTGCATCGGCGTAGCACCGCGTATCTCTCGAAAAGGGACAGCGGGCCATACCACAAGTCGAGCTTTCTTGCCAATTAGTTTTGTACCCAGTGCTTATGGGCATGATGTAGCCCCACGCAACGGCTCTAACTAGTACCTGCCGTTGTTGGCAAGTGGCGCGCAAGCGATACATTCTTGCAAAAGCTTTCAGCAATTTTTCATTGGGCTTTACTTAGATTTGCATTGTACTATGCACACACTTACTTATGAATGCATCCATCTCATATTCTCATTTTTGCCGTTGCGTACTAGTACGAAGAAAACTCATTAGGCGTGCAGAGTTTCAGCGGGCACAGTGGTTCATAGTACTCTATAGTGCTTGGTGTCCCACTGCATAGCACTATCCCAGTGCTATCAAGTGCTAGGGACTGCTATGAATGCTATGGAACTATGGCCGAACTATGGCTCGGCTACGGTTTTCCTGATGTAGAGTATGTTGGATGGATGCATTTGTTTTCACGTTAGACAAAGACGGAAATTGAATCCACGTACCAAGGTGGCGAACCTGTCGAGAGTACGCGTAAAAAGGGGTACTCCTGGCTCAGTTTGCTTCCGCCCAAACAAAGGGGGGTGTTACACCTTGCTCAGCACAGCCTCGATGCAGCTCGCCAGTATCCATTTCTCCTCGTCGCAGTCGCAGCTCGGGCGGCTAGCGTTCCATTCGGGGTTCCTGCACACAACTAGCGACTGCGACGCGTGTGTGGAGCGATATCTTCAATTATCGAAGGACGCGGAGTTAGAGACGATGTAAACGCGGCGCGGGAAGCACTGGTGGTGAAGTTCCGGACAGCGATGCGGTACACGTTCCTCGCCCTCCTGGTCCGACTATTGTGATTCAATATTACACACAATTTTTGTCTCCAATTAATCCAAAACTGGATTCTGACCTATGCCAGAATGTAAGAATGAAGTTGTGCATGTATAAATTCCTGCCTTCGAAGACGGCGCGTTCTTTCTGTACATCCGAGTCGCTTGCCGGAGATGGCCTTCGGCTTGTCGAGAAGCTTCAGACTGCTTTATTTTCGTCAACGCTCCCATTTATCTAGCGGTTGAAGACGTTCTCTCTGGCAGATTGTGGAGGGCGGTCTAGAAGGGACCGCTGGAAAAAACACACAGGAGCATATAGATTGCGCGCAATACGTCGGACAAAGCGCGTCAAGAATTATAAACGATCTCAACCGGGCTACGACGACCCTTCCCGTACCATCGAGCTGAGATTCAACCAGGCACTTTCGAGCACCCAGAGTCGAAATCACAGAAGTCCCTGCAATGGTCGGCAATTGAAAGCAGCCCGGGACAGCACGAGGTTGCACCGAAAACAAATGTCCCATCAAGCGGCACGCAGTTAGGGTTGGGAGGGGGGAGCCCATGAAGTTCACCGTCGATGCAGCTGAAAGGTTGGGTGTCAACGTTGCATTTTGGACGGATGAGTTTAGGGCGAACCTGAACTTGACGGGATCGTAACACGCATCAGCGCACCGGAGAGTAGCGCGGCGAGCCGAAGTGCCAGTGAGGCAGCGTGATAGACCATCGATGCAGACGAATGGGCACAGGAAGTCTCCGTCGTGGCAGACATACTGTGTGAGTTTTTGTGTCATATATATACAGGAATAGATCGCCGTGAATAGCACGACTTACATCGGTCGAGTTGAACCTTTTATCACCACAGTCAAGCAGCGTATCTGGACCAATTACAGCATTATCCACGAGGGCCGTGTTGGAGCAGCTGAACACCGTTAGCCCAACTCCAAAGACAGTGGAAGGGTTTATGAGATACCTGAATCGACCGAGAGAGTAGCAGGCATCGCCGCATCTCAGCTCGCGCACCTGTCCGTCGATGGGGCAGAGAAAGTCGTTGTCGAAACACGTGTACTATCATTCGAAGTAATTCAGTCTTCGCCCTTCACAGACATGGCGATCCAATACATTAGAAGGGGCGTACTGTTGGTCACCACAGGCCGCAAGGTCTGTGGCAGCGACGATGGTGGAGAGGAGTGCGGCAAGAACAACGAACGAGAGTCGAGCCATGTTGACAGGACGCAAAGAGGTGTTCTCGCTTTGAGGCCTTTTATCCAAGAGCGGGAAAAAGGCGGTGCTTCTTGAGAGACAGAGCCATCTCGGTCATTGGGCTGTATCTCGCTTCGAATGCTATCTGCCGCTCAGATTACAATCTCGAAATCAAGATGCCCCTGGAATGAAACGCCATGCGGTGATAGCTGGACCAGTCGCATCGTTGCTCGCCGGCCATAGTGAGTCATGGATTCCGGAAGGCGCAATGCATGGGACCCAAAAGGTATTTCGAAAGCTGCGGACACCCGTTTTGTGCAAGGTTGGTTCAAAATTCAAATTGCTTCAAACTTGCGTTCTATTTTCAAATGTCAGTACAGCGTCTCGCTTGTCAGTTCAACAGTAACGTTGACATGGCGGGATAAACGCTGCCCTGAAGTGCCTTAACTTCTTACCGCTGTATCTCCTAGGGGAAGTCTGCGGTAATTATAGGCGTTGAAGGGTCGTCGTCGGATCGCACCCTGACCTACCCTGACGTTTTCGACGTGACGCCAGTTCTATACCTTTGTACCGTTATGTCTTCCAATGATGAGCATTCGCGACATTGGCTCAAAGGCATACCAAGCCTGTTATTCGTCGGTTTCAATCGGCTACGCGGAATGAAAGTACATATCTGCGTTTCCATCCTCCATATTGTAAAGTGGGTTCAAATCGTTTCAACTTGTGTTCTACTTCCATTGTGATTTTCAACAGCAACATTGACATGACGGGCGGGATAAACGCTGCCCTGAGTTCTTACCGCTGTATCCCCTAGCGGAAGTCTGCGGCAATTTTAGGCATTCAAGGGTCGCCGTCGGATCGCCCTTTATCGCTCCCCCGACGTTTCGATGTGATGCCAATTTGACATCGGTGCTTGCGTTTGTGGTGCTATTCGAGACCTTGGTTCAAAGACGTGTAATTGTTAGATCAGTTTCAATTGGACGCAGGACGTAAGTACATACCTGCACTCTCCTTCGCATTTGTTGCTCGATGGACTCACTGCATTCCGTGGCCGGATCGGCACAGACTGCCGAGCTCTGCGGAGTAGATGATCGGCAGAGGGGTGATAGACCCCAGATCCGGCACAGATCGTCAGCGGCAGAAGGCGGGAGAAGGACCCCGAGGTCGGCAAACTTTGCCGATTTGGCTACGGAATGCAGTATTAGATGGAGTGTAACTCTTTGAGAGTCTGGCTGTTGGAGTGCGCTATTGCTTTGACAAAGATGGGTTCAGGATTTTAGAATATGTTGGATGGATTCATTTATTTCCACGTTGAACAAAGACGGAAATTGAATTCACGCACCAAGATTGCGAACCCATCAAGAGTACGCGTAAAAAGGGGTACTCCTGGCTCAGTTTGCTTCCGCCCAAAGGGGTGTTACACCTTGCTCGGCACAGCCGTGATGCAGCTCGCCAGTATCTCCGGCTGGGCATTTCTCCTCATCACAGTCGCAGCTCCAGCCCTTGTCTTCTTCATCGGGCAGCTAGCGTTCCATTCGGAGTTCCTGCGCACAACTAGCGACTGCGACGCGTGGGTGGAGCGATATTTTCAGTTATCGGAAGACGCGGAGTTGGACGATGTAAAAGCGGCGCGGGAAGCGCTGGTGGAGAAGTTCCGGATAGCGATGTGGTACACTTCAGAACGAGGTTGCGAGTGGGAAGTCAGTGCAAGAGACTAGTGGTACACGTTCTTCGCCCTCCTGATCTGGGGCATGAGCGACACCTCCAGGTAATCGGCGGGAGAAGCGCGCTCCATTTGGCTTTCTGAGTTCCATTGCCGTTCTGCGGGTGGATATGCGTGCTGGTGGTTCAGACTCGGAGCGTGCCACTCGTTCCACAGGTGACAGCACTGATCTTCTTGCCCTCGTGATCGGTGCGTGGGAACGAACTGGTCGCGAGTCTACTCCGTCCATCGAGATTTCTTCTTGGCAGTGCTCTCGTCGAGTCTATCGTCTGGCTACTCACTCAATACATCTCTTAGGATCTTTCCAGCATATCCACACTATATCTCTCCTACCTACGGCCAATATTTTTCTCCAATCTTGATTTCACCTCGTCGTCGTCGTTGCGTCGTCGACGGTCAACTCGTCTTTTCCCATCAATCTCTACGCGTTCTTGGAGATAGATCCCAGCCTGCCTAAGACTCGCCAGTTGGATCGTTTGTTATGTCGACAATTCATGGCTGCTTATGACTTGGACTCACGTTGTAAACCATTGTCCGGCGCGGATTATCCCGACATTAGGTCGTACCGGAATAACTGCCCTGCATACGTCAAATTCAGGCACATATTCGTATATTCGTCTGCCCATGGTGTTGATTCGATCGCGCATTTGGTTCCGCTTAGTTTTCTTCCACATCCGAGACATGTCTCATCTCCTGGTTATAAAGCCATGGAGCGTCGTCGACCGGTTTGCTTCTCCTCTCAGCTTCGTGTCAAGGTTCAGCGTCAGGGAAGCGCCAGTCTCAGTTTGTTCTCCGGTGCATCTCCCCTCCTGATAGGCTCTCTCCTGGTCTTCTTCTTCTTTGGAACTTTCTTGGCTCAAGTCTGTACGTGTGCCCTTCGCCACCTCCCCTTGGACCAGTGACTGACCTGGCGTCGCAAGACATATACCATATCTCCTTCCCAAATGACCCCCGAAGTGTTAAGTGCCTCGGTTAGAACCATGCGCTGAAAGTGTTGCTGGTCTAATATCATCGTCCACAGTATACTTCCTACTCCTGGGAATAACGGTATCCATTTGTCTCATCGCATCAGACGTACAGGCCTGGTACGGGTACAGTTTTGGGGACATTATCAGCCTTGTCACTTCAAAATACACGAGCTTCTATGAGCGCGGTCTACGCGATGATCGTGCATATGTTCTTCTGCTATGCTACCGTATTTTCTTGATACGGCGCGCGGTCTGGCCCCTTTGCGTTCTCATTGCCCTGGTATGTAACCCGCCCTTGATCCGCCAGCGCATGGATCTAATCATACCCATTTCCAATCCAGATCACAATAGCCCAACTCGCCGGCGGCATGAGGTGTGGTATTCTCTCCTTCTATCGCGCTGCGTCCCGTAGCGCTAAGGACATCACTGGACTGCACGACAAGACGCATATGGTGCTCATCTACCTTTGGCTCATCGGCGGCCCCGTCGCCGACGTCCTCATCGCGATCGCCATGACCACCTTGTGCGTCGTTCACTGATTTGTCTTTCACATCTGAATTTTCAACTCTGATGTTTGCAGCTTCTCAAGACCGAAATCCACGCCGCGACGCGCGACATAATGAAAGACGTCGTCCACCTCATTCTAGAGACGAACACGTTCTCCGCTGCCGTTACACTGGTCGCGCTCTTCCTCTTCATCGGCTTCCCGGTTTGCATATAATTTAATTCGGTTCGCGGATGCAGGACCTCATCACAATCGCGTAGAATACGCCATATTTTGGCTGCGCCGTAATCATCCTGCCCGGAGTGTGAGTTCTCCCCTCCCCATTCCTTGCCTGTCTCTTATCATCTGCTTCGTTGGTGGCCAGTTACGCTAACACTCTCCTCGCCACGCTCAACAATCGCGCAATCATTCTGCGTATCCAGGATCAGAGATCGGAGGGCGACTGCTGTGAGATTTCCGATGGTGAGGGGCGCCGGAGTTGGGGTACCCAAGCGCTGGAAGCGTTGAGAGCCTGCCGGTGATGTTTGCGCTGCGGGAAGAAAACAACGGAAAAAATGAGGCAGAGGCCGCTGGATGAGACGCCTCTTGATCTCGGACAATCTTGGTTATGACCGTTTAACGAGCTCTTACAACTATCTTGTATCGATTAGAGATCCGCTGTACAACAACTCACTGCATGAAAACTAACCCTAGTTGACCACAACTTTTGTCCGCGCAATATGAGGCGGTTGCCAGTGCAACTGCATCGCACTACTAGATATCCTCGGGTTGGGGAGGTTCATCTTTATCCCGGTCGGCTCTGGCAGTGCAGAGAGCTCCGGCGACAATGAATCCCCCCTGGCCCGTATGGAGAGATGGCTAGAGATGGCGCACAAGGGTGCAGGTGAAATTAAGTTGCATAGAAAGAAACTACTGCTCTGCCTACATCGTACTAAGCAACGTAACTATGACCTATTCTGCTTACCCGTCGAGAGGGCTTTTGCAGACGAACGACGTCGTTCTGTTCGACTTGAACGCATCCATAAGTACGATAATGGATGAGTATGCCCCGAGGCCCCCTAGTGCCAACGCGCCCAACATGTAAATGATATTCGCGACGTTCACCCACCACCGACGCGCCATGAAGCCGCGTATCATGCGCTTGAACCCCGAGTCGTGGCGGACCGTCTGCCCAGTCGTGGGATCGTATCCCTCTCCCTCCTGCAGCGCGTGTCTCTTCATCCAAAACATCACCGAAAGCATGGGGGGGAACGTGTATGTGAAGTGCAGGATGCAAAAGGCCGCCACAACAGAAGTCAGGCCGGCGAAGTTGGGAATCCCCGCGGCGAGGACGAAGGCAATGGCCCAGTAAAGGGGGATCAGGCACGCCCACGCCCACTTTCCGGCGGTGGTGTTCAGCCCGGGAGCGCGGAATACCTCGACAAAGACATTGTTATAGATGACTGGAAGGAAATTTCAAATGGTTTAGCTTATTTCAAAGTTCTTTGCAGGTCGACGCCGTACCCACCTTTGATTCCGATGTTCCCGTACAACGCCGCCGCGATGACGGCACTCACCATGGCAAAGACGTTACCCGCCGTCTGGAGGTTGTACGGTCCAATGCCGAGATAGCTGGGATTGATGACGTATTGTCCTTGGAATCCGTACATGAACAGGCCGTAGAACATGTACCTGCCACGACGTCATGTCAGCACCCATCGCGATATACGTAAACTTTGAAAAACACGTACCAAAAGTAAATGAAGGCCTGAGCGGCCCACATGGCGGTGAGAAAGTCCTTCGGACGCCTCATCTCGGCCATGAATTCCGGGAATACCATTGAGCCCCCATATGCAAAAATAGCCTGCATAGCCCCGCTGACAGAGGCGACGAAGCTACCGGTGTCGGGTATACCACCGCTAGTCTGCACGGGCGGGAAGACACCCTGGGCGTTCGGCGTGACAAGCGCTCCGCCGGCAATGGTTGCACCGGCGGACGCTCCCGCACCCGCAAAGTTGGGCGCGGTGTGCGCCGCGGCACCCATGGTGATGAACATGCAGATCAGATTAATCCAGACAGCGACGTTGGCCAGCCAGCCGAATTTTTGGAGGGTGCGAATCTGACCCATGAAGAAGCCGACTATAGCCCAGATCAGGCAGCAGACGATGAAGCACAGTTTAAATTTAGTCGCTTGGGAGAGTGCTTCCCCGTTGGAGATGACGATGATGCCGACGTTGAGGAGCAGCTGGATTCCCTGGAGAAAGTTGAAGAGGTATCGCATATATGGGCCGTATAGGCGGTAGCCGAGGTCTCCAAAACTGAGGACGGGGAACTGGTACGAATCCAGCCCAAGAAAGATGTCCCACAGAAGATAACCCGAGTAGCCAGCGAGGCCGGCAAACACAGTGTAAAGGGCAACACCAGGACTAGACACACGTCATTGGCAGCCTATGAAGGCGGAGACGAAACTCACCCCCATCCCATCGTTGCAAACGCATAAGGAAGCCCGAAAGGCCCCAGGATGTCGGTCGTGATGAGATAGAAGGCAGCGCCCCTGGTTGCTGTACGCAAAGCTCTCGAGGCATTAGTCCACTCCTCATCCGAAATGACAGCGTCGCTGGAAGCTGATTTTTCTTTCACGACGCCGCCTTGCGATTTGGGGGGAAAGACGAGGGAGAGCAGATTGGTTTCATACCCCGTAACTGTCTGCGAATCCTCCTCCGCCCGCGTTAATTGCGCGTAGTAGTAGTACTCTTCGAAGGTGATGTCGGGGTCGTGGAGCCCCCGCGCGCGGGGGGGGATACCGCCACGGGCGGGAGAGGCGGGGGAGGGGGTATCTGCATCGACCTTCTCATTGATCTTCTCGTGCTGTAGGCGAGGGTCGCCCCCCTCCAGCGCAAGACTTGCTGGTTGAGCCATCTGTGAGTTTAGCACTTGAGGTCGGGGGGCTAAGAAGCAAAGGACACGAGGTAAGGAAACACGATAATAATCAGAGCCTCGACATGTGAACAGTCCATTCGGATAGAATATATAGCCGCTAGCGCGGGAGCGACCAGGATCAATCTTGGAGCACTTCCATCCCCAGTATTTTGGATCCCATATGACTGACTATTGTTAGAGCACTTCTAACAATACAGTCGCTAACCGGGAAGCGCAACGCGCCGTAAAAGCGCAACACTAATACAAGATATGCCTGCGCTCCGCTCCGGCTCAGGGATGGGAATTAAATGAATATGCAAATGCTAGATACTTAGTGGAAGAACCCTTGACAGTTAAAAAACATCGTCCAGATTTCAGCTGGAAAAATCCCAGAACATTGGGTACAGTCATTGTGAAGTGAACGGGAGGAGAAAGGTAATCTTGCGAGCAGACTTGGAGCAGACATCCAAGGATAAATATAAAGACCTCGGCAAAATTGCAAATCGACGCGCGGCCGGCAATGACTTCAACGGCTTACCGCAGTCCGCAGAATGCTGCGCAGGCCAATGCCAATGACTCCAACAGCTTCTCGCAGTCCGCAGACCACTGCTTCGCCGGTTGTAAGTTGTCGTCGAGAGGAGGCCCACTGGGGATAGACTAAAGGAGATAGGACAAACATATACCCACAAAATCTCGTCGTTTCGTTAAATATATGGTAGATGAGTTTACCCCTTTGAGGGTCTCCAAGTAAGTTAACTCCAAATTGGTAGAAATATAGTAGCAGATCATATAACTGTTTTCAAAAAAGAATACGGATTAGAGCATATTAGCAGTTTTTTTGCCGAGATTTTGCTGAGCTTCTGATTGGTCGAGAGGTGTGGAGCAGCCAATCAGATTTGAGCAAAATCTCGGCTAAAATTCTGCTAATATGCTCTATTTTAATGCAACGCTCCACGTTCGTTTTTGCTTAGTTGTTTGACAGTGAGTCTTCCGTCTTTCCGCTTTCGGCCCAATTGGGAGTGTTGCATCAAAATCTGTGTTCTTTTTTGAAAATAGCTGTATAATGCGCAATTTCATTCAATTCGGCACGGGTTGCGACCCGTGACCCAAAATACCGATTCGGCACTTCGGCAACCAACAAAGTTTGGCGTGACACCTCCAAAAATTCGGCATTCAAGACGAAAATTTTCGAAAATTCTCCCTTTTTTTGCACCTCTCAGGGAGATTTGGCCCTGATGTCACACATTTTGCATTCGGCACTGGGCGCCGTGACCCGTGACCGAGACCAAAATTCATCGCGGCACAGGGGGTGCGTGACGTGTGACCGCCGAATTGAATGAAATTGCGCAGTATTGTCTGCAAAAGAATTCGGGTCAAAAGAAGTTGCAGAGCCCACAAAATCAAAGTGTTTGTTTGTCACTGCCAGCAACCATCATTTGCGATCTCGGCAAGCTTTGCCGTGTTCCCCCCTGTGTTCAGCCAGGCTCTAAGCACTGTGCTGCATTGGGGTTCTTTCATAGTCTCTGTTACAGACCAGAAACGGATGACGAACAAGTATCCATATATGGGTTTTTCAAGTCCTTGATCACGAATATGCGAGTTTCCGAATGAGAATCATTCATTACAAAGTACAATCAATGTTGTTGAAGTGTTGTGGTGCTACAGTACTTGCTCTCTGGATGCTCCTGCACTCGTCCATCTGTCCATCCAACTGTCCGGGACATCTGTCTGCTCTTACTGGGGGGCAAGTGCTGTGGCTGTGGGTTCACGGCATATGACCGACACTTGCCATAGCAGAGCTTGCATACTGACACAATCTCTCTTTGTTCTATTTAGATCTTTGTTCTGCTTCATTCTCTGGCTTTGTAAGTTGGTGCATGTTGATCTCTGCATCTGATTAAAAAAACTTTGTGCTGGATAACACAAAGATCATTTTCCCTTCTCCGAAACCAAGGCTGTCAATTTTTATTTTAGCTCAAAGACAGGTACATTTGGTGGCTCAGACAGTTGTTTTTCTGAGTTTTCTGAATTTGGAATGGCAGCCTGGGACCTCCATAAAAGTGGCCGTGAACTGACATCTCTGGCTCTGCCGCCATAAATTTACCAAGCAAAATTTGGTCTAGTAAGTGGTGCTGCCATCATTTACAAGGAGTATAGCAAGACTCCTATTGCACCAGATGTCTATAGCTTCTGTTCAAACAAGGGCCTGATGATCCGCGGTCCCGAGAATAAAAATCCAGAATCAAACCAAAATAGAACAAAGGGCACTTGCCAGGTTTGATCTGCCATGGCAAGTGTTGGTCTTATGCCATGAGACTAATCCCACGGCACTTGCCCCCAGTGTCTTGCTGGCACGTGCTATGCAATCAGGCCTGGGATCACTGTAGATACCTCCAGACATGTGCTACTGGGTAGTTACTAATTAGTATAGCAGGTTTTGCCTAGCATGGGAATCCCCATCCTTTCTTCTCTTCGGATCCCCCCGCTAGGTGCATAGTATTTCTGCTCCTGTATTCTAGTCCTATATTTATTCTTTGGATTCCACCGCTAGTTTCCATGCCCCACACCAAGCTTAAGGTTGCCCTTACAACACATCAAACTCCTCCAGACTCCAACTTTGACCAAAGGGCTTTGCCCAAATTTGGCCGAGATATAGATGGAGAGATTTCACCGTTGTGTTTCCCAGTTAGCAACTGTAGTCGTCCCGTGACACGTGCCGGCGCATCCTGTGTGTCTGCCATCCTGCTGCATTTTTGTCTGCTAATAGTGTACTACCTGGCCTCAAGCTCTTATGGCCACTTCCAAGCTTGTTGGCTCATGCATGTCTGGCTCCTAGGGTTCTTTAAATAAATAAATTATAGTGTTTTACACCTTGTTTACACCACGCCGGCACCCAGCGGATGCATCCGCTGTCCCCTGTTTTTAGTTTTTGTTGCTCCATCCTAGAAGTTTACATAGAAAATGCTGGGTGAGCGGGTTTTGAATTGCTATTTATGTACTGTACTGTTTTTCGAAATCGTTTTTTCCATTGAAATCCAACAGGTTCTGAATGATCCTGAATTTTCAAAGGTGTGTCATATAACAGGAGACATTAATATTGGGTATATACACAGAAGTCACCACATTTTTGACTGACACCCTGCTACAATTCGATTTCTCTAGGCAGCATGGCTCAGGCAACTTGAAGCCTGGATTTGGCTGTCGGTATATTCAAGCTCCCTGATCACATGTCAGCCGAGAAATTTCACGAGAGCGCATGGGCGCACACGATAGCTTTTGCAGAACTCCCAGTGGTCCAGAAATATCAGCTTGTTGATTACATATTGGTAGGTTCAACAGTCATGTTACACTCACCCATATGCACATTGTTACAATGTAGTGGACTCCTAACAACAGAATCAAGCAACATTTCAAAGTTCAATGAGATGGGCTGTTCTCCTACCATGGCTCCAATTGTCCAGATCATTGGGGAGGTGAAAAAACTGAATTCATCGCATTAATCTGCAGGTATCACTAATGTGTATTCAACAGACTTGGGGAAAATCTCAAAGAGGCATGACACAACTAATTTTTGCTTCCTTCTGGCTGACAGGAAATCCTCGGCAGTTATTCTCCGATCCGGATAATCAAAAGCTCTGCGTGATGGATTTACCATCAGCTCCGGCATCACTTGCCGAGAAACCGCAGGATCAGTTGCCTCGACCGAAGTGGGCCACAAAGTGGCCCCCCGTGCTCTTGCCTCTCTCTTTATAAAATTAAGCATGTCTGAAGCCTTTTCAAACTCCACCATCTGTCAATCAGCCTCTTCGCCCGAAGACCTTCCGCAATTTATTTGTTACTTCGAACCACGTATTCCCAATGCAGTTTCAATGATATAAAAAATATTGGAATCAAGTGAGAATTGAATGAGTTATGGCTGTTATACTGAAAGTGACCAAAATCAGGAAAATTTGATGTGTGCCCTAAGTTCCGCAAATAGCAGTAAACCACGGAAAGATTCGTAGCAAGGAGTGTGCAACTACAAAACTCATACATCAGGGAGGGGATGCGAGGCCGCGAAGCGGCCGAGCAGCCGCTTGTTTTTCTCTTTATAAAATTACGTGTGTCCGTCTGAAGCGTTTTTAAACTCCGCCTTTAATCTATCATTCCGGCAGCTCCTTCACACCAAATAAAGCAAAATTTCAGTCTGGACTGAAATGTGAATTTATTTGGTAAGAATCAATGCACGTATCAGCTGCCTCGGATTTGGTCCGTATCTGAGGCGGCTGATTCTCAGATTTATTTTGTAAGAATCAATACCCATATCAGCCGCATCAAATACGGGTGGTATCTGATGCGGCTGATTCTCATAAAGGAACTGAAAGAATCGAAACGAGTTTCTGTACCGCTGAAATCCCTGAGCTATTTATGCTGGCTGCTATTTTTATCAACGAATAGCAAAATTTGCTCAAAGATTTCAGCCCAGCAGAAACTCACATTAATTCTTTGAGTTTCTTTATGAGAATCAGCCGCATCAGATACGGGCCGTATCTGATGCGGCTGATATGTGTATTGATTCTTACAAAATAACTATGAGAATCAGCAGCAGTAGATACGGGCCAAATCCGATGCAGCTGATATGTATATTGAGTCTTACCAAATAAATTCACATTTCAGTCCAGACTGAAATTTTGCTTTATTTGGTGTGCTTGCCGGACCTCCTCAAACATTTATTTAATCGCTTTCCTTGCTACTTTCTTTCATGACAAAAATTCGCTCTCTTAGGAGCTTAGGAAGGGGATGCGAGGCCGCGAAGCGGCCGAGCAGCCGCTTGTACTATCTAAAGAAGTGCATTCGCACTGTCAGATTAATTTTAGACTAACAACTGTGGGACTGGTCAGATTAGCTGCAAATTAGCCGCCATCGCGCCATCGCGTCATCTCCAGAGACTATATATACGAAGTCTTATCTCGTGAAGCGATATGGCTCTTCACCAAGTCTTTCTCGCCTTTCTGGCCTTCGGACTCGTAGTCTTTGCTGAAAGTCAATTCCAACGTATCTTCGAGAAGCCTAAACTGGAGACCATCTTCCACCATCCTATTCAGCGTGTAGCCGTTGTGGGAGCAGGGCCTGCCGGACTTCAAGCTGCCGCGAAGCTCATTGAACACAACTTCACTGTTCGTCTTTTTGAGCGTGCCCCGCACCCGGGCGGGAACTGGCTTTACAGCGAGGACACTCCGGTTCGGGAATCATATCCGTAATTCCGGCGTTCATCGGTTTCACTTGCACTGAAATCTATTCAGCGATAAGCCTACTGGTTTTACGGATGAGATACCTGCCCAGCTCCCGACAGCGCGGTATTACAGCGAGGGTGATGACGGTCTGACACTGAATCATAGGTGGACGGAACATTGGCGACCTCGTCCAGTCTGGTACAATCTCTTCACTAACTCTCCCAAAGTCAGTCTTACATTCTGCCTTCTATGCCCTTCGCACCGACTAATAAATGTTCTGCAGGTGAGCACCGAGCTCCCGGATGTTCCATACGAACCCAAAACTCCCTGGGTGCTTTCCCACCACACGATCCAGCGGCATGTCCGCTCGTATGCAACCCACCACTGCCTTAACTCTAATGACCACTGCCCTGCGACGCCGTCGGGACCGAGAGTGGCTTCATACTCGACCCTCGTGGAGAAGGTCGAAAAGGACGAAGAGACGCACACCTGGGTGCTTACGCTTCGCCGCCTCGAGCGGCTGCGCGAGTCGAACCGAATTCGGGAAGAATGGTGGATGGAGACGTTCGATGCGGTCGTCCTGGCGTCAGGCCCATATACCTCCGCTCATGTTCCCGAAATCAAAGGTATCGTCGATTGGAGCAAGGCGAAAGAGGGGGAGCAGTACAGCGTATACCACTCGCACGCGTACCGACACCCAGAGCGATATGCCGGAAAGGTGAGAACTCTGGAACATTAAGTGTGCAATGCTGATGACCGAGTTGCTGGAAAGACCGTCCTGATTGTCGGCGCCTCTGTGTCTGCCTCTGAAATAGCGCGCGACGTTAGTCCGTTCGTTCATCGGATCATCGCGAGTGTTCGAGTAAGTTTTCTCTATATCCAAGTGTCGAATTACTCAGCGCATTCTCAGCCCTCAAAAGTACCTAGACCCCCGAGGTTGCGCAGCCTCTCTAGATTCCCCAACATCACGGAATTCGTGCCCGAAATTGCATCCTTCAAGCCACTCAAAACCCATGCCGATGGAATCCGAAGCGGGAAAATCCATCTTATAAATGGATCTATTCTGCAGGGTATTGATGAGGTAAATCGATTTGTTCTGGCGTTGATTGATATATCAATGTGAAACCGCAGATTATCTTCGCCACTGGATACCGAAGTTATGCCTTGTATCCGGCTAACACGTGAGCATCTGTGCTTCATTTCTTGCATGTACGTGCTCAAAGATTATCTCGGGTAGAACGACCCGGCGACCCGAAAATATCTCTTGGACGGGTCACTATATTCCGGATCCGACACTTGCATTCACCATTGGTTCATAATCTTAAACAATCAGCCCTACGATCTCATTAAATGCGTTCCAGGGCGGCCGTGGACCATAGGGCGGTATCAATCTTACGGACTTGCGAAGGTGTGGGAAGGATCGGCGCCTCTGCCCCCCCCGGAGCAGATGCCAGAGGAGCCCAACCCTGGTACGGGTATGTGGTTCCCGGAAGGTGAGTACTGACTGAACTTCGTACCCGTCTGCCACGTACTTATATATCTGTACTTCCAGCGCTGTTCCGCCGCTATATAACATGGCTCAACGACGCGTCGCTGGAGCATGGCGGACACTTTGTCGAACCTCCCCCGGTCGAGTACGTCCCATAATATCGAACACACTTCTTTCCCGCTCACAGTCACCAGGAATGTTGAGCTTTTGAAGTATTACGCAGTGGTTCACTTCCTCAATGTGAGTCTAATTCTATTAGCCAGAGTCGAGTTCCGCCGCTGCCGGTGAGATTTACTCGTATTTTCAGAACACTATGAAGGGCCTCGATTCGGTTTCCATGTCTGGGAAATTGGAGGTTGAAGATCCGTGGGATGCATTGGTGGATGAAGATTCTGATTGGTGAATATGTTTCTTTCATGTAGCATGTACCAGTACTTTGTTTGACTCTTTGTCCCTTACTCGATGCCCTTCTGACTCCAATACCTCGTCCCACAACAATTCAACAGGTGTACCTAAATTTAAACCGTATATTGAGCCTTTAAGTTGATTCCCGCAATCCCCTCATGCTCAGTGCCGTTGAAGCAAGATCGTGTTCGTGCCACAGATATCGAAGCGCAGATTTGGGTTCTCGAGCGCTCTCTATCTGCATTGCAGATTGAGAAAGCGGTGGAAGGACGGACTGGCTGCTTTAAATACCCAACGTTGACATTGAGGACGATAATCCAGATCATCCCGTTGTTTCTGCGCTTGGCGAGGTGCCTCTGCTGCGCACAGCCATTCTAGATGAATGGGCCCCTGCGACCGTCATATTGGCCGTGGGCCCAATTGAGTTCCCTGATTTTTCACAGGGTTTATCGACACAAATGTGGTTCCAGCTTTACAACGGACCTCATTGCGAACTGGAGCTCCACCATAGTCTTTCCGACCATCAACTCGCTAACATCACGCTTCCTTGCATGGAATTTTGAACTTGAAAGACCCAATCGATGAGCCCATAATGGGATATCTCGAGACTCTCATCGTCCCTTCGACTCTCTAACATCATTTTTATCAAAATCTGACTGCAAGCTTCAGCAAGGGTGCATCACAGGCGAAAGATAACTAACCAAAAGCTCGTACCGCAGAGCATTGAAAGTGAACGATGTTTCAATTATCCTTCTTTTAAATATTATAATCGAATGTGTTACATCAATCTTATTCGGAACTGAAATTTTGGTCTCGTGCTTGTGGTCAACCTCTCGTTAACTGTTCTCGTCCAACTACTGAGCAACGGCTCTCGGTCCAGAAGGAAGACTACAGTGAAGAAATGGCAGTGAATGAGTGTTATCTTCTGTAACTTCGGTGTGCGTCGTCGATGATCTCCGACTTGTCCCACTTCAAAATTTTCGAATGCTCGCAGTCCTCGTCGAGGTTCAATATTTTTCAAAATTACCGAACCCCGCTGGACTTGAACCGAACCGAGGGAAAAACCCGCTTGAAAGACTGCTTCATCAGAGTTTCGACATCCTAGTTGTTGTACAACATGTGAAAGCACCAAAAAACAGCGCTGTAATCATCCTGCCCGGAGTGTGAGTTCTCCCCTCCCCATTTCATGCTCGTCTCTTATCATCTGCTTCGTCAGTGGCCAGTTACACTAACACTCTCCTCGCCACGCTCAACAATCGCGCAATCGTTCTGCGTATCCAGGATCAGAGATCGGGGGGCAACTGCTGTGAGATTTCCGATGGCGAGGGGGTACCCAAGCACTGGAAGCGTTGAGAGCCTGCCGATGATGTTTTGCGCTGCGGGATGAAAACAACGGGAAAAATGAGGCAGAGGCCGCTGGGCGAGCCGCGGGACGAATCCGGCGTTGTAGACGCTGTCATCCTCTCTGTCGGTAAGCTATCCTTCACCGGGGCCTAGTGCAGTCGCTGAGCCTGTATCCTTCGCCAGGATCCATTATGAGATTCTCCGTCACCAAGGGCTTCGTGCAGACGCCCCCCAACCTCGTCACGCAGTGCTTCCTAAACATCGTCTGCACGATGCCGCAATACACCGCCGCCCCGCAGCCCAAGATCATCGCCATTTCGTCCACGGGCTTCACCCGCACCTCGCACGCGGCCCTGCCGCTGCCGCTGAAGCCGCTGCACGCCATGGTCCTCCAGGCCCCGTGCAAAGACAGGATCGGCATGGAACGCGTGATTGCGCACTGCGCCGGGTGGAGGTGGGATTCGAAAGCCGACGGGGAGGTCGCGGAGGGGATCCTGGACCAGGGATGGATGCAGCGGAAAGGCCTGCCCGCCGCTGGGTCGCTCAGGCATGCGCTGGTCGTCCGGCCAGCGATGTTGACCGATGGTAGATGTGTCGCCGACGAACTGGAAGCAAAAGGCAAGGGGAAGTTACCATCCCGCGTCAGCGAGCAAGAGCTGGGGGGATACACGATATCGAGAAAGGACATTGCTCATTTTGTGGTGGATGCTCTTACGAGGCGGTGGGACGAGGTTGGGAACAGGCATGTAAATGTCGCATATTGAGCCAGTGCCGGGGTGTAATTTTGAGAATGGGATCGGGATAGAATCGTATTATTGAGAACATATTACAAAGAGCAACCGGTTGTCTCAGTCGTCGGTAATCATAGGTTCTTCAAGCAAATAAACGTCCGCTGCGCTCATCGGTCAGCAAATGCAAGTGGTATAAAGGCGTACACACCCTCGATTTCCCCACGCTTCTTTCGAGAGATGAATTCCTCCACACGGACCCAAATATCCGCTCCGCCCTTTGCACCCAGCTCCCAGTCACTGTAGTGGTCGCTGTACGTCGCCACAACGAACCTGATGTCACGGATGCTCATGGACTCGACATATGCGCGCGCTCTGGCTTTTCCTGAGACGTGGAACGCCGCGATGAAGACGTGGATGCGCGGGCAAGCCTGCAGTATGGTATGCAAGATCTCGGAATTCGGCGGGTTATTGAAGGAGAGATGTGTGAGTGCGGGGAGGGTCGATAAGTCGTTGAGCCACTCCGGTCCCATTCCCTCGGGATCGATCTCATCGAGGATATCGAGATGCGAGAGGGTGGAGAAGAGGGGGTGGCCAATGTCGACAGTAATTACCTCGACGTCGTTGTCGTCGGCTTTCGCGGGGTCGCGGAAGAGCCCTTCTATTACCCCGGACAAGCGCTGAAGGCGCATATTGCCGAGGGCGGGGAGGAGACCCGGGACCCCGAAAATAGTCAGGATCGCAAAATTAGTGACTCCCAGACACAATTCGAGGAAGCTTCCCAAAGCTGTAGGATCCCGTACAGCTGGCCACACAATAACATGGCGCACTGTCGATGCGAGGAATGGGCGGGTTTGGCCTTCAGTAGCTCTAGAACATTATAGCTGCTGAGATGGATCGTTCTGTATAGCAGTGGTTCCAACCTAGTTCAGCGAAGAAAAGAGAAAAACGGGTCAGCGAGTTCAAGGGAGTCGACGCGGCCAGACTTGCCATATGCGAACGCGATGAGCAACAAGGACAAGGGTCGGTATTTCCGACGTATTTTCTGCTGCGCATTCGAATACAAGCCGCTCGAGTTCTACGGGGAGGATGGCGTCCGAGCTCATGAAGGAGATTGAAAGATGATTCCAGCGAAATCCCAGAATGCAAGATGGCGAATGGACGGCGGTTGCGGGTGTGAAGTAAAAGGGATGGACGCTCCTAGAGTTCGAACGGGACTGATGTAGCCTGACCTATAAAAGATATGAAAGCCTAGCGCGGAGTTTGGGAGGAAGACACTCAAAGCATCACCAAACATCCCGGCACAACCGCGATCCGGATTTCCCCGACCTGGCGGCGCTTGTCTCCGATGATCTCCGACTTGTCCCACTTCAAAATTTTCGAATGCACAGCATTCACTCAAATTTATTTACAAATGAACATGAAGGGAGCCATGCGGTGAGGGTAGCGGGTGACTTGACATTGTGTATGTTCAATCACCAAGCGTTCATCGGTTTATTAGCCGCCCAGATGATCCTGATTCAGAACGATAACTAGAAAGTCGAGGAGGTTCCACTCTTTTTCTTTTAAATTTGGCAGCTTAGTGCTACTAGTATGCGTACACAAAAACTACATGTACAACACCCTACTCTCATTCCAAACCTCTGACAGCCTTCGACAAATTGGAAGACCTCGAGTTCAGTCACAGCTCACAGCAATCATTACGTCTCGCGTATAGCCGCTGCCAGGTGCCTTCAAGCTGAATTCAGTACCACTGGCCGGCCGCCCTGGATCATCGACATTGCCGGCACTAGTACTGGCACTGCCAATATCTCGTGTATATAAACCACAACCAGCCGACCACAATGACCAATGCCTCGCCTACTCTCTCTCGCTCACCGCCCTCCTTGCCTGCTGTGTCGTCGCCACAGAGACCCTATAGGGCTGCAGCGGTTCGAACTACTACCCGTCTCAGGTAATTGTCTTCCACCACTACATATCTTTCCCGCAGAAGTTAACGTTGAGGGTACACCTGCTTCGACAGCAACTCTCTCTGTCCCATCCCCAACGGCGATGTGTATATTCGGTGTGGCGACGCGTGTTACTCGACGAGCCAGTATAGGCGTGTATGGATCCAATATAACATGCGTTCGTCGAATCGTGACTGACCGCGACGCGAACATAGCTGCTCGAATAACACCCTGGAGTCATACAATTCAAATGGCCCGGTGACCCTCCAACAATGCGGTGTCACGCTGTTCGACCCGTCTCAGGTGAATGAGACTCTTTCATATATATACAGACAACATGACCGACCCGAATTACAGAACGTCTGCCTCGACGGCGACTTCCTCTGCCCCATCATCAACGGACACGCAACCCTCCGGTGCGACGCAACATGCTACGCGCCCTCGCATTACGGTTACGCATTACCCACTCCTTTCTCTATCCACTCATCCCTTATTTCCATTCAAACTTACGCTGACTCGAAACAGCTGCTTCCTCGGCCAAATCTACCCCCTGGGCACGCCCCCTCCGAGCTGAGTTCGGGGACCAACAATGCTGCAACAACCAGGGGTGCTTCAGCTTGCCGTGCTGCCCGGGGCTGATCGCTATCGCGGACAAGTGTCGCGATCCGTGTCAGCTGGCGCCGCAGCTCTGTTCAAAATAAGACGCACGAAAACCTTCATGCGATATAGGGTAGATGTGAACAAATGCGAACTTAGTGACAGAAGCTCAATTTATCATCAATGCGCATATCGAGCTGGACAAGAAACACGGATTACAGGGACACTACCAAAGAGGAGAATACAGCCTTCATTCCTGAGACGTCTTACAGTTGGGGAGGGAGGCTATCGGAAAGCGTAGCAGACGTGGACGCAATCTGGTCCGCTGCAAAGATTTCGTAGTCTTTTCAATTTCCGGGCCTGTGAGATACGTTAGCGCCAATTTCGAAGACGCAATGAGGGGCCTACAGCTTTTGATGTGCACTGGCAGGCGACGTTCAAACCGACTTGAAGCTGTACGCCGTGACATGAGTTGGGCGGGTAATTCAGAAAGATGGATGAATGAGCGCACAATTTGGGAACGCGGGGGCGACTCCTTCCTCGGACGCTTCGTCGGGCGTTTCGAAAGAGGGTCTGGAAGGAGAGCCGGTGCTGTTAACACGGCGCCGTAGGCAATATCCACTTGGTCGAGGTCGCGCAACTCTCTCGGGGACTAACTGAGATGAGTCCCGAGAAAATTCTGCGTCCATGGCTGGTAACCAGCTCATCCACAGTTTCCCCTATTTTCTTCAGCTGTTGCGCCAGGTCTCTCTGATGACGGCCAATCTCCTCCTCGTCGGCGCGCATCTGTTCCTCGCGGAGGTCCACACTCCCCTTCAGCACGCTCAATTCATCCTGTGCCTTCCTCCTTGCCCATTTCTCCAAATCCAGCGCAGCTGACATGGTCCGTAGTCGCTCGCGCAGAGAGCTGCGCTCATCGGATGTGGTGCTTGTGCGTAGTTCTTCGGTGAGACGGCCGACTTCTGCGCGGAGGGTGGCGGAGGCTTGGATGAACTGGTCCAACGTATGAGAGCACACCAATGGAGTCAGATGCTAGGGATTCGGCCATGAATGGCGGAGGACAAAGGAAAGGAGGGCCGGAAGATGCCGTGATGGTTGCTGATGGATCTTATCGGCCGAAAATTGCGTCCTCATGGTATTTGCAAATTTTCTTTACCGATGCTGGTCGGAATAGTCGTCTGCGATCGAAGAATTCTGCAAAAGGGATTGGCAGTGAGACAAATACTGTAGGAGCACGGGGAATGGGATGGAGGAAACATGTACGCAATGTTCGAGTATTGCGCATGAAGTACGATCTTTCATGGCACGTAGTGAGAAAGGAGAAAGGAGTGGGATGACTGCGTATTATTTGTGCTGGACAAGAATAACAATGGTTCAGGAAGGCCGCGAATTGGTACTCTGGCAGAGGATAAGCCATGCGGACACAACATTGCAGCTGGGAAGAGCGAGGTTTCTAGTAATGGAGGACACAGAAGACGTGAGCCCAATCTGCTCAGGTGAGTTCTCCGCGGGAGTATCTAAAGAGTGAGGAAAAAACTTACGGACGACCAGATCGTTTTCGGCCTCGGCTTCAGTTTGGTATTGAGGACATTCAAATTGGTACAACAATCGAATGAATGGAAAAAGGTACACGCGATGCTTCGAACATAGTTTCCTACGAATCTTTCACGACGCAATAAGCACATGGAACAGAAGTAGTGAGATGCGGGCGTACTTTTGACAAGAATAACGGTGGCCGAATTGGTGGCCTGGACCTCGGATGCGATGAATAACGAATATCTCGGTAGGAGAGGTTTCAGATCGCGATAACGGAGGGGAAATCACATGAATATGTGGGGATATTTGATACTGAATGTCACCAGGACGTCAGGACACGACGGTATGGGTATCCCTGGAATAAGAAGGAACTATTTCTGGGGCGGAGGGCAGAGGCGAGCTCTGCGCATAAGTGAGAGATTGTCAAAGACCCAAAGGGGACAGCGAGCCGTTCTTGGGAAGCGGCTTGATGCGGATACGAAACTGCCTTTCGGGAGCAACTTCAGCTCTTGCTTCGGCTTGGCTACGGCGGATGCTTTTGTTTTGGGGGGAACGGAAGTTGTGTTACGCGAAGAGACCCGGCGAAAAGGAGCCTGTGCCACAAGGTCGAGACCGTTGAGTTATACGAGAAGGACATAACATGTGGAACAATGACCTTCGGCCGAAAAACGTCGACCTGCACGAGTCCGGTTAGTTTCGACTTGGGATGCGGAAAATGGGGTATGTACCTCGTCATCAGAGGACAACATGACGCTCTTCCTTGGACGCTTCGCAGGCCTCGCGAAAGGGGAAGGATCCTCTGAAAAGGAGGGCGAATATTGTTAACATTGTGCCTCAAATGCCAATTTAATACGCACTTGGAAGGGACTGCGCGCCCACCGCAGTATACGGCTGCGATGGAGTCCCAGACAATCTACGCGCTTGGCCTACACCCAACTCTTCGAGGTCTTTCCCATCTTCTTCAGCTGCTCCGCCAGCTCTTCCCGATGACGACGGATCTCTTCCTCATCGACGCGCATCTGTTTCTCGCGGAGGTCCATACATATTCGCAGTGCGCTCAGTTCATCTTCCGCCTTCTTCCTCGCCGCCTTCTCAGATTGGCAGTTGGTGAAGAAGGGAGTTACGGTCATCGACTGTCATATGCAGTTCCTGTGTCAGACGGGTGAACTCTGTGCGGAGGGCCGTGGAGGCATCAATGAGCTGAGTCAGGGTATCAAAGCCACCGCCAGTCGGTTGAGATGCCATGTCGTACTCGGCCGTGTCACTGAGCCAGTGAGAGCAAAGTGAGTGGAAGAAAGGAAGGAGACTGGGAAAGGGCCGTGATGGCGCTGATCCACGTTAATGATTGGCCCAAAAGTATCGGCTGACTCCGGTGGCAACAGTCGGATCATTTTTGTTGTTTCTGGCCACCATCTCATGCCCTCGAAGGGAAGCTTCCCCTTGAACTCGAGTGGAACATTGTTGAACTCGCGACTCAGATTCCTTCGAATATGCCTTCACTTCACCTTGTCGCTCATCAAGTACTGGGCGCAACGTCCTCAGGTCTTCTAAATTTGGACAGAACTGACTAATGTTTGAACCAAGGTGGCACATATTCTCTGCCCCATCCTTCACCTTGGCACCTCTAGTTGCACCCCGATAATTTCTGGCTTACCCAAGGCAAAACCATTTTTCACAAAACTTGTCATCAAGGCTGACTACGCTGGGCCGCAAATGCCACTTCTCTGTATAAACTGGCGGACATCAAGACTGAGTTTTTTCCCGGCTAGCGCGTCCGCAAAATGGCGTCGAATGCGGAGCAAGTCCACGACGACACCCTCAGACCCGCGTCTCAGAAGAATCATCCTGAAGAGGAACACCTTCCTGAGGCGGAGAACGCAGGAAGCACGATTTTGAACGGGAAAGAAGCTCGCCGTTGTCTTTGGTGCAATGCAAGTTCCCTTTCGATTTCGTTTACTAGCACTGATCGTATATTTCAGGCTATTATCTATCCTATTAATTGCTTTAGACGAACGATTCTGGGTGCGTTTGGCCTGCGTATATGTAGACTGCATACAGATCATTCGTTTTTGACCCTATTTCTTTCAGCCACCGCACTCCCGCGCATCGCATCGGTTCGCCCACTACTGGGAATATTCGCCTTTGAAGGCTAACCAGGCTCACCCCGTAGGATTTCCAAGCCTTCACGCTTCAAGGTTGGGTCGCGACGTCGTTCGTCCTTGCGCACAGTAAGTTCTGTTCCAGATATTTTGCAGCCTGATGTTCATACTTGCACAGCTGTATTCCTCTTGTTGTACGGCCAAGTCCTACGAATATTTCCTGCGAAATGGGTCATCGTCACCGCAATCATCATCTTCGAAGCGGGCTCGCTGCTTTGCGGGGTCTCGCAGAACATCGGCCAGCTGATCGCTGGCAGGACAGTGTCCGGCGCCGGAGGCCGCTGGAATATGTGCGCTTGGCATCTTCCCTCCGTTCGTGAACTACCAACGATATTTTCCAGTGGTCTCGACTATCCAGATTCTTTCTCAGACCACCCGCTTGGAGGATCGGCCGATGTTGTTTGCGCTGGCTGGAGTAGTTCTTCGCGGTGTCATCGATAGTCGGCCGTTGATTGGAGGTGCGTTCACCGACCATGTACGACTTTTTGCTGATGTTTGGAGACTTACTAATTCGATTCCAAAACAGGTCACTTGGCGCTGGTGCTTCTGGGTAGGCTATTCCTCGTTCCAGACGCACTTTATGGATTCTGAGCCGTACTTGATAGGTGAACCTCCCCGTAGGCGGCGTCTCCGTCATCGCGGTTACTTTTCTCCTCAAAGCGTCCCCTCCTCTCGGCTCGGACCCCACCAAGCGGTCGTTTGCGAACATCCTGACACAGGTCGCACAAATAGATTTCCTTGGTGCGATTCTGGTTTCTGGCGCCGTGACTAGCGTCGTGCTGGCCCTCCAATGGGGTGGAAATACCAAGCCGTGGAATGATAAAGCCGTGATTGCTGTGAGTTCAACTCGCCGACCCGCTGGTACGCGGAATCAACTTCATTCTCGCCAGTGCTTTGTTCTTTCACCAGTCCTGGCGACAGCTTTTCTTGCTTGGGAGATATATCTCGGCGATGGAGCTATGACTCCAACGGCCGTTATGCATTCGAAATCGATGTGCGGATGTGTTTGGTTCGGAATCTGAACTCGTACTAACAGAATATTAATACAGATATGGAATACTCGGGTACTGCTTCCTCACACGCTTCGCGATCCTCGTCTATTCCTATGTAAGTGCTCTTAGCATCGTGATAATAAACCGATCTTAACGCCAGGGTATGTACCTGCAGTACATTCCTATATTCTACCAGGCTGTCAGGCACCACAGTGCGACCAAGTCGGGGATCGATATTCTTCCCTTCATGCTCGCGCAGGTGTTGACTATCGTTGCGGCGGGCCAGGTAGTGGGCAAGACCGGATACTAGTGCGTTTCCATATTTCATAATGATGCTTCACGTCATTTATTCTCGCTGCAGCTGGCACTTCCTCGCTCTCGGCCCAATCTTCCTCGGTCTGGGCGCGGGACTGCTCTACACCGTAGACACCGCATCGTCTTCCGCCAAAATCGCAGGCTTTCAGATTCTTCTGGGAGTCGGCACGGGAATGGGCGTGCAGAATACGCTTCTCGCGATCCAGTGCGTGCACTTGTTCGCGGATTGGTTAACGGCGTTGCATATTAACCTCCGCTGGCAGAACTGAATTCAAAGACAAGCCCGACCTGCTCGGACAAGCGACGGGCATGGCGACGTTCGCGCAGTTCCTCGGCGGCACCCTGGGCCTCGCGATCGCGGAGCCCGTCCTCGCATCCGAGCTGGGCAAATACCCTCCTGCGCTTTGCGCCAGAGGCGCCCTCTGCGGTGGTCCGGCAGACGCCGACTGCGAATATACACGGACCTGCCCCAGGGTATGATCGCAGGTGTCGTGCGGGCGTACACGGAAAGTCTGCGCGTCGTGTTCGTACTCGGCGTGCCAGTCGCTGGACTCGCGCTTGTGGCGGCTGTGTTCGTTGAGAAGCTCAGGATCGAGAAGACTGTCAATGTTGTACGGGGCGATCCGGAAAAGGGTGGTTCAAGGGAGGAAAAATGACGATGGAATGGTTTTTTCAGGATGCGACGTTCCTGACCTGTTCCAAGGTTTTGTCCGTGGAAAAGTATTACTGTGCCATAGCATCAATGTTTTAAGGTCGGACTTTACCTTCCGATGCACATTGCACAGTTGTTGATTGATTCGTCAACTTGGGCATTGGTGAGGTATCACTGCATTCCGTCGGTCCCTAGATGGGCCTAGACATGCCGAAATCTAGTCCCACTGAGCCGGCTAGACAGCGCCTACACAGCGCCTACACAGCGCCTAGACACTCGGCTAAGCTGTCGAGGCGCTGCTAGCCGGCTCGGCGGGACTAGATTTCGGCATGTCTAGGGACCAGCGGAATGCAGTGTATTCTGAATTTTAATGCTCGTGCTCGCCAACCGCGGGATGGAGGAAAGCGAAAGCAGAAGGCTGAGGTGAATGCGATCGAACATGGTCAGTCAAAAAACAAAGGGGTTTGGAAAGTGAAGTGAGAGAAGACGGATGAGGATGAGAACCGTAGCGCGGGATCTTATAGTATGGCGTAGCACAGCGAATTCGTACGTGGTGATTTAAATCCGGGATGCCCACCGCGCTTGACTTCAGGAAACCGGAGCAATGACACAGCTCATCCTCAACAGATGCTTCAACACAGGCCAGAAGTAACTGCCCAGTATTGAAGCTTTTCCTCGCGTGTAATTGCCCTTCGGCTTGATTGTCAGCTTTTCCGTGACAGTTTGCCGTTGTATTTGCTCGAATAAATTTGGACGACGCAGATTTGATCCTTCGGACTCGCAGCAGTTCGAGTTTGTTCGAAGGATCGAACATGGACATTTGCCAGCTAACTCACAAAAATGACAACACCGACTACAGTTGAACCGGCTTTTCAACCTCGGCTATCAATGTCGAATCATCCAAGTTAAAACCTGGTTCAACACCCACTACTTATCGACTTCGGTCTTTATCAAGAGATTGAGAGAAGTGACAAAACCAGCGTCAAACTCGGCACTCGCGGCACCCAATTTTTTGATGCGACGGAGATCAATTCAACATGCCGAAGTTTCAACATGGGAGGCAAACGGGCCGCGGGAGCCTTCGTGAGTGGAAAGCGATGGAAATCCGGCCAATCAAACAGGACCAAAATAACTGCAGAGATTTTCTGACTCCTCGTTTTGGGTTGCAATTCCAAAGAACGTTCTGCACTTGGTCTGTGCGTGGGAGGGAGCGAATGATGGGATCAATCGTCCTTTTTTTCGCTCACCATCATGGCGGTAGAGCGAATCTCACAGGAAATCTGGGACAAGACTATAGACAACCTCCAAAACTCGCCCAAAACTCTTAAATTCTGTTCCCTCGTCTGCCGCTCCTTCGTTGCTCGCTCCCAATTCCACATCTTTAGCACAATTTCTGTCCATCGCGCTCCCAATTCCGACTGTTTTAAACGCAGCCTACAAAAAAAAGTGGTTGGCGCGTCTCATTCGCCTCGTGGATAACATAAAGTCCTCACCTCACCTCATTCCATACGTCCACACCATCGACGTCGAGTCGTGCGACACCGAGCTTCTCGCAGTTCTGGCACAGGTCTCCTGGTCTCAGGTCCGCACCCTCTCGATCAGCGAGATCGCAATCACCGAGGAGGGACCTGTTAGCGAGAGCGTCATTTCCCTTGTCGGTATCCCATCACTGCGTAAGCTCGAGTTGGAGTTCGGTGTCCTGAACTGGTGCAGCGTAAACTTTGTACGCGCACTTTTTGCGCGTTGCAGTCCATCACTCGAGAGCCTCAGCTTGAACAATTGCAAACTGAAGACGAGTTCTTGCTTGACAATATCCGCAGAACCAGTACGGTTCACTCTGCCGCGTCCCAAAATCCGCGAGCTCACCTTACGCCACTCTCCATACGTCGTGGCCCTGCTGCATTCCGCTTGCCCGCTCGACTTCTCTGCTTTGATGCACCTTTGCTGCGTAGGCGACAGCTCGATGTTGGACGGTTTTCTGGGCTTGTCCGGGGGGCCACTCGGGGACCTGATGCCTTCATTTCAATCCCCGCCAAATCCAGATCTGATGAACGGTTTCCTGCGTCGGAACGGGGGGACAATTCAAAGCCTGGAAATTGATACCATTGGTATGTATATTCCGCGGTGATTTCTTCGTCCTGATCTGTATTGAATGCCAACAGACCACAGCTTGAAATCATTCAACCTCACCGCCCTCCCAGCCGTGCACCGCCTTTCGGCCGCCGACTTTGTCCAGGGTGGCGGACTCTGCGACCTCCTCGTCCGCTGGCCGATGCCCCAGCGCATATCGAGCATACGTCTCTTCACGTCCACCGGATTCATGTCGGAGCCCCGCTGGGCAGAGGAGTCGTCCTGCGGGCGCCTTGATCGCCTGGCATTCGACCGAGTCTCCCTGCCGGGGCTGCAGAAGGTGGAGGTGGTGGTGTCAATTACCGTCGGGGGCTTCAGCCCTTTGTTTCGCCGGGGGGCAATCGTGCCGACGGTGCAGGCGGCAATGCCGCGCCTCAATGAAAGGGGGCTGTTGTCCGTGAGCATTGCGCTGAAAACGACTTCGTACTGAGTTTGCTTTTTCGTATATTCTTGGGCCTTTATCCATCTTGAACACTCATAATTGACGTAGTAGTAATTTTCGAATGCATGGCCAGTGTCGTTGATGTATAGTTAATTGATTTTTCTCCAATAAAGCCGGAAGAGACGAGGCAAAACGTACATTGTGGGAACTCATTGGAAAGATCAAATCATTGAACAACAACAGCCATGGTTTGACAGCCTCTAGAGCTTAAGGACATTCAAATTTAACCAGGCACAGGAACGTCCGGGCCCCGGTCACGAGCGCCCAACTTAGCCTTGTGTATTCCTTGAACCAGGCTTTGATTGGCGTGAGGGGCGTAACTTGCTCTTGAAACACGAAGGCTAACCGCTAACCGCTTCAACGAAATGACTAAATTGGAACGGGAAAGTTTTGGGCAGGAACCAAGCCATCCAATTGAACCCAAAACTGGTGAGGTCCGGAATACACAAGTTTCTCTGAACTGAACGCAATCTATATATCGATATTAGTTTGAGTCAATATGGATGGCATCCACTTCGAAGGCACACGGACAAGGGCACAAATAGACTGCAGCACGTCGATCTTAATCTTTTCGGCCGTGGTCCCGACAGACAACCTGTCTCCCATGGAGGTGAGGCATCCCCGCTTGCCCCGCCGGCACAACATCCTGCCGACGAAACAAATACCGGTGCCCCGACCCCCCGGTCGTCATCGACACCTTTACCGTCCCTTTGGTCTGCTGCGGTCCTACTCTTATTTTGTTGTACGTGCACGCTGCGAGTCCTCTGAGACCACGCGGTCAGAGCGGATGCAGAACGACCTTTCAGGCCGACCGTACTCTGAGATAAACCCGGTGGATGTAAAACTGCGGAGGCTGCGGATGCGCTCGGGTGTGAGCCAGCGGAAGAGGAGGTTGTGCATTGCGTCGTCACACAGCTGCACGGCAGGGAGAGATGTGGTGTCGATCTCTGCTATTGTTTTGTCTGTTACAGTAAATCGTAAGTAAAGATGAGGCGCAGAGATTAACACGGATTGTACGCATCAATTAAATCGATATGGAGGCTTTCAATTCTCGCTGCATTCCGGGCAAGAAAAGTGTTCGAAGAGCAGCTTGGCCTCCACATGCACACAGCGAAGGCGCGTCAAGGTGGAGAAATCGAGCGGACAGGGGGGATCGTCCGTTCAAGAGCGCCGCGATCTCTGGAGACTTGTGTAGCGTAAGAGGTCGAATTCTTAGGTCGGTAAAGAGGGTTGGACTTTGGCGTTCCCCACATTTTTGAGGAGTTGGGTTTCAAGTGGTGGCCAAAGAAACTGACGCCCCCGCTCTGGGCTATCATGTCCGAAGATTGCCGTAGGACGCCGCCTTTTCACTAGTCCCAGACAGAGGCGGCCAATGGGAAATGGAAGATAACGCAGCGAGGGAATCCAGACCAGACTGCAAACGGGTTCAATGATAGGACCACCTTTGTCTGGGACGTCGCGGAGCGAGAGCGTGGATGCAGGCCCGGGGGATCTGCGAAAGTACGACGAGAAATTTCCCGTGGTTGATTGGGAGAGTCTTTGACGTTGTCATGCTGTTTTCTGTGGTCTTCGACGCGCTATCATGGTGCGAGAAGAAAGGCGCGTTCGATGCTATCGTCGTGTTCTCCCACGCCCGGAACGCATCGTTTGGCGTACATAAAAAACGGAGTGAAGATTCACAGTATGTTCTGGACGCCGTACTTATGCCCCGGGTTTTGAGTTCACTCAATTCTTTGGAGTTCGAATTCGGGCCTTGTTTTCCACTATGACTCAAGCCTATGTTGAGCCTCGGCATATTCCGCTGATCTCGATCGCATAGACACTAATGCAACACTTGGTTAGGACGCTTGAGGCCGCCCCCCAGGGCCTCAAGCGTCCTAACCAAGTGAGTGCCTACCCCGAGTTTCAGAGACAAAATGACAGATTCCAGGGCTCCGCCACCTCGATGATTAATCTCGCCAACCAGTTTACTTTAGCCTATTGTGTACTCGACCATCCGCAAGGGCAACCCATATGCATATGTATATTTGACAATGCAGGTACGGTCAGCGTACCTGCGGGCCGCTCGGATCGTTGGAACACCCTAGGAATGGATTGAGGTGAATCACAAGTTCAACGTTGGTGAGATCGACTGCCGGAATAAAATGAACGCGTCAAAATGGTGGCGCGACTTGTCTTTGGACAGTTACAGGTCCCAATGTTGCTATGCCGAAGGTATCCGTGTTTCGCAACCCAAGCAAATATCCAACCTTAGAGCGGGTTTCGGAAGCTGAGTCCGATAAAAATCATCGTGGCGCCAAGGTTTTCAGTGGCTGGAATCCTTTCCCGTTTCAGTGGCTGTGATGGATGGATCAACTCGGCTTGCGTACCTTCTGTGATCCGGTCACTCTCAAATCACTTCTTTTTCCTTTTCCACGTCTACGCGTTTGTAATCTCTGTGTCAGGCCAGGAGCTCATATTCTACAAGAATTGTTGGAACCTTCGCCTTTCGCCCATCCATTCCCAACCTTGTCTATCAATTAGGGAGATCTCTGCATACGCCCCGACAAAGCTCTTTCATCTTTAATTATTCTCCCCGGTGACGCTTGGCGGTCTCGATGTTTCAGATTCGACACTCTCCTCTACATCCTACGTATATGCCAACGAAATACACCCGACACTCGCACATGGCCTACAATGTGCTTGTGACGGCACCGAGTGTTTCGAACGTGCGTTGTGGGGTGCGTGAGGTCACCGTCGATTCCAGCTGAATGCAATATTCTAGGCCATTTCGATTCGCGGCACAGGTGGAGCCGGGAAACCCGAGGACGTCACTACAACGTCATAAAGCCTGACGGTACATCGGCTTGCAAGCTGCGGCTCGCTGCCGCCCGCAATAGCCAACTTTCACACACTGCCACAGCTCCACAGTTGACGAGAACGAAACGGCCTAGAATATTGCATTTAGCTGTCACATATGGATAAATTTGCTAGTACGTGCTCATGAGCGGCAAACGGCTGTACCGAAGCGCGAGAATCGGAAAAGCCCTTCGCGACCCTCACCCAATCTTCTTGTCGGAGGTGGAGCCCGAACCGTCATGTCTCCACCTGGTTTATAACCTACGTCGTTTGGCTCCATTACCAGCCAAAATACACTTTCACTCTCCACTTATGTCGACTTCCAGGCGCTCGCACCTTGCAGATATCGAGGCCGATTCCAAACCGCCGTTCTATCTTACATATCCCGAAGTCAAGCTACTCGGTATCGCTGGGGTGCGTTTTCCGATGATGCCACTTTCTTATTGTTGACTGTTCTTCCCAAAGGTTGGTTTCTTCCTTGACGGTAGGCTCATCCGGCCATCACCTTGCTCTTCTCGATGACAGACATCCCCTTAGCCTATGACCTCTTTGTTATCAATGTAAGTTTGCTTCGCCTTACCTAGAAAGAAGCCTGTATTCACATTCATACGAAGCCCGTGGCAACAATGCTTCAATACCGGCTCTACGGCGGAAATTCTCTCCCCGCGGGCCTCCAGGGGTTCATGAAGGCAGGCGCCAACATTGGGAGTGTTATCGGACAATTTGCCTTCGGTGCGTGAGCTATCTCTCTTGCATTCGGATGACTTGACATATATCCCAGGTTACCTTGCCGATGCTTTGGGCAGAAAGGCCATCTGTGAGTCTTCTAAGGTCCCCGATTCGTAGCAAGCTGACTGACCAACTTCTCTCAGATGGGAAAGAACTCATGCTGATTATATTCGCCACCATCATGTCTATCACCACGCCGACAGGTAACTCGCAGCGGCTCTCCACGCACTGTATCATGCTCACATGTTGTCTTAGGGTCGTTGAGCCCCGACGGCTGTCTGATATATCTCGCCATCTTCCGTATCATCCTTGGCATCGGTGTGGGTGGAGGTGGGTGCCGCAGTAGTAATTTCCTACATGCATGTCTGACACTCTTCTTTTCAGATTATCCAATGAGCGCCTCCATCACCAGTGACCGCGCCGTCCTACGGAAACGCGGCACGATGCTTGCCTACATTTTTTCCAACCAGGCAGGGTTTTCGCTTCTATCTTTATCGCTCTTGCCTCATTTCCGTCGTCGTCTCAGGGATGGGGCTCGCTGGTGGGCTCGCTGGTTACCATCGTCGTCCTCGCAGCATACAAACACGTTATGAACGACGAGGGCAAGACCAGCAAGGTTGATGGTGGTATGTCTCCCAGCTCCTTGGTGTCAACGCTCCCTCACGGCTGTTTTACCCAGTCTGGCGCATTGTGGTGGGCGCGTCGCTCGTTCCGGCCTTCGGGACGCTATATCAGCGCCTCCATCTCCCAGAGTCCGACCGCTTCAAGGAAGCCCAGAACCAGCAGCAGGAGGGGCACGCAGTTGAGATGCAACTCCACCATGAAAATGAATCGGCTGAGGTGACCGCGAAGAAAGCCGGCCTCCATGATGTGCACACGGCCGAGGTGATTCACAAAAAAGCACACCTCCGAGGTGCGTCTGATTCAGTACGCACGATGTTACGTTGCTGAATCGTGTGTGGGCCAGAATTCTTGGAATACTTCAGCGAGTGGCGACATGCAAAGATGCTCATCGGGACGTGCATGTGCTGGTTTCTGTTGGACATCGCGTGCGTTGTCCCCCTTTTCTTAGCCTGACAAGCAAGGCAGCATCCTGAAACATCCACAGGTTCTACGGTATCAACCTCAACCAGAACGTCGTGCTGCAGCAGATCGGGTTCGACGGCAAGACCGGCACGCCTTGGGAGAAGTTGTTCAGGATATCGACCGGAAATATCATCGTCACCGTCCTTGGATTTGTGCCTGGCTACTACGCAAGCGTGCTGCTAATTGAGAAGCTGGGCCGCAAGTGGATCCAAATTCAGGGGTTCCTCCTGGCTGCGCTGTTCTGTGAGCTATCTGCTATTCGCTAATTTGGCACCCGCGCTGATGGCTTTGACAGTGGCGATCCTGGCAGCGAAATTCGACACATTGAGCAAGCCTGCGTTCGTCGTTTGCTTCTCGCTTCTGCAGGTGTGCCTCTTCATTTTCGTCGTTACTGTTGAAGACAGCTCATGCCTACATCCAGTTCTTTTTCAACTTCGGGGCAAATACGTGAGTGGACGTTTCTACAAAAATAGCCTAAGACTGGTCTCACGGAACTGACCGGATCCAGCACAACCTATGTAAGTGAAACCTAGCCATTGTTTTACGATACTGACATTTGGGTCCGATATTTAGTGCTATCCGGCGGAACTCTTCCCCACCCGATTCAAGGCCTTTGCACATGGGATCTCCGCGGCGGCGGGCAAGGCTGGTGCTATCATCAGTGCGCTCGCTTTTAATTCATTGAGCCAATCGATTGGCACGGCCAAGGTTCTCTGGAGTGAGTTGACTGACCGCCTTTTTTGGCCGAGAATATATTATTCATCCACCAACCACCATTTCTCTACAGTCTTTGTCGCCTGCTGTGTCGCTGGCGCGGGATTTACGCTCCTCCTCCCGGAGGTCCGTGCACGCGATCCAGATGAGATCTTGGCACAGGAGATTGCTGAGGGCAGATGAAAGATGGCGAGGAGTTCCAGTTTCAGGTCTGATCTTACTTGTACACCGTATTAATTATGCCATTCTTTTTACCTCCGTTTGTCTTAGGATTATCCATCTCTCCGAGCTGATAATCCCTCGACGCTGTAACGGAGATGAATTACCGACAAACGTCAGAAACACGTGTGCGCTAGGTATATTGCGGTATAGCGCTATAGCCAAATGCTGTTAGCGGAGCAACGTTCAACAGCCTTGTTAACAGCCTTCGAGAGCTTAGCTCTCCCGAGGCGGCAATCACCACTGAACATCACTGCGTTTAGGGCCCCTCAAGGGGGTACCGATCTGCGAAATCCACACCCTACCTCGAAACTTTTTTTTCAGCAAAATCGGCGACCCCTCCCCCTCCCAAAGAGGAAATTCCCATTTTGGGAAGGTGCTTCTCACGCCTCAGCCAGCTAGTCCCGCCTATCTGCACACTATTGTACCACAGAAATTGTCACAAACTCGTTCAGTGACAACGCCATCAGATAAGATAACGGATAAGATAACACCGACATCTGATAAGACAAACCCTAAACCCAAAGGGATCTCGATTATCAAGATCTCCGATATGAAACGCATGGCAGACGCACAGAAGGATATTTAAAAACGATCGATCGAACATGCATGGAACACACACGAAACATGCATAGTTCATTTTCCCATACTATTTTTATATTTCCCATGATCGGACAGAATAGATCGGACAGCTGTCAGGAAGTATTAACAACACGCACGAACAGCAACGGATGGACATGCACAATACGACCATCCAGACAATAGCGTAGTTAGTTCACACGGAAAACACTATAAGTACTGTAGCTAGTTCGTAGTTTATTCTGTACCTCTCATAGACTTTTATTCCACTTCATTTACGAGCCTCATACCAAACGGGCCTCCGAACCCTTCTGCTTCGCCAGAGTTCGACCCGGAGCTTGTTCTTGTAACATAATAAAAGTCTACCCTTCATACCTTCGTACCTTCCATCCGACATACTACGCCGAAAGGCTCTCCAAACCCCTGCGTACCATTTACGCACCAAATACAACAAACACGAGCAGGACAGGTAAAGTACCTCTGTCCCACGCTCTACCCTCCATCCGTCCCCCTCCGTTTCCATTCTTCTGGGGATCACCCTAGAACGTCCAATAAAGAGAACTGCGCCCTGCGACGCGGCCCTACACAAATTGGGTCAACCGCCTGTGGTAGCAAAAGGAGTCGAACCAAATCCTCGGAGAGGGTTCACTCGCGTATACGGGGAGGGTCGTAGAAGGCCCCGATACGTTTCTCTCGCAAAAGACGGTCTACCCCCACGTTCAACAACCCGCGTAAAGCGGAACCGATTCCACGGCCTTTCGAATCAGGGCCCCCTCGACATCCCCGCCGACCTCTTCGGCATCGACACCCCCGTCGTCCGGATCGGAACATTATTTCTCGGCACCAGAAAGACAGCCGACCCGACTCCGCGACCTACCAGTCGTAATACCCCGTCCCACCCGCCTCCTTACCCACATCTATTCGCCCCCCATGTCGAGACAAGGGTCTCCCATGTACCATGTTGAGGCTCCCCATCCCCAGTACCCCCAACAGGCGCCCAAACGGCCGCCGCCTCCGGCATGGAATGTCTGGAGAAGAACCCCTGCCGGAACATTCGTTCCGATGACCCCGCCGGCCGTACGGCAAGCCTCGGCAACAAGGCCGTTGCCTACACCTCCCCGACCCAGTGGCTATACGCCGTCCCCTCAGAACTGGCCCAAACAGGCCTCGTCCAAGATCATCTTGGCAAAGACCCCGCCGTCCTTCGACGGCAACGACAAATCCAGGTGGGACTCCTGGTACGACACGCTGACCACCTATGTGGCGGCGTACGGCTCCGAATTCGATTCGGAGCACAAGAAGATTTTCTTCACCCTCTCGTTATTGAGGGATGAAGACGGAAAGGCCTGCCCCCGCCTCAAATTGGGTACGAAATTATAAGCGTCAAGCGCTTAAGTACGGCAGCCTCATCCCGGGGCTGACATTCGAAGGGCTCGTGACGGAGCTAGAGAAGACGTTCAAAGACTCGAACGTCAAGGAGACGGCGCACGTGCGCCTCATGAACACTCGGCAGGGAAAGGTCCCCCTGGCCGACTTTTTGCAGTCTTTCGAGTTGACTGCCGAAGAGGCCGGATATACCCCCGGTCTACCTATTTATGACACATTCCTGTGTCAGCTCCTGGAATCGCTCGTCTGGGACGAGATTCGAAAACAGCTTTATGCTGGAGGGACGGAAGTCCCGGGGGATTATCTATCCCTCAAGAAGCGGTTGCAGGTGATCGCCGGAAACATGGAGCGTGAAAGGATGCTCCGAGAAAGGAAGGGAGGGAACCCGTGGGGTTTCCCACCCCCTTCCAACCAAAACTCTTCGGCGGGAAAGCCGAAGACGAACAGTGGACCAAGAGACCGGTCCCAAATTCCGATCTCCCAGGGAGGGGATCACATGGACGTTGACGCGTCCAAGACGAAGGGCGGGCCCTTCAAATGCTATAACTGTGGCGAAGAAGGCCACATGGCACGCGAGTGCCCGAAACCCCGCAAGGAACGCGGGAGGGTGAACGTGCGCTCGCTGCGCACTGAGGAACTCTCGGTAGAGGACTACAAGTACCTCTTCGAGAAGGCGCGCGCCCAATTCGGGCAGGATTTTTAAAGAGGAGACCGGCTATGGCCACCCCGGCTCCTCCCCCTATGACTAAATATGGACGATTTGAACCGCTTGATGCGGTTATGGACAACGACAGCACAAAGACGGAAAAGCCCAGTAGCATACACGAAAACGTTACTGATGAAAAAAGAAAATCATGTATTACGGAGAATCGGAACAGGAAAAATAACTTAAAGAACAAAAAAATAAACGACGCCAATCAGGAATGGGCGTTATTTAAGAAGACAATGAAATCGGCCCCGGGGACTCAACCCGGTAATACAACTGAGACAAAAGGGCCCCTGGAGGGCGATGGCTCAATCCAACAGGACACACAACCACGCGAACAAACCGTGAGTGTCAATGTCCAAGTGGAGGAAGCGCCAAAGGACCAGAAAACAAAAGTGCCGTTCGGTCTCAGGAAGAAAGAGGCAGCACGTTGGCAAGCTCGCCGAGCCATGGGCTTTAACGAGAATCTTCTTCAACAAGAACTCCGGCAGTTCCAGGCGCAACGAGAGCATCATGAGATGCTGGTTACAATCGGGCTAGAGGCCCTAGACACGGGCAAGAAGCGGTCACTCCGTGCCCTTCTTGATAACGGATGCACTACCACGTGCATGGATCGGGATTATGCCAAGGCACAAGGCTTCGAACAAAAGGAGCTAGAACGTCATATAGTGGCAAGAAACGCTGACGGAACCGAGAACACGAAAGGAAAGATCACTCATTACGTAGAGATGATCATGACCATCGGCTCCCACGCGGAACGACAAAAGTTCCTGATCACCGGCCTCGGGAAGGCCCGTGTATTTATTGGTTACGACTGGTTGTATAAACACAACCCCGAGATCAACTGGCGTGATCAAAAGATATTATTCAGCCGTTGCCCAGAGGAATGCAACGTGACGACCCCCGAAGTACAAACGGGCGAAGACGACATCCTCGAGGAGGAGTCTATTTTATTGGTTGACTTTGCGGAAGCGATCGATCTGCGTGTGAAACAATCTCAATCAGCGCAGATGGCGGAAAAAGGAAATTTAGAAAAAGAAAAAATGACGGAGGACAAAATCCCAGAACAATATAGGGATTTTGTTAAAGTATTCGCCAAAGAGTCATTCGATTCTTTGCCAGAAAAAAGACCATGGGATCATGCAATCGAACTTAAGCCGGGATCAAAGGCTGTAGATTGCAAGATCTATCCGTTATCGCTGGACGAACAAGGAAAACTCAACGAGTTTCTTGAAGAGAACTTGAAGAGTGGACGGATCAGGCCATCCAAGTCGCCGATGGCATCGGCATTCTTTTTTATTAAAAAGAAGGACGGATCGTTAAGACCGGTACAGGATTATCGAAAACTTAATGAAATGACGATCAAGAATCGTTATCCGTTACCACTTATTTCGGAGCTTGTGCATAAGCTCCGCGGGGCTACTTATTTCTCCAAACTTGATATCCGCTGGGGTTACAACAATGTACGGATCAAGGAAGGAGACGAATGGAAAGCGGCTTTCCGAACAAATCGGGGATTGTTCGAACCGTTAGTGATGTTTTTCGGGTTGACGAACTCGCCGGCCACGTTCCAAACCATGATGAATGATATCTTGAGGGATCTCATCAATGAGGGACACGTGATCGTCTACCTTGACGATATTTTAATCTATACGGAAACCCTGGAGGAACATCGGGCCGTAGTTCGCCGCGTCCTAGAGACGCTTGAAAAACATAAACTATTCCTCAA
Organism: Mycena olivaceomarginata; assembly: GCA_029378375.1. NCBI lineage: Eukaryota > Fungi > Basidiomycota > Agaricomycetes > Agaricales > Mycenaceae > Mycena > Mycena olivaceomarginata. Next base: position 340,074 of record JARKIC010000135.1, on the reverse strand, counting down.
ACCCGAAAAATGCGAGTTTGAGAAGACGGAGATCGAGTATCTCGGTGTAATTATTTCGCATAATTCCATGCGCATGGACCCGGTTAAAGTAAAAGGGGTTATGGAATGGCCCGAGCCAAAAAGCGTGAAACAAGTCCAAGCGTTTCTCGGCTTCACGAATTTTTATAGGCGCTTTGTACGCGCCTACAGCGACCTAGCCCGGCCGCTTACAAAATTAACGGGCAAAGCCGGATGGTCCTGGGGACAAGAACAAGCCGATGCGTTCCAGAAGCTTAAGAACAGAATAGCTGAGGACGTAGTTTTGGCATTACCCACGGACGATGGACGCTTCCGAGTAGAAGCAGACGCATCTGAAGGCGCAGTCGGTTCCGTGCTGGAACAGGAACAAAACAATGTGTGGAGACCTGTGGCCTTCATATCGCATGGTCTCAGCGAGACCGAACGTAATTATGAGATTTACGACAAAGAAATGTATGCTATTATGCACGCCCTGGACGAATGGCGTGATCTATTACAAGGAGCAAGGCATCCGTTTGACATATTTACGGATCACAAGAACCTCCAGTATTTTAAAAAGCCGCAGAAGCTTAATCGTCGGCAGGCCCGCTGGATTGGCGAGTTGTCCCAGTACAACTTTACATTACATCATCGTCCGGGAGCGATGAACCGAAAAGCCGATCTACTCTCACGAAGGGCGGATCATGATCAAGGAAGCAACGACAATGAACAAGTCGTTATGCTTAAACCCGAATACTTCCGAGCTATGGAAATAGTGCTCGAAGGGGTGGAAAACGAGATCATGGATCTGATCAAGAAAGAGAAAAAGATCGACAAAAGCGTGAAAATTGCGCTTGAACGAAAACTCCCTGGATGGGAGAAGAAGGACGACGTTATTTATTATAACGGGTTAATTTATGTTCCAAGAAATGATGATCTTCGGAACAAAATTATTGGATTACATCATGATCCGATTATTCTCGGCCACCCCGGAGGAAACCGAACGCAGGAAATCGTGGAACGAAACTACTGGTGGCCGCGTACTGGAAATTATTGTGCGCAATATGTAAAAGCATGCGAGGCATGCCAAAGAACACGTGTCGACCGATTTGCTCAGGGCAAATTGAACCCGCACGAGATTGCGGAAGGACCCTGGCAGATCATATCTATGGATCTAATCGGACGGCTCCCGGAGAGCAATGGCTATGACGCCATTCAAGTCTGGGTCGACACCTTCACAAAAATGATCCACGTGGAACCCACCACCATGGAAATCTCGAGTGAAGGGGTCGCTAAATTAACACGAGAACGCGTGATTAGATATCACGGCATTCCACGTAAAATTATATCGGACCGAGACAAGCGCTATACATCAGGATTTATGCGCGAATTAAACAAGATCCTGGGGATCGAAATGAACCCAAGTACGGCGTACCATCCTATCACGGACGGTCAGACGGAAAGGATGAATCAGGAGATAGAGAAATATCTCCGGATTTTCGTAAATTATAGACAATCGGACTGGTCCGAATGGCTATCTATGGCAGAATTCTGCTACAATGACAAGCAGAGCTCGTCCACGAAGGCTTCGCCTTTCTTTTTAAACACCGGTTATCACCCTTGGAAAGGGATCGAGAACTCCGTGGAGACCCGGAACGAGGAGGCAGCCGAGCTAACTCGGAAAATGAACAAGATCCGCGATGAAGCTAGAGCGGCTCTTGAGAAAACCCAAAAAACAATGCAAAAATATTATAACGAAAAACATCGGGCCGCGCCCGTATTTAAAATCGGCGATAAAGTGTGGCTTAAGGGAACTAACGTCACTACCGATCGCCCCACGAAGAAGCTCGACGATGTAAAACTCGGGCCGTACGAGATTCTCGAGAAGGTCGGAGCATCGGCGTACAAGTTGCGATTACCAGAAACGGACCAGTCACATCCGGTTTTCAATGAGGCGCTCTTGTCACCATATGTGGAACCACCCGAGAATAGGAGGGAGAAGAGACCGCCGCCAAAGATAATCAGCGGCGAGGAGCGGTATGAAGTCGAAGAAATTCTGAAGCACCGAAAGAAAGGAAAGGGCTATCAGTATCTCGTGCAGTGGAAGGATTATCCCCTCGGGGAAAGGACATGGGAACCCGCTAGGCATTTATTGCCAGGTGCTAAAAAGATCCTTGAAAAATACCAGAAGGATCACGGCATCAAAATAAGGGCATTACCCGTCTTTCCGTCCGGATATTGGGATTATTTAATTCATCGATATAAAACTAAGGAGGAGTCCAAACAATACTCGACGAAGAAATTATATATTCCGGAAACCGCCGACACCATCGAGATCAACGGGGACGTTGATCCTAGAGGGGGGGTAATGTCACAAACTCGTTCAGTGACAACGCCATCAGATAAGATAACGGATAAGATAACGCCGACATCTGATAAGACAAACCCTAAACCCAAAGGGATCTCGATTATCAAGATCTCCGATATGAAACGCATGGCAGACGCACAGAAGGATATTTAAAAAACGATCGATCGAACATGCATGGAACACACACGAAACATGCATAGTTCATTTTCCCATACTATTTTTATATTTCCCATGATCGGACAGAATAGATCGGACAGCTGTCAGGAAGTATTAACAACACGCACGAACAGCAACGGATGGACATGCACAATACGACCATCCAGACAATAGCGTAGTTAGTTCACACGGAAAACACTATAAGTACTGTAGCTAGTTCGTAGTTTATTCTGTACCTCTCATAGACTTTTATTCCACTTCATTTACGAGCCTCATACCAAACGGGCCTCCGAACCCTTCTGCTTCGCCAGAGTTCGACCCGGAGCTTGTTCTTGTAACAGAAATGGCCTTTCTGAACATATTTAGCTTCCTCATTGTCATTGCTTCAGTATATTTGCCCCGAACAGTCACACCAAATAAACCCAAATTTCAGCCCGCACTGAAACGCAAATTGATCTTCTCGTAATCTCTACAGGAATCAGCACCATCGGATTCAGGACAGATCATCAAACATGAATCTTGAATAGAAATGGCAAAAATCATCACTAGAATCAGCTGTGGCTTAACAAAGCAAATCCAGTGGAGCTGAAAGCCGTCTTGAAATTTCCAAAATCAAATCACCTTTCCGCCTTTGAGAAACAAAGGACTTCAGAATGAGTTTCCGCAATGCTGAAATTTTGCTTTGGAGGAAATTTCAGCTGTGCTGAAACTTGTACTGAAAGTCTTTGTTTCTCAAAGGTTGAAAGACACACCAATTGTCAATGTTTCAATTATGCCTTTCGGTGCGACTGCATTTGCTTTGTTTCCGCACAGCTGATTCTAATGCTGATTCTTACACCTTCTATTCAAGTTTCAGGCTTTGTGAATTCAACTGTCTTTGTTGTGCTGCTTTGTGTGGATATTTTGAAGAAATCAATTACAGTTTCAGTCTGGACTGAAATTTTCCTTTATTTGGTGTGAGTCCATATAGCCATAATATCTGCAAGAGCACCAAGGCTGTGTCGATCAATGATCGGAGTGGTGATGCCCGACTTTTTTGATGTACAGTACACGGCTATCCCGGCAATCTCTGGAATTCAAGCGACTTCCAAAGAATTCCGATGATTCGCCTATTCAAGGGAATCCCAAGGGAAAACCGTTGGAATCCATCGTTCCCATCAATTCCTTTGAAAAAACGATGGAGAGTCTTGTAGGAAATAGCTCGAATTGATGCATCAATCCCGCCGTATCAACTGATGCCATCTGAAACCGTCGGAATCCTTTGAATCGGCGGCCCAGCAAATTCCTAGTCTGTGTTTTGATGGCAGGTCGCCATGGGCGGTCAAATCACGGAGATACATCAGGCACGTGACGCACAAACAAGCTCGCGACAACGGCGACGCGCCTTTCGTATACACGCGTAGATGACTGTTATATGGCTGTTTTCACGGCTGTATTTCTTTTGGAACCTTCCTGGCGTCTATTCCTTCCATTTTTACACCCCCGAGGGCTTCACTTTGGTCCGAAAAATCTTGCTTGGAGTCCTGCCCACATTTGAGCCTCGGGAGTTTTGGTTTCGACAAAGCCACAGCCTGTGTAGTACTGGTCCGCTTGCGGTGTCATCACAAGTAGCGAAAACAGGCATCCTGTTATGGCCCAGACTCGGAGGGCGGTGTGAGCCGGGCGCGTGCTGGACGTGGAGGTTTGTTCCACTTGATTTGTTGATGTGTTTGGTGAAACCCCGTGATGGAGCTGGGCGATTGATGGCTTCTCAATTAGGACACTCCTTCCTTTTTCGTCACGGAAGGTGCCGAACCTCGACCGCCCATCTCAGCAGCGCGACTGAAATCAGACCCTATTTAAAACTTTTCCCACTCACTCCTAAAAGGAAAGTTTGTCATTGGGTCTGACTACGGGAGACTAGCAAATTCCAAGGGATCCCGGGATAGCCGTGTAGCAAACTCGCTTCAGCCTAACAGAACCCGAGGCAGCATTGTGAATAGAGACATGAAATAACTAGTGAATATGTATGGTCCACCGTTTAAGAACTGCCCTGACAACTCAAATATTGCACTTCGGCCAATACTGGAGTGCTCAAACAGATCAGAACCGCGATAAAAGAGCAAGGACTTGCTCTCCAGTCAGTGTTTTCTACACAATCAGCTCGGAACTCATCAACATACCTTCCTTGGTGCAAAAACATGGTCCAGACTTGATTTCCAAAAGTTGGTATGAAACTTTTTTTTCGCGGCCGAGAGGGACCCCTCCCCCCCATCCTTATTAGGAAATTTCTTATCTCGGGAGCCCCTTGGGGCCCCTCCACTAGTCCACGAAGGAAGAGGGAAGGAGCCGGGAGGGACAGTCAGTTACCAGGTGAATTTATTCTAAGAAAGCTAGCTTAAACGATCGCCGAGACCATGGAAGCAAACACGCTGGACTCGGAGCTAGCTTGATGGCGAGCTTGATGGTGAGCAACAGCTGCAATCACTAGCACAGCTTCGCCGTCACGGTGGACGCACATCTTTTTTATTTGTGTTTCATTGCACAGTACAGTGCCCGACCCCTAGCGTTGAGGTTCTATAGGAATTAAAATGTCCGCACAAGTCGACTGACGTCTGCAGAGGTGTGCAGACGCCAAGTCTGCAGACATCTGCCGACGTGGGTCTGACATCGCCTTTGCGGACGATCCCCTTGAACTCAGTGCTTCACAGCACGATGCGGTGCAAAGAGGAACGGTTGTTAATACTTCATCAACCTAACGACGTGACAGGAAATACATAGATGACTAGCATGTACATGATATTAATATTACACAGATAAAGTATCATACAGCGGAGTCCATGTCATTAGAGTGCAAAGTATGTTGGGGGATAGAAAATCGTCGCGCTGTTCTGCTCTGGGATCATGTAAGAGACATGTCCAAAGAGGCAGTGGGCGCATCAGGAGTGATCAGGCGTAGCGCTCAGAGAATTCCAGTCGGAGCTCCCATTTAGAAGGCACTTCCGGAGAGGGAACAATAATCCCCGCGAAAAGCACGTTCCCTCGAAGTTGGTCGACGCGGCGCGTCCCGCCTGTGGCCTCATCTAAATCGATTTTGGCCCTTGTAGGTTTGTCAAGGGCGCTGCAGTACTGTTCGAGCGTAGCGACCCGCCGTTCGTGGTGCAGGCGGACGTCTTTTTCGACGCTCACCTCCTTCTGGCGCAGTGCATGGTGGATGGCGGTGAGGACGTCGCCGACGGTGACGCATTCGGTCGCGGGGCTGTGAGCGACACCGATGTTGCACAGCCCGCGCGGCCTGTTTGCGGACGGGACACGGACGTAGACCTCACGCTGCGGCGGGGTGCACGCAGATTTAGTGAGTAGCGTGTTGTCGAGGCGGGGATCGGCGATGAAGACGTCGGCAGGCAGCGAGAAGTCCAGCGGAGAGCACTCGCCAGGCCGCAGGGTAGAATGGAGCACGGGGGCAGTGGCTCGAGGCGGAGCCGCATTGGAGGGGCTCTCGGTCTCCGTCTCGGGATGCTCGTATACTTCGACAGTCTGGTTGAAGCGCAGACCACTTGGGAGACACGGACTTGGACATGGTGGGTGGGCGCAGAAGGAGGGCGGGGAATGAAGCTGCCCTTTATCCTCGATGTAGGAGTCATAATCCAGGTAAGGAATGGGAGGGGACATACGCGTCATCCAAAGCGCCCTAGGGCTATGGGCACGCATCTTCCATTTGTGAACAGCTTCCGTGCCGAAATCAGTTGCTCGGTGCAGATTTAGGAAGAAAGGCGGCCCAGAGCTGTCGAGATGAACGGCGGTGAATCATAAACATTGATGAGTCGGGCATGGAAATCATCTTGAACCCCGAATTCGGACGTCTAAATGTAGGCGGTAGGGGATAAGTGGCCCAGTGGACGCCCTGGGCGGATAAACTCCGATCTGATAAGAAATTAACATCCACAGCCTTACCATGACTGTCCCTACAAACAATGAGATGAATATAATACTGCTGCAACCCGCAGCCCTAATGACAAAGAATGAAAGTCCATAATGGCGATGAATCCGCAGCAAGCAGGGCGGTAGTGGCCGCTTCTTCGTCCCTGGTCAACATGGCATTGTGGGCGTCAATTGATCTTGGCTGTGCGGAAGCAAAGTGGTATACCGACCTCACACGCGAGTCACTGGAAAGATCCGGCGGAGATTGAAGGCTGGGGCAGAACCCGGGCCGTAGAAATGGATGGTGTCTCGCGATTCGAGTCCTGCATTCGATAAACCTTCTAGCCTGAGCGTCATTAAATGAAACTGCGTTTAGTAATCGTGCCTCGAGTACGAAGGACGCTGAACGCCAGGGAGCGACGTACTACAAACGTCTGCCTCATTCGTAATGCAGAAACGTGTATGGCGTCTCCCGCGGACTCTGATACCCAATTCAACACGTATTTCGAACAGATAATGGTGACGAACCGTCATCGGACTTGAGGAAGTTGGCCTTATCCTTGAGCATTTGTCTGGGTCGCGTACCATTAGGGTCAACCACCCCGCAAGGAGTATATCGAAGAGTCGCCGCATGAAGAGCAGAAGCCGCGAGGCGCCTGCTACGCCTCCCAGAAATCGAGGTAGAGAGCCGCCGACATTTAAGAGCCAGAAGTGGGTGGAAAGAGTTGCTAAAGATGCATGCATGCAATTTAGGTTGAGGCGTCCGATATCCAAGACAGTTGCTACTGAAGAGCGCATGTGGTGATTCTATTGCGAATAGGCGCATTGAGATTGACTTGGCGCGCGCGACTTTGCTTCACTGGGAGATGCTTGTTGGTTGGGAAAAATGCTGGGCTTTGGTCTTTCTCGCTATCGCGATTCGCCTTTGATTCGCCGCAACAATTTGCAAGTAATTTCGCTTCAGCGGCGACGGCGGCGGAATCACTGCGTTCCCACCCCATGTAGACAGAGGGTCTGTCTACCCCCGTAGCCAAAGGTAGATGGACCCCTGTGTCTACATGATGTAGAAGGATGTAGATGCAGTTAGTCTACATACGTCTACAATTGGTCCACATTGGTCTACGTTCGTCGGTTAACGTAGCCGCATGTTAGCCGATGTAGCCGCATGTAGCCGCTCGTAGGTAGATGTAGACAGATGTACAAACCTTTGAGAAGATGAATTATGATGCGGAATGAGGGTGTGATTGGATAGCATTTTTTTTAACAGACTCAAACTCAATATGCAGCCTGCTGATTGATGTCTGTGGGTACTTGGCAAGGGCGCTTGGCAAGGGCGCTTGTTTGCCGGACGGAGCTTAGTCACCAGGTGACATAACTCCGAGTCTCCGACAAAAAAGGCATATGCCATATAGCGATTCAAACTGAGATTTACCAAAAGACTTAAGACTCATCCGAGGAGCGATGTAGATGCTGTCTCATAGCAAGATTGGCCGAGTTTGCATTACGGGGTTGAGCGAGGTGTATCTACGCTCAATCTACGCTGTAGATGCACGTAGCCGACGGCTGCCGACGGGTAGATGCACTGCATCTACCTCACGTAAACAAACATAGCCGGACATCAGTCAACCGCGGCAAAGGTGCGTCTACATTGGAGCGTAGACGCAGATCGCCGGACGTAGCCGAACATCGCCACATGTCGGCACATGTCAATCAACGTAGACACAGGTGCGTCTACAGGGGGTCGGAACGCAGTGAATATCAGGGACCAGCGCAGCATCGACCGCATCGAACTGAATTCACCACAGAACCAGAGACTTTCTTCAGGTGTAGTTGGAGCGATGCTGAGTGGGTGGAAGGTAAGGAAGGTACAAGCAAGGTACAAGGAAGAGAAAAGCGACATCACCGCGCTCGGGCAATCTCCGATGATTTCTGACGGAAGATAGCATCACATGACCCCATATGTCCATGTTGTCCAATGTCCTCACGCACCGCTCGACAGCCCGCGCGACATCTCTCCTCTTGTTTTAGAGTTTTCACTCGAAAATTTCAAGGAGCCTTCCGGAGAATTCCCCCATGCGCTCCACCGGCCAGCCTCACGGTTTCGCCTCGCTTCGGCTTGGCCACTCGACGTCTAGTCTCTTATAAACAGACACTATAACATTAACCTTGTACCTCAGTTGTTATACTCGACGTCGGGTTTGCGACGGACCAGACAAGATCATCTGCCACAAACTAGCCGAATCCGACCGATGGTACTCTCGGGCTTGTTGTTCCTATGACCGCCTTCTATGCTTCTATGCTTGCCTTCGGATTCCTTCTGGTTCTAGTACCCGTCGATACGCCACAGTCCGTTCCGCCCGCAAAGACAGAATCTACGACTAAGTACTCTACCTTCTCGGGATCACTATTACTAGACAACTTCCATATATTCATGTCAGCCCGAACCTCTGGATGGCGCCTCCTCGAACTCCCCCTGCTTCAGATGGTTGGGGCGATGCTAAATGCGTGCAATGCGGCGGAAAACATCCAGACTGTTTTAGGTTTCTCCACGCCTGACTCCATAACAAACGTACAGTCTTGAGAACTACCAGCGTTACTTCACGCGGTGGACGTTTTCTTGGGAAGCTTTTGCCAATAACCTCCTTCTCCTGACATCATGCTGACCTTTCTGCCTTCCATGACTACATAAAGCCAACGATAATCGATAAGCCGAGATCTCACGACATCTACTGCCCCTACACATCCCGCAATGCCTTCTGCGCGAAAGGACATCGTCCCAAATCGTTGGGGTTCACAAAGTTCCCTCCCATCTGTCTAAAGAAGAATTCGAGGCAAAATACGAGACACTCGTCGAGGAATGGTCGCCCTCCCTTCGATGAAGAACAACTTTCTCAAATTGGAAATTGTGCGTACCATGTCATTGAGGACTTTCTGCGCACTGAATGCATCCTTCCGCCAACAGTTCTGCAAAATGATCGATTCGACCAATATCTCGAGTCGTACAGATGCTCGCCTCGTGAATCGCTCGTTGTAGTCAGGGGGGAAATCGAGGTAAGTCGATATGGATGATCCCCGATTATTTTCTGATGCGAGTGCCTAGAGTGCGGAGTCCTACATTGCGGTGCGTACGGCCTATTCTGAAGCGATCGTTAATTGAATCATTTGTAAGGTTCTGTCCGACCCAGAGGTCCAGAAGGGAATGGAGGGCGCCAGAGCTTCAGCCTGCAGCCCAAACCTCTGCATTTTTCACGGACGTTGACCAAACTTCGAGCGCGAGTCCCGCGTCGCCCCCAAAGACCGTGTTCACATCTTCGGCATTTATCATGTCAGGTCACATCTCGAAAGATAATTTGAAAAAGGATTCCTCAAATTCTTCGAGGACTACTCTGACATTCCAACGATTCGAAAGAATTTCGTGAAGATGGAAAAGGCGCGTCTCCTTCTTGGGTTGCGTTAGACTATGCAATCTCACACGACCCACTCTGCAGTGGATGCCAAATAACACCGTGGACGATCTATCCACCGGGTGGGCTATCCTCCGCCGGAGACTATGTTCATCTCGCACGGCGAATTGGAGGTGCGGTGCTGTCAACTTAATAATTAGGTCGTATTCACAAATTGTCATCAGACCTGGGAGAACGTCGTTGATGTATCATTCGCCCTTGCTCCTTGCATTCGATTGAGCTCACGCCTGTTTTCAGTTCCAGAATGAAGACTCCTTCAAAGCGGTACTTGCCGCTAAAAGCGACTTCGATTTGAACACCAAATGCTAGCGTCTTTCACTGCGGATCTTATCACGAAGTTTGAAAGGTCCTAAGCTGGACGCTGTGATGTTGTTGTGTCTGGAATGTCTCTGCGATGGTTATCCTGTATGCGAGTCTGTGCCCACCCTTTCTGTACTTCTGTTTCATACAAAAACTTCCTTGTCCTGCAGTTCGGGTGGCAGTTCATTGCTCTTCACGCGGAGCGTGTTAAAGGCGGCAGAAATTTTGCCCGCTTGAGGAATCACGCTCACGCAGACATTTCAAGTCCTGCTCAATAGTCTTTCCACATGCCGAACCTACCGCCTTCCACGACTACATAAAGCCCACGAGAATGACCAGCCCGGTTCTCACGACATCCACTCCACACACCCCACCATGCCTTCATCTGCACGAAAGGACGTGGTCCAAGTAATTGGTATTCACAAAGTGCCCTCCCATCTGTCGAAAGAATTCGATACAAATACGAGGCCCTCATCGACGAGTTACTCGCCCTCCCTCAGTTCAAGGAGAACCTTCTCAAAGTGGAACTCGTGCGTATCGAGCCATTGAGGACTTTCCGCGAACCTAATGCATCCCCTTTGTTGCCGGTTTTTACAAACCATCGATTCGACCAATATCTCGCGTCGTTCGGAATCCCGCCCCGTGAACCAATCGTTGCAGCTAGGGCAGCGGCCAAGAATCAATATGTATGATGTCGAATAATTTTCTGATGCGAGGGTCCAGAGTGCAGAAAACCTGATTGCAGCGCGTATATCCTGTTCTGAAGCGACCCGTGCATTGAATTATTTCTAGGATTTTTTCCGACCCGGAGGTACAAAAGAAAATGGAGGGTGTGCCCAGGGCCTTGGTCTGCAGGGCGGAGCGTCTGCATTTTGCGTGGATATTGTCCAAAACTTTGAGGACGATTCTCGCGTCGCTCCTAAAGATCGTGTTCATTTATGGGCATCCACAAGGTCCCGCAGTACATCTCAAAGAGGAATGTGGAAAACGATTCATCAAGTTCTTCGAGAATTACTCACATATTCCAATGATTCGAAAGAATTTCGTGAAAGTGGAAGAGGCCCGTCTCCCAATCTTCTTTTGGTTGGAGACCAGACAATCTCACAGGTTGAACCATGCTCTAGTGGGTTCCGAATAGCGCCGTGGACGACCATATCCACAGGGTCGGTTATCCTCCGCCGGAGACTGCCTTCACGACGCACATTGAATTGGAGGTGCGGTGCGTATTCACAAACTCCTATAAGACTTGGGAGAACGTCGTTGATGTATTATGGATCCTTTCTTGCTGTCTTCGGTTCGATCTAACGAGTGTTGCCAGTTCCAGAATAAAGAGTCCTTCAAGCCCGTACTTGCCGCTAAGAGGGACTTCGACTTCAACACAAATGCCAACGTTTTCACAGCAGACCTCAAGCAGACCTTATCACGAAGTTTGAAAAATCCTAAACTGGATACCGTCACTGGTGGTCTGCAAGCCTTCAGCTCATATAGTATGTACTCATCTGTTTGTATCCTGGTACTGTCGACAATGGTACTCGCCGGTCGTCAATCAAGCCGTCTGAGCTACCGGGTCGGGACTGTTTCCCTTCTCCGGATGTGATCGGTTTCCCTACCGTTCTCTGGCCGAGTTCTCTTAGGGGGTGGTAAATGCGGCGGAAATATTAGTCGCTTTCGGGAGAAATCGCAGACCTTTTCAGCCCGGCTCAATAGCCATTCCGCCCGACCTAATGCCGACCATTTCTGGTGCGACCACATAGAGCCAACCAAAAAGTCGCCATGATCGGTATATGTATACAAAAAGCATCCTCGTCTCTCCAAAGAGAGGTTCGAGGCGAAAATCGAGGCGCTGGTCGACGATTCACTGACCTGGGTTTGAGCGAAACATTCTCAAGCTGGAAATGGTGTAGTCAGTGGTTCCATCCATCAACGATTTCTAGTAGTTTTGGAGCGCCCCGAATTCGAAGGTCAAAGGCCGGTCTTCTTCCCGACCCGTGGATGACTTGCCCCAAATAATCTGCGTTGTCTTTACAAGTCGCTCCCCAGCTCTTTGCCTTTTGTCCGACTTTTTCCCCTTGCTTCCTATCTGGGCTCCGGGACTGAAATATTGGCAATTCACCGGTACGAGTATTTTTTTGGCAACGACACATCATTACAGGAGCGTCCGTTGCCTGAGACCTTTTCGACATAAATCAGCGAGACAAGTATAGAGTCGGCTGTCTGATCCCCGCTCCGAAACCCAGATACACAATAACTCGGCGAGGTTGAATGCTCCGGAACCAGCCCGGAAATTCGGCAATCCGCAAGCAATGGCGAGCAGTGCTGCGGTAGGGTAAGGCCAGGTACGGCGACAGTTCGATAGATAATAAGCTCTATGTGATCCGTGTGGGGTTATGTCTTGTATATCGTCGATCTGCGCGAGAATCAGCCGGTTGGGGGGTCGAGTGCAGCGTGAGTTCGTAACCGTCCGGATCGCCCCCTCTATGCAAGCGCCCTTGAAGCCCATGCCGTCACAGTCAGGGACAAGTGACTTAAGTCAGGGAGTTCCTTCTCACGCGCCCAAGTACGCGTACGCCATCCCCAACTTGACTGTCGAGCGGTTTCATATGCATGAAGTGCATAAATATCTTGCGGTTATCAATAGCATTCCCTATGCTACTGTCTGCCTGGGTACTCGCTCTCCATGTCGCGTCCGCTGTCGCCTGCAGCTGTTCATCACTCGTTATCCCGGTGGACGTCGCATCACCAAATCCGGAAAAAACTTGCGAGCGAAGACAACCGGTTGTGATCCTCACAATCCTCACAATCTTTACAATTATTGTGAGCAAAATCATAAGCGCAGATATTCGAAAGTCTGCGTGTGTGACGATCGTCGAGCTCACAATTATTTTGAAGGTCGTACCGCATTGTGGAGGTTGCGATCGAATATATGGCCTGTTGAAGCGGCCAATGTGAGCACGCCTTCCCTTTCGTCCTCTACGGGACTCAGACACGATAATGGGGAGAAATAAATGCATTATAAAGTATTATACATATTACATACACCTATAGCGAACACTGCCATTTCTCGCAACCGACGCATAAAACACCACCCGCCAGTTGCTTGGTAGAGCACACTGAAAGGCGTCGAGTTCACCAGAGGAGCACTCGTGTTAGAGGGGAGAGTCGAGCGCGGGAGTGGGGGTGTATGCGCAAAGGGTGAAAGTCACAGTAGTTCGTGCGTGAAGGGGCGGCTCGGGGACGGGGAGGCCTTGGATATAGTTGAAGCGGCTGCAGGAGGCGTGGACTGTGATGATGGAGGACATGAGCCGTAACAGTAAACATTAGACTGTCGACACTCGGCTGTAGCCATGTGAATTGCACCGTAAATCCACGACTCCAGCCATACGTCGGCTAGGAAAACTCCGCTTGGCCTGGCACTTATGATGTTGCCGGAAGCAAATAGATGGATCATTGGTTGTTGATGCCGAGCCACGGCGGGATGCTCGCCATGATGGCGACATCGCGTTCCGTTTTGTTCCCGGCTTGCCGGTTCCCCGCGCTGATTTATTTGTGCATGTTATCTTCTCATCATTGCCGATCCGCGTTCCGCCACCGCTCGGCTACCTGCGCGCGCCCCCCGATTTACACGCCCTGCCCCCTGCTCCTGCGGTACTGGCATAATGGCACACACCACTTCCCGTCCCCGCGCGACCAGCGTTTTCGCCGCTCCCCGCATGTCACGGGCGCAGTTTTAACTTTTGCGTATGCTGTGCCGCACACCCTGTTCGCGTTGCCTTTGCACACTCCCCACACTTCCACATATATCACTACGGCGGTGCTTTTCTGTTGTACACACATAATGTGCTCCCCTTTTACTTTTGTGCACCCAAATGTATTATTGTAGTTCTTAAAATCAACTCCTTTTGATTCGTCTTTTGATTTGTATTTTGGCCTACAGATGAAATGAGGAGCCAATATAATGTAGAAGGCGGTAAATGCAGTGCCATCGGGTTGGTCATCATTTTTGGGGACTTGGCATACTTGCGAATGCTTGTCGCGAACTGACTTGTCGCGAACTGACTTGTCGCGAACTGACGTTCGGACTTGCGGGCCGGTCGGCACTTCACGGGCGCTTAAAATACAATCGAGCAATAGCGCAAGGGCCAGGGCTAGGAAAAATCCAGGAATATCCCTGAGAGCTTCCATAGGATATATCTTCTTGAATTAAAACTAATAACACTGGCAACTTGAGTCGTTAGCAATATATAGCCATTGGTCAAACTTGGATGACATGTTCATAACGGTTAACAACATTTAACTACCCCACTTTTCGAGCTCATTGAGTCAAGGATCATCCCAGAAGGTTAAATACCCCAGATCTTTTGATCATATAAGGTTCATATGACCTTACTGTTCACTCTCGGCAATACTAGTATGATATCTGAGCCTTCCATGCCCCGAAAACCATCAAAAGAGGTGTTCCTGAGTGAAAAATAAACCTTTTCTGATCATCCCAAAATCTATATGGGTGTGTAGACATGATTATGGCGTCCATAAATCTGAATTCACAAGCCACAAATGTGTCCCATTGCAACGAAATAAGCCTGAGGATCAGACCCCAGAAAGGCCTGAATCATTGTACAGGACTTTGCTCAACCTCCAATTCATTTTTTTTAGTGTTCCTGTGAAGAGAATACATTCTTACTCGAAGAAGACGTAATGAAATATTGCTGCGACGGAAAGGTAATCATTATTTCTACTACAGGTAGCAATTGAGCAAAATCTCGACGAGAAAAAATGGTCATGTTCTAATTTCTCTTCCATAAAATACTTGTGTACATGAGTCTTGCTATCTGCAAGATTTATGCAGAGATTACTTCCCCATGTGTCCGCAATTCGCGAAATCATCGAGTTTTCAGGGGATCATTCCAAATTGGGTATGTCGATCATGTCAATCAGTGGCTGTACTGCTCATCCCAGCCTTTACCATCTCACACGCAGGAGGCTTTTCAAGCCTAGTCCTCTGACATAGCACACCGTTGGCACTGCAATATTCAAGCTCGACCTTGCCTGTCCCATTCCTACTGCATAGTGCAGAAGTCGTGAGCTCGAGCTGCAACATGGATCCAGCCAAATGGCAAAAATGGGATGAAAAAGGTGTGTTATGGCTCTGTTTGATTGTATTTCGTTTCATTATCCAGTAAACTGTATCATACATATGCACTGCGTATCCTACAATATTTTTGCGATTTTTGAAGCAAATTTCAGCATTGTGGTCGTCATTGTCGCCAACGACGTTGGGAACATCTGATCGTCATTGATCGCGGCGTCAAGATGTTCGGATCGCATCCATGGCAGCACTCTAGCCGACCCATCAACTCGAGCGGGGCGAGGACATGCGCCGCCTGGTCACCAAAAGGGGAAGAGGAGAAGGCTATTGGGAACAGTGCTAGCCGTGGATGGCTAGAGTCGTGGATTTACGGTCCAATTTCCCTGGCTAGTGTCGTGACGTGAGACAAATGGCTAGTGATACAGGTGAGGACATAGACTCAGAGACATGTTACGCGTGGGAGGCAGAGGCACGGGAGCTATGGACTGCGGTTTTGATTACGAACAACTTGCACTGACAACAACTTGGATCACGTCTTGGGACCTTGAGGAGCCAGGGCCTGCCAGGACCTGAGAGCGTGACGATAGCTTGAGGCTTGAACCAAATTGAGAGGAGCACGAGGACAGTTTGAGGACCCAGGCAGCTTGAGACGAGCTTGACAACGAGGGGGGGGGCGACTTCAGGGAGTTTGTGAATCCGAGAGCCAGGAGGAGGCAAGGGCGAGGGAGAACGAGGATGCACACCGCCGGTTCCTCAATTAAAATGGCATTTTAGTTAGCTACGCTTTCTCAAGTATGTTAATACACATAAATGGGCCGCAAACTCAATTTTATACATCTGATTTGGGACTTGACACAATGTAATCTTTCATCTAATCTATCAAAATCCAAATAACTGTCCACAAAATCTCAAGTATCGGGGCACATTTTGCTCACAATTAAATGCAATAAAAAAGAATGCAAATAAATGATATTGAAATGAGTTGCAAAACTATAGATATATAGGCCCATCCATATGCCTGTCCAAACTTAACATTTTGAATTAAGTTTAGAGGAAACTAAAATGAGAAGTATGGATTCCCGTTTAAGGGGTTCTTAAACTGAATACAAAACTTCAGGTTTTGGACACCACTTAACTCATCCGCAGACCATCTGCAGATGATCTGCAGATCATTGTCATCATACAATATAAGGCAAATATACATCATGACGATCATCTGCAGATCATCTGCAGACGGTCTGAAGATGGTCTGCAGATGAGTTTAATGGTGTCCGAAACCTGAAGTTTTTTATTCAGTTTAAGACTCTTTTAAATGAGAATCTATACTTCGCATTTCATTTTCCTCTAAACTTAATTCAAAATGTTAAGTTTGGACAGGCATATGGACGGGCCTATATATCTATAGTTTTGCAACACATTTCAAGATCATTTATTTGCATTCTTTTTTATTGCATTTAACTGCGAGCAAAATGTGTCGCGATACTTGAAATTTTGTGGACATTTATTTGGATTTTGATAAATTAGATTAAAGATTACATTGTGTCAAGTCCCAAATCAGATGTATAAAATTGAGTTTGCGGCTCATTTATGTGTATTAACATACTTAAGAAAGTGCAGCTAACTAAAATGCCATTTTAATTGAGGAACTAGCAGTGTGATGGGTCGATGGCGGTTAAAGCGAAGAGACGCGCGGTCAACTTGCATCAGCCCATCAAAGAGATTGACATGCGCACAGACCTTGTGTTGATGGCGGGCATCCGAGGCCGCGTTGGAGTCGGACTTGGAGGATTTTGTCGACACATGCACTGATGCGGCATAAACGATCTTCTCCACACTCCGCTTATCAAAGAGAAGATTACGTGTTTGGTCTGACTAGGGAGACTACTGATGCGGTGACACTCAGGCTTTTATTTTGCGTCTCGCTGTACCTAGGTACCTGAGCCCTCGTCGCATCGTCCTCTTTGAGCTCATGATCATACATATTGGATTAATCGAGATTGTCACTTTATCAAGTAGGTCCCTACCGTGAATCCGAGCATTGGTGGCAGCCCGCCAGCTAAGAAAAACTGAGCGAAAACCCCTAGTCCAGAAAACAAAGAGTAGCAGGGAGAGGTATGATTAACAACCCACGACACCCGCTCGTCCGCCGTTCCGAGGCGGGTCCCAACGATTGTAGTTGCAGACGATGGATCCACAACCATTGCGGAAGAGTTGCGAGCGGTTATAATGGGTTGTGAGCTCCGCAATTGTTGTGACATAATCGTGATCCGTACACGGGTCAAACATATTGATACTTACTTGTTCGTCATCAATTATTCGTTCTTTAACGAGATGGTAGAAATGCTGTGCAATATCCCCGAATAATCTTGCTCCTTTGGTCTTGCTTTGGTTTTCCTGCACACTGAGCAGTCGCTTGGCTTCGTCTCACGGTGGCCGACATCAATCATCAGCTACGGACTGCGCATCAACTTCGCATGAAAGCCGTTTATCACCGTAAGTTCCGTCTGGCAATGGACACTATGCAAGTCGTAAACTGTCTACATTTGGCCGCGCAGCTGTTTGAAGTAACCGTTCTTTAACGAGATGCTGAATATCCTGTGCTCTTTCCATATATCTCTTCTCCTTCGCTCCCTGTCTGCCCTTTTGTCGCGTTCAACCTTTGGTCCATGCTATTTTTCCACACAACTTAACCCATGATGAACTACGGAGTTCATTTCGGTTCATTCCGAACTACGCCGCAATGATGAACTGTCAAGCGCAACCCCCATACGGACCATTGAGCAGTCGAAACAAGGCTCGTGAGTCAACAGCTGTCCAGAGAACACTCCGAGAAATCACACGACCTTTTTTCCAGTGCTCAAGATCCACTAAAAGGGAGAGCCGTCTGAAACCCTTCTTGTGTTCCTTCCCCCATCATCTCGCCCTCCCGTAATATTTCTTTCTCCCTCCGATACGTCGTTTGACACTGGTTCTTGCCTGGATCAAGAGACTACATTAGTGGCTCGTCAAGGCGCTCAAATGATGTGGCCGTTACCTGCTGTCTGGACGAACAAGGCCTGAAACGCTTCTCAAGATACAAGAAACGTGCAAGAATTCCCAAGATCTCGATGCAATGGGTTCTTATGACATTTCAAGACCTCATTCTGAACGAACAAGGCCTGAAACGCTTCTCAAGATAGAAGAAAGTGCAAGAACATCTATGGCCCCGACACTGGCATATTGATTGAGTGCGGAGGTCGAGCTACATCTTGGATCATGTTGGATACTGAAAGCTGCTGCCTTTGAGCCTCTCCCTCTTTCGTTCCTGTAATCACGTTCCCAAACCTTCCAGGCCGTGGAGTGAGCAACAAACAAAAGCTCCGGTGAGTTTCCAAAACACTTCAAGGACCATTGACCCATTTGTGGAAAGATTATTCATTACTTAGTGCAGAAGTCCACAATCCCTGGAGGTCGTACCGTTCCCTCAAATTCTTATCTTTTGGTCGCGACTGCCAGATAAATCCAGGTATACTCGGCCAGAAACTGAACAGTTTACTCATCATTTGTGCATTCCATAGCATGAAAAAAAAAAACAGCAAGAGCTGTATTCTAACTTGTAAGCTAGATTGGTCGATAATATCCATACATCTTCTTACACGGCATGCTAGGAACGTGGAGCTCAGGGATGGTGATGGGTGCAACACTGTGAAGGATCAGGCGACGTCAATGGGATCAGTTCGTCTCAATGGCCACTAGTGCGGAGTGCACTCCATTTCCTTATGCAAATCGCCGTGACACTGACCTCCTTACTTTATCAGATCATTCCCGCATCAACAGCTTTTTTTGAACCATTTAATATACAGCCAGCTTCGTCAAGATACGCAGATATTCTGTTTGCTCGCCTGTTTTCTTATTCTGACATAAGCATTTCCCTTCGCACAAGCGTCTCTATTCGCTGCGACAGTCTAATTCCGTCTCAATGTTCTCATTTGATTTTAAGTAAGCTGTGAATGAACACAAATGATTTTCTCAATCTAACTAACAACTCAGCCAAAGCGACTCCTTCAATGCATAAAGCAGTATACAGTATTTTGCCTGTTGGCCACATGGCTCATTTTTACCGTTCGACAGGACCGCTTCAAACCAATCAACGAGCGGCTCATTCTCCTGGAGGTAATAAGTGCTAGATATTATTTTGCTGCTTCGATCGAGTCTAAGTACTGTACAACACATCCAACTCACCACCAGCGCTTAATAGGCTGACATTGACCGCAAATGATATTCATTGGTAACAGTTGTAGATCTCTGTATTCCCGAATTGAATGCCCATTCGCTGCGATGTGTGCCAGAGTCTATGATATTCATGCTTTTCCCTCGGATCTTGCAAAGTCAGTGCTCAATCTGCATCGACCGGACTACATTTTGCACGAACTGTTCAGAAAGGGCTTAATCATGCTTATGGTTCAATCCATCCTTGGGTGTATGCCGGAGCGAAGCGAAGGCACATCTTGTATAGGGTATCTGTTACAGAGACTAGGTCAAACAACTTTTTTCCCAATTTGGTGATGAGTCGACGTTCTCGTTCCAAAGGACCCTACAGATGTATTTGGCGGACTCAAAAGTAATGCCAGCAGTCTATGCCGCGTGAAAGACACGTGCGACATCTATGGTGTTTTCAGCCGGCCAGACACGGTCACCGAGAATGCAGGTGCATGGTAATCCCATTTTCATATTTTATCGCGGTTCTGAGACCATTTGCAGATGTCCTCCAACTTCTTGTGCACGGGTTCACGTATACCAGCCAATACTGGTTGCCCCCGATAGAAGAATTCCGGAACTATTCCTACTCGGCCTTCTCCTGCGACCACGGGCTGTCCTCCCTCGCCATCGATACGCTCGGCTCCTGCTTGAGTTCGAGACCGCTGAGTGCGTCGGACGTGCAGACTGCAGTACCCCACCAGCGCTGCTGCTATCACGCAACTAGTGCGCTACCTCAAGAGCACGTCCATCCTTCCAGGAGTTGTGCCCTTCAAAAAGATCATTGGCATAGGCCACAGCCTCGGCTCGGGCTTGCTGAACTTCGGCGTCATCGTCGAAGGTGCCGGGTATCCAATCGACGGCCTCATCCTCACGAGCTCGGCAGGCGGCACACCGAATCTCCCCCCGCTCGCGATCCTCACCACTGCCCGTGACTTCAACCCAGCCTGCTGGGGTGCACTCGACCCCGCGTACGTAACACTAGGCATCCGCACTCTACTGTATCCCCCCGCCAACACCTCCTTCTCGCCCCGCATGCTCGCATTCGATGGCTTCACGGTAGACCTGGGGACCGTATCCACATTCCTGCAGACGCCCCAGGCAGTGACCGTGTTCAAGACGAACTATACTGGGCCCATCGCGAAGGTTGTGGGCTCGGAGGACCAGACGATTTGTGTCGGATCGACCCAGTGCGACGACGTTGCGGCGTTGACTGCAGCAGAGCGTGTCGCGTATCCTGTGGCGTGGAGCTTCGAGGTTGTGGTGGAGCAAGGAAGTGGCCATGATATGAATCTTGACTTTTTAGCGCAGGGACCATTCAATACCTTCGTGAATTTGGTGAACCAGTTTGCTGGGCTCTGAGTCCGGGTACAGTCGTATATTTCCGTAATATTTGTCGTAGCTATAGCGGTTTAAATTCCAAATTAATAACCAGTTAATTGCATTGCCGACGAGCCAAAGTGCACAGAGTTGGCAGAGGATATCAGACAAATCCACGACTCCCAGTTGAGCTATCCAACGCAGAGGAGAGGGGGAAAGTGAGATACGGTCCTAGGAATTTTCCGACCGCCGCCTGTACTGTTGACTCCCCGTCCAGCTCGGCCAGAGAAAGAGCTACTCTGAGCTAGCAAGCAGCCTGAGCTATTGAATGCCCATAATGCCCATTGCCACTGCCATCGAAGTGCCATCGTCGAAACGCGTGCGAGATCTACGAAGTTCCAATAACCTGCAGGTGCCAGATGTGGAGCTTGAGCATTAGACCAACAAAAGTGCAAAAAGAAGGGGTCAAATGGGCTAAGACCCGTGTGTGAGGGAAAGGAAGAAACCGGTGTCCATCACGTTGGTTAGCACCTGCCGCTTTGTCTTTCCTTCGCTCGTCCGCCTCACCCTGACTTCGAGCGGTCGCCGCTCAAGACTCCGATGTCGCAAAAGGGCTCCATTACCCCGCGAAAATTGATCTCTGCTTCTTTTGCCAGCCATTTTGATTCGTGGTTCCGTGCATAGGCTACCCTAAACTCGACTCTCCTTGGTGTGTTCGTGCTTGGCAATGATCCTTTCCTTTGGCCATCCTTTTCTGCCCTCAAATTTCAGCTCATCCCCGGTATTTTGTCCTGTAACAAATGCACATCTTATTTTCGGTCTTTTCAACGATGTGGGACTAGTGATGTCAAGGTTCGGTTCGGTTCAGGTTCAGGGCCTTTCGCCCTGAACGCCGAACCTGAACCCGGTGTTCTGTTCGGGCAACTCCCGAACCTTGAACCTGAACGCGCATTCACGTTCGGTTCGGTGTTCAAACGTGTTTGAACCGAAAATTTCTAACCATGGAAAGGTGAATTAATTTCAGCCCAGAAAAAATATTTGGAGGTATAAAATCATCATGCCAAGTGTGGGGGTACCGCGAATGACGTCCCGAGCGAGCTCATGAGCCGGCAACGTCGAGACGATATGAGTTTTGCGTTATCACCGGCGTGACAAATAATGATGTGTCACGACTATCGAGCCAGAGACCGCGACACTCGACCCCATTGTGGCCAAAGAGAGAGAGAGAATGTATCAGTTGAGTATTCATGCTATGAACTGCAGTTCCACACCAAAAATTGACTCAAATTTGCAGTCAAAGTCACAGAAATGGCTGCTTCGGGTTCAATTTTGCGTTCGGCGTTCGAACGCGCCCGCTCCCCCCTGAACACTGAACTGAACCTCGTGTTCACGTTCAGGCATTTGCTGAACCTGAATGCTGAACGCGCGTCCGGTTCAGGTTTGGACTGATTTCCGAACCGAACCTTGCCACCACTATGCGGGACAGCGATCATCCTCTGCCTCTCAATGTGCACGTCACCTGCCGTTAAAGTGTTCTAACCATTGCCTGCTGCTGCGCGTCTTCCATTCCTTCTATACTGGGGTTTTTCATTCAAATCGACAGTCATGCGTCATGCACCCCCCCTGTCAAGGACGAATTTTGGTCGCGGTCACGTGTCACGGAGGGGTTTGTCGAATGCTCTAAGGCATGTCACCTCCACCCCCACCCCACCCCCCCCCAGTGGCGAAAAAAGGTAAATTTTCCATGGAGCTGTCAAAATTTTGGAGGTGTCACGCGAAAATTCGACTGCTGTCAAAATGTCGAACTGGTAAATCGGGTCACGCATCACACCCCCTGTCGATTTGAATGAAAAACCCCAGTATCTGCATCATTCCTTCAAGCTAAAATAATCCCCATCACTAACATAGCAATCCCCATCGCTAACATAGCAATCTGTCAGCCTGTGCAAAAATGGTGAGCTGTCACTGGGGGCAATCACTGATGCATATGATCTTCATATGCGTCAAACACAAATGGTCTGCACTTGATGCACAATGCACAAGGTCGCCTTTGACTTTCAAAGGCCACCTTTGGCACATGCTTTGTTCCCCCACACCGGAGCATAAAGCATGCAACAAAGCTGGCCTTTGTCTGTCAAAGGCAGCTTTGTGACCTTTAGTTTACCTGCAAAACATATGCATTTGATGCATATGGTTTTCATATGCATTGTTTTTTGCCCCCAGTGTGTAGTCTGTTGATCAGCTTGATTGTTCAATCGCCCGCCACCCTTATTACAAATCATCAAATTTCCCGAGGATTGAACTATAGCTTTCCACATGTTTTTAACCTATCTAAAGTTGCAGTTGTACTCATCAACTCAAAGTTGTCGACTTCTCCAGCAAAATTGTGGTGATATGGTGAAAGAACGACGATGCCGGATTTTGATGGCCCGGCACAGGGGAACAGTCGTGAGTTCAATTCTCATGAGCACAGAGCGAAAGAAAAAATTCTAAAGAGACAGTTTGGTTCCATAAGGTATTAGGGGAAGTCAAAGTTGAGAATCAATGTTTTCCAGAATCGGTGTTTTGACTCCAGAGTTGAAACACGGCGAGAATCGATTCGGAATCGATTTCAGAATCGGTCACCTGCTCTGAACCTTTCCATCTCTCTTCCACACAACAACAATTCATGAGATCATCCGACCTCTGAGTAAGTTAGAGTCAGAGGACTAATTTTGAGTATTCTACTCGTTTGTCATGCTCGCTCGTGACTAAGCCCCTCGTTGCAGCGCCCAATTTTCATGGACTTTAATATCTCGCTGCGAGAAAGCCGATCCAGGGTGGAAAGCCCATTCAAGACCCAGGTCATTAGAGAACTACACCTTAACCTCAAGCTCCAAACAAGCATGGGACTGAGATATGAAGAGAAGCTGAAGAATCGAACCAGAATCTATTCCCAAGTTATGCTCGGAATCGGGGGTGGTCAAAGTTCATGTTGATTCTTGTGTGATTCTGTTTCAGGAATCGGACTAGAATCCACCCCAGAATCGGCGTCAGAATCGACGTCGATTCTCAACTTTGACTTCCCCTATTATATTGCACTCTCTCTGCGAAACTTCATAGAAAGAGCTATCTGGAGCAGTGGACACTCTTGGGTGAAATTCAAACTCCGACGATTGGTAATAAGGTCGGCGAGCGATCATCGGGCGCGCGGGTAAACTACAGACTAGGTGAGCTGATCCTTCATTTGATAGCCAGCTCACTATTGATCCTCACGAGCATTTGGAATGGTTGTGGAAAGGGTCGGTATGGCGCAGCGGGGCAGTAATAACTGGCATCCACCGATTGGCAGGGTGTTTTTCGTATTCTTTCGAACCGTAGAAGGACGGAAATTTTATTTGTTGTTTTGATATGCCGACAGATGCCGAAATTGATTGCCGAAGTTGAACACTCGTTGCGGGGGTTTTTTCTACACGAATGGCCGAAAAAACACGAAGGTGAGTAAATATAAGTATGGGGTATGAAGGATACAAGCATCAGCACCATTTCAACGGTGAAATTGGCCGGATAATGTGGCATTAGACCTTGACTCGACCCGTTATGGCCGTCCCGTCCCGGCGAGAGTTTGAGCTCTTAGCAAAACGGCCGTTGCCGTAACTGTGACGGGCGGCAGCCCTATATTTTCATTAGAGTCGATGTCAAGCAAATGTCAAGTCGATGTAGTATTTTTTGACAAGATTCCATTCAACAGTGAACACAGGAGGGCACAAATGGATGAGATAGGCAGATCAACCGGCCCTCTGATAATCACAGCGGGCGATGCGTGAACGAGGAGATGAAGCAGGATAATATAATATAAGACAGCCCAGTGGGATAGGTATGCACCACGGCACAAAAGTAGAAGCATTCGACCGAGTGTCAGTCGATCGAGGCTCTGATCGACGGCAAGTCGGCTACCGAGTCTACACATATGCTAGCATTCTCCGCGCAACAATGTGTACCCTTTTCCCAGTGTTCTGCGTGGAATTTGCGCTGGATTTCCTTGGTGTGCGTATCTGACCTTTCTCCGATGGCCGTGAGACTCTTAAAATGTGCAAGGAACGGACAACAGTGGGATTCAAGTCAATCAAATCAACGGTATGTATGTACGTAGGACGAGTATGGAACGTGCGCGTAAACATGAAACTAGAATACTGACCGGCAGCGTCGAAGTCAAGCCCAGGATCAGATGAAGTCGGGTTCTGGCTCTTCGATAATGGGAGCCGTGATGTGCGGAGCAAAGATGTTGAACGCGCGCCTCTGCTCCAGCTCCATCATCTTGAGCTGACCCAAACCGGTGTAGGCGGCGGTCTTCGTGGCCTTCTTGACGAGAGTCTCCATCTCGCTCTGGACGAAGTCCTCCGCCTCCTCGCTGACCCGCTTCACCGCCTCCTCGACCGCGCGCATCATTTGCTCCTGCATCTGGCTCATGACCTCTTCGACCGCGCGCCGTGCAACACCACTGATAGCGTCCTGGAAAGCCTTATTCTTGAGGAAGCTGCGCATGTCGGGCTGGGTGATAACCGTGAAGTTCATCCAGTTGGCGGAGGACATGAGCTCGGCGAAGGCGGGGTCGGGGGTGATAGGCTGAAAGCAGCGACGGGCGGAGATGTAGGCGATGTAATCGTCCAGGTTCAACCTGGCCTGGACGAACTCATCTCGGCCACGCGAGCAGGACGCGACGAGGAAGGTATTTTCAAGCCGGATACCAGTGCACGACTCGGTGAATTGGAGGGCACCGCCGCCCCAGACGAGCTCTCCGCTGATGTTCCCGACGAAGTCATTCAGGTCGAAATTGGTGGACTCAAACTGGAACTCAGAACCCTCTACTGGGCGGATGGTGAGGATGGAGAGCTCGAGCTCGAGCTCGCAGTCTGCCAGGGTATACCGGCGGCGACGAACGCGGGTTCCCCTGCGAGATAGATAATTACTGATGAGGTCGATGCCCATACCGAAATAGAACCTACTCGGAGCTTTCGAAGGTTTTCGACGCCTGTTCGCTCTTGCGGGTAGTGCCGGAGGCGTTGCTGTACGATTCCTGACGCTGGCTACTTTGTTGGAAAGAATTAGACTCCGACGCTGCGAATCCCCTGATGGATAGACGTTGTCATTACTACCTGATACGACAAGAAAATAAAAATCGTACCTCATTCCCTCGCTGGAGGGACATTGTTTGTTAACACACGAAATGCCAGCGAGACTGAATATTCGCTTACCTATTCGAACGGTCTCCAAATAACCCTCCGCTAGAGTGCTCTCGTCAGCGGCTGGAACAGTGATGAGGACTGAAGATCTTACCCAAATTCAGGCATCCTGGCTTGACGGCTGGGCGGCCTCGGACGGGGTTGAGCAATTCCCAAATTGGAGTTGGGCGGGGAGCGAGTACGAGTGCCAGACATTGTGCGAGAAAGAGAGAGCTGGGTGTTGCAAGAATCGAGCGCAAAGTGGTCTAGGGTGCAGACTGGACGACAGAGTAGGGGCAGCCAGCCATTTATACCCCCGGCTCGCAGCCCTCCTTTCGTAGCAGCTGCGGATTCCCATGCTAATTTTGCGGACTATCACGACATCATGTTGAAAACCTCCGAAGATCGCCAGAAACAGACGCCATAGACATTCTTATGCCCTGTAAGTTCTCACGAGATCCAAAAGACGATGACCAGGGCGAGAGGGTTTTCCCCCGCAAGTATCATCAGACACCTCGTATCCAAACTGGAGGACGTCACCACCACGATGGGGATCGATGGACTGGTACAGTGAACCCGGACGGCGGTTGTGCCTTTTCTTCTTTTTCTTCCTCCTTCTTTGGTTGGAAAATCCAAGGAAAATCCCTCTCTAGACATGCAGACTGTTTCTAGTTCATCAGGTTGTGAACGGAGATCCCCAAGGATGTACACAGCTCCATGACAGGTATCGCGACAGTGTCGGCTGAGGGCCGCATGTTGGCGAGGGCATTACGTTGTTTGCATACACCTTCTCAGAATGACTCGAACAGGCATGTCAGAGGGTACCGGATCGACAGAGAGACGCAGTCTTACCGGAAAGAAAAGGAAATGCGTACGCCACTTTGAAAACAAGGCAATGGGTTCCTCGAGTTGGAGAAAATACGCGGCTCCATGTCGTCATGCAGTAGTTTCCAGTTCGCCAGTTCGTGGAAGGAGATTGCTGAGGATGGGCAGAGGTGCATGACAGGTAGTACTCCATTCTGCGACAGTGTCGTCCCAGGGCCGCATGTTATTGAGGGCATTACGTTATTTGTATGCAGTTCTGAGGATGACTCGAGCAGGAATGTCAGGTCAAAGGGTACCGGTTTGACAGAGGGACGCAGGCTTATCGCAGAGGAGGGATCGAATACACTGGCCCGGATTCTACGCCTCATGCACACAGACGCCCGCAGATAAGAAATACACGCGCCACTTTGAAAGAAGGCAGTGGTTTCCCCAAGTTGGAGAAAGAACACAACGAGACGTCGCCACAGGACTAACGAAGGCGATGAGTTCCACAACGTCGGAGAACGAAAACTGCTGGAGGGTGGGCAAAGGTGCAGTAGATGACGAGGGCACCGAATGATGTGAGCGAAAGGGGAAGGATCCGCGGCGTGGTGGAGAAGGCGCTTGAGGTCCAGGAGGGAGCCGCATGTACAGTCGGAAATGAAGGCATAGCGGGAGTCTAATTGACCGGGAGTTTGTGCGGGAGTGCCCGAACAAACTGAGCCGGAGTTGAGTGCATCCGAGAATTTCGAAACGTTCTTCAACGAGAGAGATGAGAGTCAGCGAGCTCCAAGCGCGTCCGTTGGGTGAGATCCGGGCCAATGAGCAAGTCGACGAAATGGGGAAGTTGCCGAGTCAAAAAAAAAAACCTGCCACGAGCCGCGCGATAATTTTGGAAAGGGGGTAATTGAGGACCACACTCCGCGTGGTGGGACGAATCGATAAGGGCCGAAACACTCGCTTTCGGTGCGCTACTCAGCAAGGGTTCGCTAGTTGCTGTGGAGCCCCTCCCAGTGTTCTCCATGCCCTGTGCAATAGCCCCTAGCAGATCCTCGTGTAAACTTGGATGCGCGCTCGTAAAGGACGGCGAACCAGGATCCGGAGAGAAACGCAATGCACCAGGGGCGTGTCTGCGCGCAAGGCGGATAACAAGCTACAAGATGAAACGTGGTGAGGCCCAGGAGATCACGGACCGAGCAAGACGACAGGGATCCGAAATCGCGACGTAGGCATTGCCGAAGTGCTAGCCATGTCGTAGCACTTGGAAAGAATTTCACGTCCCGTCGGAAAGAAAGATTTTCGCTTAGGCTGCGACATCTGGACAGAGCCCGGGGCGGCGACGAGAAGAAATTCGGAAAGAAATCTCTGAAATCGACTGGGCATCCCTCAGGGAAACCCCAGAGACCAAGCGATTATCGAGCAAAGACAGTTCCAATGGCCACTCCCAGATGGCTGCATTTTGCCGTCAGAGGTCTGACCGACTGGCATGTGCGCACGTGGCATTGACACTGTATGCGACGGATCGATCCGGGAACGCCCCGAGCCTCTCTTTTTCCTTCCATGAAAACTCGATTGACTGGTGATCAACTCTCTTGCTGCCACAGCAGCTCCCGAAAAATATCTGCTGACTCGCATGCATTTGAAGTTGTGTGCATGCTCGGACTCTCGAGCTCTGGGATCCTGGTCGGCTCTTCCAAGAACCACGGGATTGTTTTTTCGCATTTCAAATGCCGGAGGCCTTTCTGAACCATGGGGTCTTCGCTTTTTCCTTTCGCTGCGTTGAATATCTCTTACTGTGTGTGTAAACTGTCGACCCTTCCCCCCGATTTTCGCCACGAGCTCCTCGAGCAAGACCCTACTGCACAATCCCATCCTTGGATCCCGCCACAATCCATGATCTCAATTTAATTAACTACACGTCCAACAGCTAGCCCTGGTAGGCACAGCATCGCAACCGACGTCACCTTTCAAATTTCGTTGTTGCGTCTGTCATGTCGTTCGACCCACAATGACAGGGACCTCAATGAAGTTGACAGACTCGAGACACTGATGGCGCGCGCTCTTTGACTTCTCCCTCCTATCGCCCTCCTATCGCCCTTATCCTTTCCTTTCCTCCCCGCTCGCCACCTATGCGTGCGCCTTGTCTTCAGCACATTCTTTTCTCGGTTCTTGCTGTGGTACTAACAATCTATGTGTCCGTCGCCGAAGCCCAAGCCAACCGGACCGTTGATGACTTTTCTCCACTCATCACATATACTCCCGCCTCGAATGTGACCCACACCAACACGACTGGCTTCGACGTGACCAAGCTCTACAATGGAACGATTAGTATTATGAACGCCACCACGAACACCGCCGTGAACATGACGCTGAAGTTTACTGGTTGGTGGCTTCCGCATCCACTCGTTTCGTTTTACTGATAATCAATAAACACGTTCAGGCTCGGCAATCTGGCTCTTCCTAGCGAAGCCTCAGACGAGCGACTCCGACACCTTCGGCACGGCATACACCATCTTTCTCGACGGCGCGGAGGTCGATGACGAGGGCTCCGTGGACATGGAGA
Source organism: Mycena olivaceomarginata (assembly GCA_029378375.1). Lineage (NCBI taxonomy): Eukaryota > Fungi > Basidiomycota > Agaricomycetes > Agaricales > Mycenaceae > Mycena > Mycena olivaceomarginata. The sequence goes on along the minus strand of JARKIC010000135.1, from coordinate 310,679 downwards.
CGGACGCGGAGTACGCGGACGTCGCGTTCTCGAACGACAAGATGCATCTCGGACCGCACGAAGTGACACTCTCCACCGAGGGCGTCGTGTATTTCGACTATGCGGTCTTCACGTGCGTCCTTTCCTTCCTCCATCCTCCTCCTCCATCCTAAACCTCGAGCGTTAACAAGCCATACTGACTTCAAGTTGTGCACAGGTCGAACGATCCCACCCCGGAAACGACCATCCCCCCCGTGAAGCCGCTGCCCTCTTCGTCGAGTGCATCATCGACGAGCAAAGCGAAGAGCACTAGCAATCCCGCCGCGTCACCGTCCGAATCGGGCGCACTGAAATCGAAATCGCACATCCCCGTGATCGCAGGTGCCGCCGCGGTCGTCGTCTTCCTCCTCGGCGCGGGAATTGCCGTGTTCATATGCATGCGTCGCCGGCGGCGCGTTGGGGGTGCGCCGCATGTGCATTACGCGCCGGGGGGCGGATATCCCGGAACCTACGCGCCGGGGGGAGGGTATCCAGGGACAATGTATGGACAAGGACAGGCTCAGCAGCAGCCCGTGTATGGTTCGGTGGATCCTTCAAAATACGCGTCAGAGGCGGCGCTATTGACGCCCATCCCGACTATGTCTCAGCAGACTCAATCCCATTCGCCATACCACAGCAATTACGCCCTACCCAACGGGCCGGTGGAGTACGTCGCTCCTCCGCACTCTCAATCCCACTCGCAATCCCACTCCTTCAACCAAGCAGCGTCTGAATCGCACCTACGCCCCGAGCCCGCGGACCCCTTCGCGTACGTCCACTCGCACAATCCAGCGATGCAACGCGTGATGGCGGAGCAGCGCGCGGTGGAGGCGGAGTACGCACCGCCGACGGCGTGGGTCGTGGATGAGAAGAACGGGAGGCCGCGCCCGCAACACAGCCCATTCGCTGCCCCCCGACGCCTCACAATCCGAATCCCAATTCCAACTTCAGCATCGGCTCCCGCCCAATTCCACTGCCAACCCCAACCTCCCGCGCGTCCTTGAAAAGCACCGCGCTGCGGAGGCGGAGTATGCCGCCGGCGCACGACCCAGCGCCACTGCATGGCCTGCGGACGAAAAGCGCGCGCCGGGACTGGACGTCACGGTCCCGTCTCGCACGCCGTCCGCGACCGGCAGCTGGACTGGGAGTGGGAGTGGGGGTGGAGGCGCACCGTCCGAGACGTCGTACCCCCCATCGCCGGGGAGCAGCTCCGCGCACGGGCACGGGGAGGCCGCGCTGTCGACGATCGCGGCGCAGATGGCGGCGCTGCGGGCGCAGGTGGCTCGCCTTGAGGGCGAGCGGCGCGAGGAGATGCCGCCGGCGTATGATTGATTTTATCGCTCATTTTATTTCAGGTTTGGGTTCTGTGATAGATCGAACATTCAACACGCACGCATGGCAATGTACATTCATTTGAACCGAGTATCCTAACATCAAGGGGGAATTTTAACCTCACGGTTTCGGATCAACGAGATTCTGGTTCTTCCCAGTGAGTGGCTGGATCTGGCCTCGGGGTGTTTTATTTGAGATAATACCTCACAACGGGTCGTCAACCTCTGGGCGCTCGACTTTTGGATCTGAATTAAATGCTGGATCTTGGCGCTATGGCGCGATCCCGAACTTGGTCGTCGCTTGACAATGGTCGAGAATAATTTCTGATATTAGATTTCTAGCTGACCTGCGTGACTTCCAGTCCGATTCATGAGAATGAACAGAGCCCGTCATCCTTGCCCGAGTCCGAGTTCATTCCTGGTTCCCTTGCTTGTCAAGGGCCTCTCCACCCTCAAAGTGAAGCTGGTGCATCGACGCGAGTTGATCCTGTTCCGTTTTGACCCGGAATCAAATCCCGTCCATCTTCCCGGGCCCCCGACGCGCCCGACGCACGGCGTTTTCTAGTTCAAGTTGAACAATAAACTCGGATGGTGGTGCTGGCAACTGCCGATCAGATGGCTGATCCATCAATGCATCAACACTGGGCGCTCTCTACCACGCTGATTCGTATCACCACTACTCCCAAGCTGTCGCCTGCCCGTTGCTGCCGATGCTTTCCCACCACAAACCTGCCTCTGACCCTACGAAGTCCGTCAAGCTTTTAGCGCTCATGTCGTTCCAATCCCGCGACGAATACCTTTTTTTAAGCTTGTCCATGCGACTCAAGCTTCCGTACACCTCAATCTATCCCTTTTAGCCTGGACGGATCCGTGAATGTCGGTCCTCGGCAGTCTCGGACGCCTTCTGTGCCCGAAGACAGCAGAAGACGCCGCACGTTGCACTAGGTGATTCATTAGGCAAATTCACAAGGGTCTAGCAACCGCTAACTGCTAATTGGGCGCCAAATCGCTGCCCTGGGGTCTTTCTTCGGAAGAATATAAGGCCTTGGAATTTTGTCGTGGTCAGTAAAGTTGTACGTCTGTTCTCTAAAGATCAATCTCAAATTTCGGGCAGAACGACATCAGTATCACCGTTTGTTTCAACAATTACAGTGTGAGAAGGCGCCCATGGCGCGTTCATTCTGATGATTCAAGGTGTAACCATGATATTGGGCGAAGCGCTCGTCTATTCTTGTGATCCGTCAACCTCGAGGTATTCCTGTCTGTCGTGTGGACGCGACGACGGAATTTGACCTTTTCCGAACTTTTCCCTCTTCCTCCTCCACCATGTCCGCCATCTTCCCCAAGCGCGGGCGGCGCGAGAACACCGCAGACCAGTCCTTCGTGGACCTCGACGCGCCGCCACCAATCACCGAGAAGCGACAGCACTCCCCGTTCTCGTATTTTCGAATGCGCAAGCGCTCGACTGAGGGACCGAAGAAGAGCCCCCCGCCAAAAGATACTGGGGTGCGCCGCCACGATTCCGCTGATTCCTTCAATGCCTCACACGACCACGAACTCATGAAGCCGCTCCCGCCCGTCCCGCCCCTCCTGAACCACAATCGCAACTACTCCGACCCACAGCTCATCTATGGCGCGCAGGTGTACCCGCAGATTCGCTCGCCCCGCTCGCCCCCGTCCGACTCGTCGAATGACTCGACCGTGTCCTGTGAGTTTCCCAGCTGGGTCATTCTGACTCACCAAGCTCACGCATTTTCAGTCCCCACACCCCATACGCAGCCAGAGAAATTTGCAACCCAATGGGACGCGCCTTCGGCCGACAACATTCTCCCCGTGGCTTATGCCATGCTACCCACCCCGACCCCGATGATGGCGGCCACGGCCATGATCGCTTCCCAATCGCTTAAGGACAACTTACCAACCGCTGGCCCGGGGCACAACACACGCGCGCTCGTCCCCGCTGGACATGTCCACGGCCTGCTTGCCACGGCGCAGATGGACAAGGCGAAGGTCGCTGCGACAGTCGGTGCGTCGTACACACAATCTCTAATTGCCGGTCACTCACGACGGAATATTCAGGGCCGCTCATTACTATGGGCATGCAGAACCTCACCAAGGCCCAGACGGTCGTGGGGGAGATCGTCGCAAGTGCGCTTCCTTCTTGGTTTTCTGATGGTTCTTCGGATTCTGATGAGACTGCCCGTAGGCGAGGCGTGGAGCGTCGTAAAGGAGAACGCTACCGCGGTTCTCGCGCCGGCGAAGGACGTCGTGATGATTTTGGACTCGATAACCAAGTACATTCCCGCGCTCATGGTTGCCGAATCAGTGTTCTCGGTGCGTTACGTTCCTTGTCCATCATCATTTTGGTCCAGAGCTACATGAGTAACAGGTGATCATTAAGCATGAGCTGGACCGGCACGAGAATGACAAGAATATCGTGAGTTTATCGGTCTACCTGCATCATCTCCGGCCCTGACTGGGCCGCCACCAGCTGGTCGTGTACCACACCATGGTTTGTGGTCCAGTTTAACCTCGACATCAGGGAGCTCATCTGAAACCCAGTCGATATTTTGGTTCACGATGTGCGACTTGCAGGCAATCTTCCGTGCCGACAAAGACCATATCAAGACTAGTCTCGATCAGTTCTTCCAGGCCGTAGGTTCCTCCTATTTACCTGTCCTTTCGCTTATCGAATTGGTTCGCAGGTCGGGCAGACGATGCACGATTTCGGGAACTTCCGAGAGTCAGTTTCCTCCCATTCTTCAAGTTATATCTCGGAGTCGAGCTGATTTGCTTCCTAGGGTGTATTACCGCCACGGCCACTTCGGTATGCCTCCTTCCTCCTTATCGTTTCCAGGATATCCTCAAGTCTCATTTCCTTCAAAACAGCCCGCACGCTCCGGTCCTCGGAATACCGCACCAAGCTCACCGGTTTCGCGCAGGCCTTCACCGAGCACAAGGCCACCCTGCAGTTCATCCTTACGGAGAGCTCCGCCATCCAGATCACCGACATGAGCGCAACAGTCACGAGCGTGGCGTCCAAGCTCGATGATGTGACAGCCAAACTCAGCCAGGCGATGGCGTTTATTGCACGGCAGACGCCGCTGGAGCTGTCCGTTGCGAGGCAGGTGCAGGAGAATGGCGGTGATAGGGCGTTTGAGGTGTGTGTGATTTGTGGAGGATGGGATAAAGGCACTAACTAGGCGGGGTAGGATCCCACATTTTTGAACCAACTCGCGAAGAACTCGTTTGGTGTTGAGGAGATTTCGCCGCAGGTTCAGGCCAGTCTGCGGCAAGGGCTTGATGAGGCGCTCTCAGCTAATATGTATGCCGCGAAGCCTTTGACGACAACCGACGCATATCCTGACGCAAATCCTGCAGGCCGATGTTCACGCTTAAGATCGAAGCGGCGCAGAAGGAGATGGAGGAGGCGGTTGAGCGCTCGACGGAGACGATCCTACAACAGGCGAGTCTCGACTGAGTTGAATGACATCCGGGTCTAACGCCTTTATATATAGTTGAACTCCGGTCCCTATCAGTTAATCAAGGACGAAGATATTAAGGCGGTCTGGCAGAGTACGTACCTCGTTCTTATTGTTGCGCTTCAACTCATGCGTTTTCGTAGGCATGGTATGTTCCGTGTGTACTGGATTGATCTGTATTAACCGCGACGCACAGAACTGGCGCATCAGCTGTAAGGCACGGCATTTCGTGGACGGTAAGATCAGCCCATTTTCGTCTTTCTTCAAATGTTTTGAACTCAACTTACCAGCCGTGCACAACCACTTCGCCCAAATATTTGGGGATCATCGGCAATCTTCGGGTGAGATGCACGCTGATCAGTGGACGCTCAACGTCCTCAGCCAAGTGATATGTGCGTCGGAAGTGTTCTCTATCTCACTCGACTATAGTAATCGGCTTGCAGATTACCCGAACATCTCCGATGCAATTGATGACGACGGCAGCGGCTACATCTCGGTGCACGAGGTGAATCATTTTTTCAAGTCCCGGCCACAGGAGTGGTCCGCGGTTCAATGGCTCTCTTAGTGAGTCGATCAGCGTCGCTTCTTGTGCCGTTTATTCATTCTTTCGTTCAGTTGGGCAGCGGGCTGGAAACAAAATGCGCTTGCGTAAGTTTCGTTCAAGGCCGTTCAACAATATGTCCTAACCTCGAATCTTTAGGTATAAGGCACGGTGCAAAGTACTAGATCCCTCCCTTTGTTAAAGAAGAACGGCTGATCAAATACTTGTAGACGCTGTTCTCCGACCTCGAGGCGTCTGCCCGCACGGTCCTCCCGCAGAACCGTCGCTCCGTAAAATCTTATATCAAGACGAGTGGCCTCTCCGAGCTCTGGCTCGCCGTCAACTCCCTGGCTGCCGACGGGTTGACGCATCGTGCTGCGCACCAGGCGCCGGAAACGGAGCCGTTGAATGCCCTGCGCGCAGAAATCATGCACAAGGAGAGGGCGCGTATACGGTCACGGTTGGAGAAGATTCACTATCAGCTGGAAAGCCCTGAGACGGTGGGTAGTCTTTCACGCATAACGTAAACACATTGCGGAGTTGAGCTCGACTCGCATTTCACAATAGGTCTTGGCCGTTCTTGGGACCCATCGATTAGAAGGGGTGAGTAAATGAGCTTGAAAAATAATCGACTTGCTCACTCACGTTGTTTTTTTAGTTCATCCTATGCTTCCTCGAGCTCATTCTCGAACGCCACCGGCAAATCTTGGATGCTGCCAACACCCATGTGCTCGCAGAGCGTGAACTCGAGACGATGACCTTCAGCCTCCGAAATCTCGTCGCGGCGTTTAGCACTCGATACAACAAGCTCACCGAGGGGTGGAAGCAGCAACGCCTTGACACCGACTTCCTTGTACAATGCTTCGCTGGCGGAATCTTCAACGACTGGCATGAGGTTTTCCAAGATGTATACACGAATTTTTATTTTATCACCCATTCACCCGTCTGACTTGTCGTTGCAGCATCCTACGGCTCATAATGAAGCTGTTGAAACACCCCGGGCTTCGGACCCGCCTGCTGCGGAGCGGGCACCACGGGAGCATTCACCACCCCGGCTGGAGGATATTCTCTTGTTCCCATTACCACAGCAGCCTAGTTCCCGAAGTCCGGCTTCCGATGAGTCCGGCCACGGTAGTCCTCCTCACAGACTTGCGGTAAATATGTCTTCATATTGTGGTTCAACAGCGGCTGAATTGATGTTTTCAGCCGTTACCTTTGCCACAAGGGCCGCGACGGAATTCGGCAAGTTCTCTTGTACCAAAACTACAGCGAGCTTCGTTTGATTGTGATTTCCAGCATCAACGCCGCAATCCACATAACAGGATCTCCACCGCTTCAGCCGACTACTTTTTCCACTTCGACTTCGAACGAAGACCATCGGAGCGCCCTGCAGCCTCGAGTGATCCAGCAAGTATCTCGGAGGTTTATCGTAAGGTCTGCTAGCCTTGCTTCGTTCGATTTCGCTGTTCTTATAAATATTATCATATAGAGCAAAAAACCAAAACTGGAGGACAGAATTAAATCCCTTGAAACGGAACTGTCTGACATCAAGGGCATGCTGGGGCAGTTGATTCAACTGTCCACTCCTCGCCGAAGCGAACCTTGAGATTTGTATAAACCACACTCATTCGGCCAATCATACACGCACACACTCACTCACTGCTCGTATTCTATCGCCACATAATATGTTTGCCACACATTCATTCATTTACACATCCACTATTGTTAACCCATAATTTGTCTACTACCACCGTAGCCTTGTAATCACTGACTGATGTTGATCAATTCTGTTGTACTTCCGTAGCAATCATGATTCAATGCGGAGAAGAACCGCCAAACAATACATTTAAAAATCCCAGGAACTCATCATCTACTGTACACTACGTTTAACATCCTGCTTACAAGCCCCTCACATCGCCACGACAATTACGAAAAGGGTGGCCAAAACGACGAAACCGGAGCTAGCGCTGTTGGCGAACCCGCTGCCCGCTGGAGTGGAACTCGCGGGCGGCGCGCCTGGTGAAGTCGGGGTTGCTCCATTGCCAGAGTCGCCGCCAGCAGCTGAGCCACCGAAATACGCCGCGCCAGAAGGCAAAGTCGGCGCTCCAGTCGCGGATGCCCCGACGCCGACGAATGCCCCTTCCGCTTGCTAGTGACGGTGTGAGATCGGGACAAGTTCACGAAAGGTTAGATTGACACACCCCGACGGTTGGCGCGGCGGAGGCGGATGCTAAGAAATCGGAGAAGCTGTTTTTTCCAGCTTGGACGTTGATGACGCCGACCATGCCTGCGAAAAATCCGGATTAAACATGTGGTCGTATTATTTCTGAATACATACCCAGGTTGCAGTGGGGCTTCACGGGATCCGTCTTGGACACCAGTTGCTTACAAAGAACCAGATGGCTGGATAGTTCGTCAACACTAATGTCGAGGAGTATGGTGACAGAAGAACATACGCGCTGCATCGTTCGTGATTGTCAAATTCCATTCAGGCACGGACGACAAGTTCTGAGGAACCGAGACCCAGCCAGAGTCGAACCCTTTATCCAGAGGCTCGCAGGGATTACCAAAGCTGGACTGGGTAACGGAGTGATTTCCAGGGCTGGGAGAGGGTAAGCCATATAGGACCCCAAAGCTCAAAAGCCAGAGACGCACACTCCGGAGAATTGGAAGGATATTATGTCGTTGTTTTTGGCGGTGATTTGGGAGGGAGTGAACACTGTCACGCCACCTGGGCTGCCAGGGTTGCCACCAACCTGCACCCGCATCACCTAGAGGACATGTTTAACAGCCAGTTCAAGTTGATGCGGCTCGAACAGCACCTGCTGGGCAGAAACCATGGCAGAAGTTACGAGAACGGCAAAGGATGGGAAACGCATTATTTGATGCAAAAGCAGAAGAAATGGGGTGGGTGGAAACGAAGAAGGAAGACGCGGCGAAAATGTCTCTTTTCGAGTGGGTTTTAAAGGATTCACGGTAACTACCATCGTTGTCCAGCGACTAAAGATATAATTAGACTATATCGCACCTACACTGCTCAGGAATAATCCCGTAGTTTGGGCTCTCCTTCAGTCGACTCATATCTTTTCTTACTCTGTTGCGGTGCACAGAGGGGCCCAAGAACCGAATCGATTCTGCACACAAGACTCAGGATAATATTCATTGGCGATGAGATCCCTGTTACGATAAATATCTGCTCCCATTCAAATCGGCGGAGTCTGGAGCAGAGTTTGATTTCCGCTTCTAACCCTGGTTTCAATTCCATCGGGTCCAGAACAAGAATGTTCTCGGATGTTGCACACACGGATGGCAGCGACTGATTCAGCAGCGATCTGGTAACGAGGCCATATCAGCGTAGAACTGATTGCCCGCAGCCAAGCAAATACATGGCCAAGGAAAGGTCGTGGGATGGAGGTTCGGAAATGATTTCGAAAAATCGAACCTCGTTCAGAACCGGATATCACGTGGCTATATCTCGCGTCGCCACATCGTCAATAAATGACAACAGCGCGTGCAAAGTGCATGAACCCGTGATAACCCGACATTACGGTACAAAACCTATTTTCGAGAAGCTACTCCTGATCGCCGCGGCTCTCTGCCAGTTGTTCATCGTCGTGGGCAGAGCTACATCCTCTTATCCAAAAGTTTGATGATGGATGAATAGGCCAGGAAAGAGGCTGTATGTATTCACTTCCGGTACGACGAGAATTTACGGGTCCCATGATGAGGCGCAGGTCAGCGCGTAGTGCCACCGGCAAATGCTGCGGCCTCATAGAGATGGAGGCAGTGAGTTCAACTGAGCTGTTAATGCGGAAGATCAGAGCGGGTGTTACTCATTGACACAGACTACTTATTAGATAGATGGATGTGCGCGGGAACATATCGAAGTGGATAGCCGCATGTGTATTGCCCCGCTGATGAGATGAATGTCAGTAGAGAAGTTGTGCACAAGCCGCACGCGGCTTTTGGGCATTGCGCAAAGTCATAGGGATTTTCTAAGTTCACATAGGAAGGCTCACTGAATCTGCTGGGTGCAGGGGAGCGTTTTAGAGTATGGGATGGTTGTCTGATTCTCCATTCAATTCGTAGGTGCTGTGGAATCAGTACGGAAATTCGGGAAGAAATCATTGTATCCACCGAATTGGATAGTCGCATGATTACCTTACCCTCTTTTTATAAAATTAAGCTCGTCTGAAGCCTTTTTAAACCCCGCTTTTAAGCTATCATTACGGCAGGTCGGATCAACATTCTTATTTTAGTTACATCCAGCAAGTGGGAGCTGGCGCGAAGCGCCAGCGACCGCTTGTGGAATACTCAAAATGTTATTCATACGAGTCAGTTATATCTGGTTTATGAGCTCAAAATATCGAAATCTTCCCCGCGGCTTTGCACAATGCCTAAAAGCCATGTAGTCTCTCGTAGACAGACGCTACAAACAATCAAACCTCGTACCTCGGTAGTTTGTAAAAGCCATGTGAAGCCGCATGCAGCTTGTGCGGCTCTTGCACAACCTCTCTAATGTACAGCGATGACAGCTAACTGCAAAACCCTAGAGCACTTTCCAAAATTCCTCGCAGGCCCCACCTGACGTCACTTGGCCCCAGCCTGCGCTGGGAAGTGGAGTTAGATGACTGTAAAAGGTAGTTGATTGGCAGGTGGTGCTCAAGAGAAATTTTCGAAAGGGCTCTAGGGTTTTGCAGTTAGCTGGAAGCTGCATGCAGCTTGTGCGGCTCTTGCACAACCTCTCTAATATACAGTTATGACAGCCAACTGCAAAACGTTAACCCTAGAGCGCTTTCCAAAATTCCTCGCAGGCTCCACCTGACGTCGCTTGGGCCTGGGAAGTGGAGTTAGATGACTGCAAAAGGTAGTTGATTGGCAGGTGGTGCTCGAGAGAAATTTTCGAAAGGGCCCTAGGGTTTTTGCAGTTAGCTGGAAATCCATTCAAACATGCGGAAAATAATCGCGTGGCGTCAAATGGAATGAACTATCATATCATTGAGCGCGCAGGTACTTAACCGTTCTCAAACTACGTGTGTGAATCATGTCCGACCGCGAGAAATATCTGTTGACCACCTGCAGCTGACGGGTGTGAGTGAATGTTGTGTTTCTTGAGTGGAAACTATCGGGTCTACTTTGGAGATTCGAATGGCTCCTGGGCATATCTGGGAGCGGCAGTGCCACTTCGTTTCTGACCTAACCCATCGCATCGTCAACTGGGTTCCCGTCCCCTGCTCGCCAGTTCGAGCCCCATTCAGACCCGCAAGGAACCTACGTATACCGGCACCGAGACCTTAGGGTACTGTTGAGGACCATTCGACCATCCCTCCGGTTCCTGGGCTACTTCCTCGAGATTTTGGCACGAGCTGACCCCGAACGACGCACCCCCCCCCCCCCCCTTCTCAAGGATGTTACTGAATATCAGTGTGTTCTTACCAGTTCTCCGTACTCCTGTGCTCAAAGCGAAAACCATAAACTCGTTAGCGGTTGACGATCAGAACGGTGACCCGTCGAATGGATATCAAATCATATATGAACCCAAGGACGCTTGGATTTCCAACGGGATTGGAGGATGCCCCAGTTGCACGATGCCGAATTCAAACCGTCCGCTCATGAACACATGGCATGGATCGCTTTCCGTGAGTTGTTAATAAACAATGCTCGAGGCCCCTTCCGCTCACCCATACCCAGAACGGGTCGGTTCCAATCAATGCGTCTTTCGCATTTTTCGGTGCGGATTCTTCCGGGGACTCAGTCTTTGTAGCTTAATATGGGTGTTAGGCCGCTCCGTCACTGTATTCTGTATCTTTGCGAATTATGCACCGTATGTACCAGTTTTCACTATTTGCTCACTATGCACAGATAAACTCAGATGCTGGATCCAATGATAGCGGATTCATCGAAATGACTTTCGACATCGACAGAGTACAAAGTGGGAATTTCTCACACAGTCCCAAAGGCACTGGTAACGATTATAACTTCAACAATGTTGTATTCGTGTCGCAGGCAACTGTCCCTGCAAAACCACAGTCTCACGATTCACAACGGATTCGTGGGAGGGCCGACGTCTCTGGTTATCTTGGATTCGATCACCTACACGTACGCCTGCGTTCGCTTGTTCTGAGTCCAGCTTCCCGTGACATATGACATAGTACCGAGGATGTTGCCTCTGCATCGCAAACCCCCATCAAACCGCCACCGTGAGTGCTACAATGCCCCGCTACACTACCAGAGTTATATCTGCCTTTGCAGTCAGGAGGCACCGAGTAACAATTCACCCCGCGGACTCGAGTTGGTCCTGCTCGAAAGTAACCAGAAACATACCCACTGATGCTTTGCCAGAATCATTCTGGCAGTTGTACTGCCTGTCTTGGTGATCGCCTCCATTGCGTTCCTCTAGTAGTTCGTTCGGAGACGCCGACGCCTGGCGCACCATTCCGCAGCCTGCCAAGACATGTCAGAGTCGCGGGTTGTTCGGATCCATTCTAGGACCAGTGCGATCCGCCGGCAGTACATTCAGCAGGAGTTGCGAGTAGTGCAAGAACAATTTGTGGACATCGATGAACTAGAGCGGATGCACGGCGGCTCTGCGGAGGATATCAGAATGCAACTGGATGGAGCGCGTGAGCGAAACAATCAGCTGTTGACGCGGATACAGGAATTGGAGGCGGAATTACAATCAGCTTGGGCACTGGGACTCTCCGATGAGCCTCCTCCGGGGTACAGCAGTGCAAGGGAGTCGTTGACGTAATGGACTTTGCATTTTTCGAAAATAGTCGACTGAAATTGAACGTGACTCGCGACTCATCTATGGGCCATATACTGTACAATAATTCCGGGACACAATGAAAAAAAAGCACACCTCAAAACAAAAAATAGAGCACAACTTTCATCAAAGGTTCTGCTTGAAGCCCAGTGAAAAGTCGGTGGGATTGAGTGGAATGGAATGGGACACGGTGGTGGGTTGCGTGATGTTCCGGGATCTTTTGGGAAGAAGTGCGCGTGCCCATCACTTTAACCCTGGGGAAAAGTGTGACTGATTGTAACTTCAATGCTTCATGACCGCAAAATTTGCGTAAGTACCTTCTGTTTCCCTCCACCATGTCCATCCATGGCCACGGGGGGAACTCCCCCCGCCACCATTTACTCCACCAGCTCGGCTCCTCTTCGTCAAGCACACCATTTCCCCCTTTGCCATCACTTTCGCACTCCCGGTCCTGGTCCTCTTCTTCCCCATCTGTTCGCGCCGCCACCTCCGGGATTGCTCATGCCGTCACCGCCCCCGCCTCCAGAATCGCTCGCACTGCCAATGCCGCCACCTCCAGGATCGATCGCGCTGCCACCGCTGCCACTGCCCAAGCTGACAACAAATTTGGCTGAGAACATCTGGTGCGTTGCGTGCACATGTTCCATGGGTTATCTAACATGTCCACAGTGCAAATGTGGTTGTCCCACCCCCACCCCTGCCTCTGGGATCGCTCGCGCTGTCACCACCGCCACAGCCCAAGCCGACAGCGAAGACAAAGAAAGGGCCGGACCCCACCAAGGCGCACCCCACCCACACGACCACTCGGTTTGTCCTGCTCTCCCCTCCCATTAGATCATTACTTACATTATTGTAGCAATCTTTGCCTCGCAGTTTACGCCGTCGATGTTGGTGGAACGACGGCAGAATTTGCTCTGCATTGGAAGGCGCTTGCGGATGAGAAACCTTCGTCGGTGTTGCTCAAGGTAACAAGCTGATTTTCTTCTATATTCTTTCATTCTTACTTGGGCTGTCTTAGGTGTACGACACTTATGTACTCAAAAGAGCTCGTAAGTTCTCTTCCGTTCCGTCGTTTCGGCCCTTACTTATTATTTTCCAGAAAGGGAAACAACGACCTGCCATTGATGAAATCCAGAAGTGCATTCAAGAGATTCTCAAGTAGGTACCCGGTGGAAGGCGCGGATGGCAGCGGTGGTGGGCGTGCGGAGGGCAGCAGGAATGGATTGGATATTTAGTATTCGCAGTTGTATTCGTCAATTTAATCACTTTTTTGCTTGATATGAGTGGTTGGATGAGCCAATGAACGATATATAGTGGGATGCTTTCAAAACGAACTTGAATCCATCCCATTTTAACCCAATTGATTCCCGAGATCGACACGTCAACCGGCTGGATCAATTGGGATGATTTGGGTCATATTTGCCTGCATCTCGTTTCTTCCCAAACTCTCCAATTCTATCCCGTTATTTTTGTGTCATTTGTGCAATCAATTGGGTTTACTTGGGAAGGTGTGGCTACAGCTCCTTTTCGCCCATTCTAACTCGTTCAATCCCATCGACTTTTCACTGGGCTTGAAGGATAAGCGACAGAACTTGGACTTGCGCATGGCTTTAGTTCAAATTCTCGGTCACGGAGTTTAAATACTTACAGTTTGATTGGTACCGTGCTTGTGTCATCCTGTCTGCTCCTAGATTGCTCCTAGATCTACCGCTTCTTCGGGTATTGAAAACCGAAGCCAGTGAAAATACTATTTTGTGGATCATATTGCAGGGAAGCTGGGGATACTCGATTAGCATTGCATTCCAAGGCCGACTCTGCCGAGATTGATCGCACCGTGGCGCATGGGGCCGGCAGAGATTGATGGATTCGCCGAGCTCTACCCGTGCCGCTCTGCTGAACCACTAGGTTTTCCTCACTTGAAGTTTTGGTTCCTATTCTCGTACTGTCTCAGGGTGGGTGTTATTCAGATGGAACTGAGTCTCCTTTTTTTCTGGACAGATGTTGTGAATTTTTCAAAAACACACTCACTGTACACCCTGTGCGAGATTTTCAGTCAGGTTATGCATTTTTACACCATTTCGGCTCAAGTAGTGCATTCCTCAGCCATTTTTCACCAAGTTGCGCACCTTTTATTTTTTGTACAGTTGCCATACTATCTGGGAGGGGGATCCTGGCCACCTTAGATGTTTTGTCCTGTTGGCGGCCATCACAAGCACTCCTCTCAGGGTTTATGGGGCTCATGGTGTAGGCGCGCATCCTAGGAACAATTCAAGCCTAGTTGGCGCCATTTTGGACATGTATTCGTCGCTCAGTGAATTTATTTCTGGCGGACTTCCCAAAAGGGGAATCAACTGGCTACCTGGCCACCCGTGCAAAACTGGAGTTTCTGACTGTGGCAGCAGTCTTGCAGTGTATAATAAGGTTTGAGGGCCATCAATCATCCTTTTCATACATAACCACTATAGAAATGACTGATAAAAACGGCGGGACAAAGTGCTTCTAATGTGGGGTATATGCCCAGAGATCGGCCTTCCCAGAGAAACAAAGCTAGCGTACCAGTCAGAGGACTTGGTTGGCCAAAATAAGTTTCAGGCATGTTCATAAGAAGTGAATGAACACATCTGAACCTCAAAATCCACACCTGTGTCATTCTCCTGAGAACCCGACGTTTGGACTTTGATATGACAAATATTAGGCTGAAATGGTGTCCGGCGCAGCCTGGGAGAGGTATCAGGCAGGTAAAATTGTGGGATATGTTTGAAATCGAAGGCTTACATGTGAAGATGAACCCTGACAATCGCTGAACTCGCACGGCTAAAGGGTCATTTGATATGGAGGTTGTCCAGTTGCAGATGTCATGTTTGGATGGCAATCATTTTCGTGAGTTCATCAATGAAAGAGGGGAGATATAGAGCTCTTTGTAGGCTCTGATGGAAGCCAGCAGTTAGGGGAGAAGAACGAGCCCCCGAAGTCACGAATTGATAAAGAATTAGTGGAGCAACGAGTAAAGTATTGGTTCGGGGATAAGAAGTTGATGTTCTCACCCTGCGGCCCGACATCATCCGTGACACCGCTTAACATTAAGTCATCACTTTGGGCTGAAAATTGACAAGGACGGACGGCATAGGTTGTATTCCACCCCCCAAGCACAAAAGGGCCATATGGCCAAGTATTTAACCTTATAATTGGCAAGTGGCCAGGTTCCTAGTCCGGCCAGGATGGCAGTCACAAATAGTACTCATTGTCAGTTTGTGTTGAAGCCGGGTTTCTCCGGCATATTCACATCATCCATCCGGAAGCTATTGGCTGCTTTGCCGCAAATGCTGCAGCCTCATGGATGCTGAGGAGGCCGTGAGTTCGACTGAGCTGTTAATGCGGAAGATCAGGTATTACCGGAGAAGTTGGTTGACAGACCGCTTGACAGATAGATAGATGTGCGCGGGAACATATCGAAGTGGATAGCTACATATGCGGTGGCTCGCTGATGAGATGGATGTTAATATACAGCCATGAAACCTATTCAAACACGCGGAAAACAATCGCGTGGCGTTAAATGGAACGAACTATCATATCCTCGAGCGCGCAGGTAAATTTTCTCGAACTGCGTGCGTGAATGTTGTCTGAATCTGGGAAGTATCTGTCGACCACCTGGCAGGTGTGAGCGAACACTGTGGTTATTTTTCTTCGCCAAGTTACTATCAGATCGACTCTCGAGCTTCGAATCGCCTCTGGGAATATCTGGAATCGGCAGTGCCACACTTCATCTCTGGACCTAACTCACCGCATCGATTGGGTTCCCGCCCCCTGCTCGCCAGTTCGAGCCCCATTCAGACCTCCGGGCTACTCTGGAAGTAACCTACGTACACCGGCGCAGAGCCCTTAGGGCACTGTTGAGGACCATTCGACCCTCCCTCCGGATCCTGGGCTAGTTCCTTGATTTTTGCAGGCACGAACCCACCCCAAAAGACTCACCCCCCCTCTCAAGGATGTCACAGAATATCAGTGTGTGTTTACCAAGTTCTCCGTATTCCTGTGCTCAAAGCGGAAGTTAGCGGTTGACGATCAGAATGGTGACCCGTCGAATGGATATCAAATCATATATGAACCCAAGGACGCTTGGGTTTCCAACGGGATTGGAGGATGTTCCAATTGCACGATGCCGAATTCAAACCGTCCGTTCATGAACACATGGCATGGGTCGCTTTCCGTGAGTTGCTAATAAATAATGCTCGAGCCTCCTTCCGCTCACCCATACCCAGAATGGGTCGGTTCCAATCAATGCGTCTTTCGCATTTTTCGGTGCGGATTCTTCCGGGGACTCAGTCTTTGTCGCTTAATATGAGTGTAGGCCGCTCCGTCACTGTGTTCTGTATCTTTGCGAATTATGCACCGTATGTACCAGTTTTCACTATTTGCTCACTATGCACAGATAAACTCAAATGCTGAATCCAATGATAGCGGATTCATCGAAATGACTTTCGACATCGACGGAGTACAAAGTGGGAATTTCTCACACAGTCCCAAAGGCACTGGTAACGATTATAACTTCAACAATGTTGTATTCGCGTCGCAGCAACTGTCCCTGCAAAACCACAGTCTCACGATTCACAACGGATTCGTGGGAGGGCCGACGTCTCTGGTTATCTTGGATTCGATCACCTCCTACACGTACGCCTGCGTTCGCTTGTTTGAGTCCAGCTTCCCGTGACATATGACATAGTACGGAGGACGTTGCCTCTGCGTCGCAAACCCCCATCAAACCGCCACCGTGAGTGCTACAATGCCTTGCTACACTACCAGAGCTATATCTGCCTTTGCAGTCAGGGGGGTGTCGAGTAACAATTCGTCCCGCACACTTAAGTCGGTCCTGCTCGAAAGTAGTCAGAAATGTACCGACTGATTATCTGACAGAATGGTTCTGGCAGTTTTACTGCCTGTCTTGGTGGTCGCCTGTATTGCGTTACTCTGGCTGTTCGTTCGAAGACGCCGCCTGTCGCGCCGTTCCGCAGCCTGCCCAGAAAAGGCAACCATCTCGGAGTCGCGGGCTGTCCGGATCCATTCAACTATGCGCAGCACTCGGACCAGCGCAATCCGCCGGCAGTACATCCAGCAGGAACTGCGTGTGGTGCAGGAGCAATTCGTGGACATCGATGAACTCGAGCGGATGCACGCCAGCTCCACGAAGGACATCAGATCGCAATTGGATGGAGCGCGTGAGCGAAACAATCAGCTGTTGACACGGATACACGAGTTGGAAGCGCAATTAGAATCAGCGTGGGCATTGGGACTCTCCGATGAGCCTCCTCCGGGATATAGCGCAAGGGAATCGTTGACATAGATTCTCGAGGATAGTTGATACCGCTATTGCACCAGGGAGGAGAGCCCGATTTTTTGGTTATTCGGACATACTGTATAATTTCGTTCAATTCGGCGGTCACGCATCACGCACTCCCTGTGCCGCGACGAATTTTGGTCTTGGGTCACGGGTCACGGCGCCCGCTGCCGAATGCAAAATCCGTGACATCCGGGCCAAATCCCTCTTGAAGGTGCGAAAAAGGCACAATTTTCGAAAATCTCCTTCGCGAATGCCGAAATTTTGTCGGTGTCACGCCAAATTTTGTCGGTTGCCGAAGTGCCGAATCGGTTTTTTTTTGGTCACTGGTCACAACCCCTGCCGAATTGAACGAAATTCTACAGTATTTGGATACAGAACCCGTTCCCGCGAGGGTACTTGCGTTCAACTTTTTGGCTGAATTGCTTGTGACTCATGTTAAATTTGTGTTCCGGGCCGCCAAGGCCGGTATTATTCACATGATCAATCCGGAAGCTATGATGCATTTTGACAGGTTCTGGACCGCCTTAGCCGAGATATGCCGAGCCGTGCCTCGGCTAACCTCCACGGCTGTTGTATGCGCTGCTTTGCCGACTGCGAGGCCACCATCTGTACAATCCGATGAATCATTCGAGGCCGTCGCCACCAACGGCTTTGCAAGCTTTCAATTAACGCAGTCTCTGCCCCACTTGTCACTGAATACCAACTGAACACACAATACTTCATCACTCTTCCTATTGTTCCGCTTTCGGCCAAACCTCATCATGTTCCCGTCGTCCAATCTTCCGTGATGGGACCACGTCAGTCAATTGTCGGTCGAGGTCGTGGTTCTCTGACCATCCCACACCCATCTCTCTCATCGAGACGGGGATGCTCGCGCCTCCTGGCTAGCATTGAACTCTGCATCACCTACGCTTAGGGGAACCACTTACTATTCACCGATTATCCATCCAGCAGCGCGAGACATCCGTTTATTCCCAATGTATCATCCGTACAGCGGAGCAGCGAGCTACATATATGCGAACGAGGTCGGTCTTGGACCGACTCTGGCCTCTCAACTTCCATAATGAACGTTTCCCGCAGCACAAGTACACGACAATCGATCCGCACCTCAATGACCCGTACAGGAAGTTGGGGAGCTTCGTTCCCGTGCGTCTACCCTATGCAGGATAGCAAAGTATCCCCCTGATGTGCATCAATGCGATAGATCGACTCCGTCGACTCTCTCCCGACCTCGCACCCGTATAGCCCCCAGAACACCATGACCTGGACGACAGAGAGCACCTGGACGGCGGATAACACCCTGGCGGCGACGCAAAGCCAGCTCTCCGAGGACGACGAACCGTACCGGCGCGGGCGGCGCGACTCCAAACGTCCGCTCATCCCCCAACGGCGGGAGCAAGTAGCGCACCCATATGCCCAGCCACTAGATTCGTGGATCGACTACGAGTCTGTCGTGGAGACTCCTATCGTCGCGAAGTCCCCAGATGTGGTTCCACGTCCTAAACGCAATGTGACCATTGGGGAAGCAGCTCCCCTCCGCCGATCCGCGTTCGTCCCATACGAGCCGCGGCCGTTTGAGGAGAGGGAACGTGAGAGGGAGAGAGATAAGGCACGCCTTGTTGCGGCGTGGCGGCGTAAAATACAGGTGCGAGGTACTCTCCAGCAGCCTCCCGTGCTTACTCGAATTAACCCGCCCTCCTCTACAGAGACGAGTGAAACGCGCGCTACGCCGCCTGAGACGATTTCTGTGCGCATGATTTTTTCATCCCTGTCTGTTTTCTTGCTGACTCGTCGCAGGGAAGGACTGTAACTGAATGAATGTTGTTATTATACCCGACATACGCGTAGCGTGGATGTATACCCAATCTTGAACCATGGAGTGTTTGTACTTGGAACTCGGGGCAGGAGAAAGGATCTTGTTCTTCTCCCGCCACCGATAGGCGCCCACTGCGGGATCTAGCCGTGGGCAAATACTACAATTATGCGCAGGACATTCAATCTATTGCTTGACACGCTCGCCGGATACGTCTTGGACTTTGTGACACCTCGGACCAAGCTCTCCTCGATTGCTCCTCGACCATGAGATGCATGCTCCGAGCAGTATATCTGATTGGGTTGCAGGTTCTTTGAGACCAAATTGCCAAGTCTTTTATTACTGGTTGTGGTTTCCCGTCGAGACTAGTGAACGCGGGCAAGCTTTCTCATTGACTGAAAATGTGTTCAGCTTGAAGTTCGCAAAATTCTGCAAATCCAGCTCGGATCAGCAATTGATGACCCGCTGGATCGGAGTTCCAAACACGGTAAACGCCGAAAGCGCTTACTCCTGACCACTACATGCAACGCCATCGAGGTGCTGAGTATTTCCACACCCACCTGAAAACTAACCCGACATTCCTTAACTCTGTACGGGCTGAATTGCACTCCTTGAACTTGAAGTCCTCCCCAGCGATTCGTCAAGAACATTAGCCCATCGGCGCAGTCCGCAGCGACTTTCCCAAGACAGTCCGCCCCTGAAACCCCTGCCGCCACACCGCCCTGCTTTCGGCACCAAAGACAAGACCAATGGAAGGGATCGTTCCGTCGAATCCGACATTCAGACTGTACAGCCTCGTCCATTAATCAAGGTACATCCTATGGTTCTATGTGGGTTTTATTATAATCGTACCTAGAATCTGGCCCCGAATTCCTCAAAGTGACTCACCTCTCGCGCGATTTGTGCGAGTTATCTGCCAGTGCCACCGAAATGTGAGGTATGCATCTGCCAGATCATAGGAGTGCGCCAATCGGACCGCGTAAGCGGGTTTGATCGCTATATTCGAGTCATAACCGAATACCTGATGAAATCGTCCCGCTCCCTCCCTCGCTCCATCCACCAGAAATCCAGCGTCGCCATAGGTTGCCTTCCTTCTGCCATCCACTTGACCTAAACGGAAAACACGAAGCGCCAACGTACCCACCCGATTTTCTGAGTAATCTCCTGATTTCTGACCCCTTTCTGCCCTTAGGGCTCGATGATAGAAATTGACTTGGATTCAGTCATTGACAGACTCTTGGAAGGCAAGCTTTTGCTCTCGCCCAAAGCTCGTGCCGCTAATGGTCTGTAATGCCCCTTAGTGAGAGGAAATCGTCCCGGGAAGTCCGTGAAACTCCAAGAATATGAAATCCAATACCTCTGTACGAAGGCGCGCGAGATAATGATCACCCAGCCTATTCTTCTGGAGCTGGAGCCGCCGATAAAAGTGTGCGGTATGTGTTCCGAAACCCCAGCGCGAGCAGGCGATACTCACGTGCGAAGGCGATATTCACGGCCAATATTACGACCTCCTACGTCTATTCGAGTACGGTGGATTCCCTCCGGATGCAAACTACCTCTTCCTCGGCGATTATGTTGATAGAGGAAAGCAGTCGTTGGAGACAATCTGCTTGCTCCTTGCGTACAAGATCAAGTATCCGGAAAACTTCTTTCTCCTGCGGGGAAACCACGAGTCTTCGTCAGTAAATCGAATATACGGTTTTTACGACGAATGTGCGTGCATTTATCCCGACCCCTCCATTGATATGTATCTCAAATTTCTGCTGTAGGCAAGCGCCGGTACAACATCAAGCTGTGGAAAACATTCTCAGACTGCTTCAATTGTCTTCCAATCGCCGCTATCATCGGGGAGCGGATAATAACGATGCATGGTGGGCTTAGTCCGGACCTGCAGTCCATGGACCAGATTCGCCGGATTATGCGCCCGACGGAGATTCCTGAGGAAGGTGAGTAGTTTCTCCTGATCCCGAATATACATGTAGACAACCCAGGCATATTGGCCGATATGCTCTGGAGCGATCCCGACAGCGGCATAAATGGATGGGCGACGAACGACCGTGGCGCAGGATTCACGTTTGGAGCAGACGTTGTCACAACGTTTACCCAGAAACATGACCTGGATCTGATTTGCCGGGCACATCAGGTACACCACTGTTCCTGTTGCGGTCGTAGCTGTGATACTGATCTATTCAGGTGGTGGAAGACGGGTTTGAGTTCTTCGCGAAGCGGCGGCTGGTTACATTGTTCTCTGCTCCGAATTACTGCGGAGAGTTCGACAATGCTGCTGCGATGATGTCCGTCGACGAGGATCTCATCTGCTCTTTTCAGGTAAGCTCGGGTTCACTGTGTTTGGGCCTCATTTGAATACTCTGGCAGATTTTACGACCGGCGGGTAAAGTGCCTACAAGCAATATCAGTAGAAGTAACAGTAGCAGTAGTGGTAGCAGCAACAGCAGCGGCAGTGGTCGGAAATTGTTTTCTTGGAAGAGGTCGAAGAGCTAACTTGACTGGACGTGGAAGTGTTGTCAGGATATCGGGTTAATATGTACGATAGCTGGACCTGCTTGGGGGCCGAATCAGTGCTGGTGTATGGTTGAAAAATCCAGGAAGTGTTCAAATGTCACCGTTGACTGTACCGTTGCCGCCATAATTACAACGTGAGATGCAGATTGATGATTGATACACAAGTCGGATCGTATATACGACGGGCTACGGTTGAATTATCCAAGAAATTGTACCAGCTCGCAAGAAGTAATCGAAGCATCGGTATCGCGGCTCGTCAAGATACCAAGATATCGAGCGATGGGGAAAGCAACTGTACGAGATGATAGCTGCATGCAAAGAATGTCGCGACTCGGCTTTGAAGAGCGCCGACTAGAGCGTGCACGGGAGCGGCGGTCTCTGCGGGTGGTTCGCGACGGTCGCCCATCGCAGTCGGAGAAACTCCTCCTTCAGCTCCTGCGCCGTCGGAGCTGCAAACTCCCTCGCCGCTTGCCGAGCATCCTCTGTCAGCTGGACGTTATACTCCTTCTCGAACTGCCGGCGGTAGCGCTCATGGGTGAAGTTGCGAATCCCCATGTCCTCCTCGCACTCGAGAATCGCTTGCATCTTATAAATCGCGGGGAGGGAGCCCGACGCCATCGCGCGCCGGCGCGCGACGAGGAAAGTCAGTCGTCCTGCGGGCAACGGCAGTCAGGTCGAATAACAATAACCGTGTGCCGTGCGCGGGTCGGCAACTCACCGCCCGGGGGATATTGGACCATGATCGAGCTTGTGCAGCCGGGTTTGGAGTCGAACTACGCATGTGCGCTCCGAGTCAGCGTGCGGATACACGATTTTCAACGCAACATCGACCTACGTGATAATCTGAATGCTGGGAGTCCGGTTTGCTGAGGTAAAAAATCTGCCGCCAAAGCGCGGGGGTGCGGATGTAGCCGGGGAAGGCGGCAGGACATCCGATAAAACTCGTCGCGCGCTGCTGGGGCGGGGGCGATAGCCTCAGGGGCGAAGTGCTTCTGCCCGCAGGCCTTCTTGTGCTCCGGCCAGTCTTCCTTCTGACACATCCTGGATGCGGGATTAGCTGCTGCATCGGGGCAAGAACACGTCCAAGAGCGTACGCGGAACAATACCAGACGTTTTGACACCGAACACATCGCTTGAGATTGGCGCGGTCGGTCTTGAGGAGACAGGAATGGCATGCCTGGTAGACTATGCCGCCCAGCTCCTTGCACTGCGACTGGTCAACGCGCACACCAGACTTCTTAGCCTCTGCAGCAGTGGCTCGACGGGCCGCCGCGCGGGCTTCTCCTTCCTTGCCGTGGCGAACAGGCTGGGAGGTCATTACTGGTATTGAGGGCGCCATCGGCACGCCATGCTGTCCAGCCCGAAGTCAGAAAACCAGTAACATGGCCATGGAACAATACACGTATGCCTCGATCAACCCGGTCAGAGTCCCTATGATGCAAAAATTCCGGAGCAGAAGGGCGCCATGAAGAAAGGCCTTGATGAGGCGGCGTCGGGGAATCGATACTCGTGCTCCACGTATGGATGCTTGAAGAGGAAAACCTCCTTGACGCGGCGGTCGCCGGTAGAATCGTGATCGACAATTCGTTTGAGCTTCACGCGCAGCGTCACTACAACACCAACATCTGACGGACTGTGGAACGTACGAGGTTAATCAAGTTATACTCCCCGTCGCCTATGAGGCCAGTGATGGTCAGCTCCGGGCAAATAACACGGCTGTTGTCGCGTGGACAGTAGCAGGCGCCGCGGTAAAGCGCCTCCAACTCAAGATCCTTCTTCTTCCGCACCGGCAGCTCCTTCCACTCTGCTTCGAAGCTCCCGTACGTCAAGTTCTCCACAGCAAGAGCGGCGAGCAGGCCCTCAGCGTGCATCAACTCCTTCGTACGCTGCGCTATCGACAGATTGTGCTCGGTGATATCCATTCCCTTGAACGCCCAATGGTCGGAGCTCTCCGGCAGCGAAATGTTGAACGAGAATCTCGTATATTTAAGCCTCAGTTCTCTCTCAAAATGCTCGTTCCACGCCACCCGATCCGTGTGTTTGTTGGGGCGTTTTTCGGGCAGGAATTCATCGAGCGCCGCCTTGGACGGTTTCTGGCCCGGCTTTCCTCCCCGCCGCTTCTGGAAACCGCGCAGCATTGCTTGAGAACGAAAAACTGAAGCAGAATGAAGCGAGAGTGCAGGGAAGCCCCAGAGACCAGAAGAGGAGAATGTGGGGAAAGATGCGGCAAGAGGCAAGGAGGGAGCGAAGAAAAGAAGCGGTTGGGCCAAACATCACGTGGGTATCCTCGTTGCACCCCCTTGAGAGTAAAAACAGGCCTATACGGCAGTTCGATACATCACGGTCTTCTCGCTGAGAGATCAGCCGTGATGTATCTCGACCTCTCGCCACAAATGCGCCATGATGCATCAAACCAAAGACCCTCCCGTTTGGGGCAGTTTCCCGCTCCCGCGTGCCCGCTCGCCGTTCCCCGCCATCCGCTGGCGCGTGGCAGTGCTATCGCGCCCCTCCCGCACCTGCCCCAAAAGGTAGCTAATTTTTGTATTTCTCCCGCCCGTCCGAAGCGACCATTGCGTAGCCCAGATGGATACGATACCTACCCTGTGATTGCCGTGGCTTGCGACCGCGCCGCGCCTTTCTGTCAGCGGTTTTGAAACCAGCGGGTTTGCAGGACGAGCTTTGTTTACAGATGTTGATTCCTAACCCTTTTGCCCTTCTTTCCGCATCATTCCGCCTTTCCCCAGCTTCCGCCTGCCCTCCACCCCAGCGCCTTCCACGTATTCCTTCGCATCCTTTATTGCATCAATTGGGATCCCTCGCCGTCGCCCGCCCATCGCCCGTCCGCCCATCCCGCGCGCGCGCGCCCACCTGCCGCCCGCCGCCCGCCGCCCGCCGCCCGCCGCCTGCCGCCGCCTGCTGCCCGCCCGCCGCCAGCTCCCCCGCTCCCTTGCTCTGGAGCTCCATACCAGGGGGCCCTACTCTTTCGCTATACTGCTCCTCTCCAGGAATCGCAGCAAATGGGATCCCTCGCCCCGCCTGCCCCCCGCCCGCTCCCCGCTCCCCGCTCCCCGCTCCCCGCTCCCCTCGCTCGGCAGCCCAGGGGGGCCTACTCTTTTATACTGTTCCTCTCTCGGGTTCCGGAATGCTTCAGCGTCACTCCATCTCACCGAAATCCCGCCGGCCGCCCGCCAGCCAGCCTCTGCCCCCCTCCGCCTGCAACCCCGTCATTGGAGGTGTGTATTCTTCCATCCCTCACTCTGTTTCTAATGTATATTGGGACTTTACTTACATATCATACTCGCTCGCAATATATATCCATCAATCCAAATACTCACTTGCCTTTGTCCGAAGCCCCTCCGGCCCTAAACACATAAGCGCCGGTTAGACGCTGACTCTGCCCGCAGGCTTTTCCCACTCCAACTTACCTGTTTCTTCATCTCGTTGAGTCTGTTAGCTTGCCAAGCGTTCATTTGAACTCACTAAACAAAACCGGCTCCCCATCCCACTCGAAAAACGTGTTATGTCGACGAGGTATTGGAGGCTGTGCAGTACCCACCCGATTAGGATTGTAGCTTGCCAGCACTAATCTAATATCCATGCCGAACTCGTGCCCCGAAACGACTTTATTTTAGTTACAAGTAACAGAGAAATAGTAACTAATAGACAGGGCGGCACAGGTAAAGACAATGCTGCCCTTGACGGCGGCGCAACGAACACCAAAAGAAGGATCGCGCCCGTTGAGGGTGGAAGATGAAGTAAAAAAAAGGCCGTTGAAGGCGATGCCGTTGAAGACATCAAAGAAACCACCTCTGTGCCGTTGAAGGCCACGATATCACATCCGGTGACTCTACATCTACGTCCGAGCTCTCCTGTGGACACGACTCAGTCTGAATCTGAATCCCAAAGCAGAAAAAAAAAACGTACTTGGTCGGCCGCGTCTTGGGGGCCGGTGCTTCCTCGGCCTTGCGCTTCCCCTTCCCCTTCCCATTTAACCGCTTCAGTAGCTCCGCGTCCGCCTTCGCCTGCTGGACGTTGGGATCGACCACCCCGATTGCGACCCGGCTTCCCGCCAGCTCTGCCCGAGTCCTCTGCACAGGTCTGATCACGGGCGTCCCATCCAGATTCAGCGCCGCCTTCACCGCACGCTTTGGACGCTGCACGACCACCAGATCTGCGCCGCCAGAGGGATTGCGAAGGCGCTTCGCTGCAGCTGTCGACGCTACCTCCTTCTCTTCCATCGCCTTCTCCCGCTCGCGCAACTCCGCCCTATCTTTCCGCTGCGCAGCCTCCTCGCGATGGATCCTGGCTGACTCTTCCCGCGCCGCAGCGGACATCGGGGCGGAGTTCTCATCCACTGGCGGGGCAGACTCCGGCGCGCCCACATCGCTGCGAGAGACTCCCTGTTTGCGTCCTCCTCTCCCTCTTCCCCTCCCCGGCGGCCTTCCTCGGGGACGAGATCCGGCTGGAGCTGGGGCCTTGGGCGGGTTAGCCATTGGCCGCGACACGATGTAGTGTGGCCCAGGAGGCGCAGCAGCTTCCCCCTCCGGAGATGACTGTGAAGGAGTAGAAGCTGTCGGAGGTGAAGGAGGCGTCGGAGGCGTCGGAGGAGCAGCAGATGATGGGCGCGGCCGGGAATGCCTTTCCAAGCTGGCAGAGAAGAACGCCAGTGCCCTGCTGGGCACTGGAGGCCGGGTGGAGGTGGACGGCGGCGTTGGGAGGGGAACAACTGTGGCATTCAGCGGCGACGACGGGGGGCGGGCGGTCGTCGACACTGCAGCGGGCTGCGGGACAGCGCTGACGGGCGACTTGGTGGACTGTGCATTCCCGAACGGCGAGGAACTGGGTGCTGTGGCGGGCAGCCAGGAGCTGAGAGGGGGGGTATGCGCGAGGGAAGCAGCTGCGCTCGGCAAAGCAGGAGGCGTTGCGTTGGGAACACCGATCACTGATGATGCGACAGAGGTCGATGTTGAGCCCCAAGGAGTCGCCCGCATGGGCACCGGTGTCTT
Organism: Mycena olivaceomarginata; assembly: GCA_029378375.1. Lineage (NCBI taxonomy): Eukaryota > Fungi > Basidiomycota > Agaricomycetes > Agaricales > Mycenaceae > Mycena > Mycena olivaceomarginata. Next base: position 283,864 of record JARKIC010000135.1, on the reverse strand, counting down.
GGTGAACGCCTGCAGCAGGACGCTGGGTCTGAACAACGGCGACGACACCGGGCTACCCCACCTATCCGACGCAGGCAGAGAAGCACGAGATCCCCCAGTCACAGGAGAGGGCGAAGACGAGGGCGGGGGAGGCGACGCAATGAGATCCTCTCCTGCCGCATCGAAGGTAGCGTGCTGGACTGTGACCCCTCCCAAATCCAAGCCGGCCCCATCCCAGCCGAAAGGGATATCAGCCGACGCACCATATTCTGAGGCGATGGCGTCCATCGTCTCATCAAAACCCGCGGGGATCGGCAGTGGTGAGTCGGCAATGGCGTCAGGCTCCGACAAGTCGGCAGCGTCGGTGGGCACGGCGACAGCATTGCTCGTGGGGAACAAAACAGCAGGTGGAACAGCGGGACCAGGGGCTGGGGCGGCAGTAGAACGCTTGGGGTGGCGGATGCGTTTGGGAGGCTTGGGCTTGCTCGCCTCCCCCGCCGCTGCGGTCTCGTCATCGCCTTCGTCGTCGATCGCGATGGCTCGGGCGATTCCTTGTGAGTTGTCGACAATCCCTCTCGCATCGCGGACCTCGTGAGCTAATTGACGTGTGAGTTCATTGTCATGCGTGCAGAGAATGAATAGACTTACGGAAAGCCCGCTTCAGGAACTTATTGAAATGCGCCTTTACGGAATCGTCGAAGGTGGGGTGCGAGGCCTGGAAGTCGCTGCCGAGTGCCGTGGTTCCGTAGCAGATGCTGTCAGGAGAAGAGGTAATTGAGTCAACAAGCGCCCACAACACCCACAATATCACATCACTTACGTTTTCGTGGAGATTGCTCCAGCACGATTCGGCATGGGCCTGCCCGCAAGCAAGCAGAGATGCCAGCCGGTCGCCTCCCCAATCGACTTGAGAACTTGTTCCGCCACGTCTCGAAGTTGGTCAATCGCGCTGTGATAAATTAATCAGCGATGTTTGAAGCCCGACGTTTCAGAAACACTTACTGCTGGTAATCCTCTGGCGTGCTCTCATCCGTGTCTCCCCCAGCGCGAGCGGCACGCTCCGCGTTCATCGCTTCCATCTCAGCCTTGATCTCCGCCTTCACCTCGTCGTCCTCGGCATCATATAACTCGATCGCCGCCCTCCGCCGCATACTCATCCGCAACTGGCGATTCTTGTGGATGCGCGCCTCAATCGCCTCCGTCTCCTTCTCTGCGGCCGCCCTGATCTCCTCATCAGTCAGAGTCACGACGTCCGCCGACGACGAGGCGGACGCGTCCGCCGCTGCTGCCGCGCTCTCCGTCTCCTCGTTGAGCAAGCCATACCCCCGCGCCATGACCTCCTGCGAGATCTTGAGGTTGTACACCTTCTGATACACCTCGATGGGGCGGTAAGGGCGGATCTCCTTCGTCCTTTTCAGGACGCTGAAGAGGGAGCGCGTCTTGGAGGCTCGGCCACCCCCGCTGCCGCTGCTGCTGCCGGCCAGCGCTGCACCGATGCTGCTCCCGCCGCCATCACCACCGCCAGAAGAGGGGCCGGTGCCCGCAGCACGGCGGCGACGTGCCGCTCGGTAGCGCATCCAAGTTTTCAATCGCTGTGAAACGCTCGTAAGTTATATTTTTCCAAAGTGAACACTGCCACACCGACTTACCTCCTTCGTGTTCTCGATCTCGTCGCCGATTGCGACCAGGTCGGTGGTGGTCTGCACAGGAAAGAGCTCGAACCATCCCTCGTTGAGCGTGACCCAGAAACGGTGGAGAGATTTGTGGTTGGCGATATCGGTGGCCGCCATATAGGCAGTGAGCTTGCTCATGAGATATCTTTTTTGGGCCGGCGTGGCCCATTCTTTGGCGGGCATAGCTGGGAAAGTCGAAGTGTGCGATGGATCGGAAGGAGGGCGTTCGGAAGAGTTCGACGGGTGATGTATCAGAGGATAGGTGGCTTATAACTTTCTTTCTGTCTTGGCGTTTTACCCGACTAATATGCGCCTTTTAGCCCACAAATTTCGCCTCATCGAGGATAAGTTTCCTTTCGCGCTCAATCTCATGTCCCAAATTTTTTGCAATTTCCTTTTATTCCGCTGTATCCAAATGCTCATGCGTTTCTCAGGCATTTCTCATCCAATTCTCATCAAGAAGCTCATATGGCGTTTAGGAAGCGATATCGCGGCCCCATTGAGCTAGACCGAGACAAAGGATCCACGCGCTCTCTTTTCGTCTGCTTCCCCCATCGATTTAGGTCTGCTGTCTCTTGCACCGCGTGTTCCTGGGATTATAAACGCGTCGTAGCTCCGTGAAGACATCTCCACCCGCCCTTATCCCCCCACATTTGTTCACCCCCACCCTGTCTATGACTATGCAGACCTTTACAGCCGCCAACACCGCCCCCAGCGCTCGCGACGAGCTTGCGGCGGTGTTAGCGACTGTGAATGAACTTGTCGTGCGCTCCGCCGGATTGACCAGTAGTGTCCAGGCTTTGCAGAGTTAGCGTCCTCTGTTCTACTACACATCTCTTGTCTAATTCCCTTTCCCAGTCCAGCTTCCGGCGCTCGTTGACCGCCTCAACATGGAGGCCACCGCCCGCCGTCTCGACCGGCTGAACATTCACCACGACGACCCTGCTGCCCCCACCGAAGGTACTGTCTATTTCTCACAGCCTTCGGCGCCGTCTGCTGACTGCGTTATGTTCAGTCGTCTGGGTCGAGGCCGTTGCCAAGACTCCCGCCCAAGTTGAGGCCGAGCACACTGCCGCCAGCGACGGCAGTCGACCCTGGTGGGTCGTGTATGTCGGACGCGAGCCTGGCATCTACACATCCGTGTACGTATTGTTCTCTCCTTTCCTGTCCGCGCCCCTCATGTTCTCTCTTATTAGCGAGGAGGCCGATCTTCAGATCAAGGGTGTCCCCAATCAGCAGTACCGTCGCAGGGCTAGCAAGCCGGAGGCGCTCGCCCTGTACAAACAGAGGCACCAAGATGGTTTGGTGGCGAAGATGGTTGAGGTCATTGCCCGCGCTGAGTAGCATGTACCGTCGTCACTGTACCGTCGTCACTGTGCCCCATGTAAAAGCGTTCCGCCAATCTCTAGTTGCTTTCCTTGCCATTTTGCTCCCATAATTTTTTTTTGGCACAAAAACGAGACCTCGATTCAATTATTCCTTGTAACGTACATCAAAAAAACAGAACGTAAAAAGTGGGTCCTGTTTTTTACTTCCGTGGGGGTATTCTCGGGAGCATTGCCAAAGGTAATCAACCCGTACGATTATCGCGTACGATTATCGGCAGGGCAGGTTCCTCGGTTAACGTCAGCGTCGGTCCCACAACAAACTCCGTCGGCACATGGTCGCCTCTCCGGTCGCACGCAACGTCGGTTCGGTCGCAATGATATTCTTCCAGTGTACAACAACCGCGTAGCTACTTCAAAGTCCCAGCAGATGCTGCCTCGTCATCGCTGCCGAGTTCTCGTCAGATTTTTCGGGCATCTCACATTCTGGCGACACACCTGCTCTCATATTCTGGGGCCAACGAGGCCCAAATTGGAGGTGGCTCCCGGGTTTCAGCCCTATTGCGGTCAATCGCGGGTGAACATTTGCGCAATCAGCGATGCACACACCTCATGGCTGATCCTTCTCCCCGCAAATCCAGCAATGACTCAGCTGCCATGTTTTCATCGGCGTATGCGGGTGGATGCATCGGCCACTCGCCATTCCGCAGTCTTGCCCGTTTAATCAGTTACCAACAAAATGAATTAGCATTCCACAACGTACTGGGGAGATAGAATATCGACGGCATGGCCACCCGACTCTGCCTCTTCTTCAGTCCAGAGTTGCAATATATCGCTGTGGAATAACCAATCAGTGGTGATTTTTTGAAAAACCCGTCTTGGCGACGTACTCGTGGGTGTAAGGGCCGGCCCTGGCATGCAGCGCATCGGGAATGAGATCGATGTCTGGCGTGTCGCTGAAATTTCCCAGTTGTTGCTCCTCGCTGTTGCGGAAGACGTGAGCATTGAATTTCCTCGGGAGATGGGAGGGGCGCACCAGGTTCGTCTGTGACGAGGCGGAAGCGGTGGCCCCAGCCGTTGAGTGATGCCGGAATCCAGATCGTCCTCGACAAGTACCCTATAATAAATAGAATATGCGCCATATCGCCAGTAAGCACCATAGACACGCACTTGATCTTTTTGGGGGGATCCCACCGACGCCGTGCGAGCTTCTTGGCAGCACTAAACACAGGCATATCAGGGAGGAGTCAAATGAGAGGCCGACCGTCCCCGCACCGTTTCTCAGCAGCCTGCAAGCGTTTCTTCTCCTTCACCTCGGGGTGCCTCTCATAGTACCGCGCCGATGCCGCCTTCCATTGATCTCGCTTGTTTTGAATAGCATGGACTCGACGCTGGGCCTCTTCTCGTTCGCTGACGTATCTAGTGAATTCGGGTGTAAGAGACAAGTACTTAAAGTGGACGTACTGGATTTCGGCCTGTTTGCGGTTATATCTATCCAGCTTCCGTAGGTATCGTGCATATTGTCGTTCATATTCCCGTTCCTCTTCAGAGGTATTGAGGTCAGAAGGTATCGACTCCGAGGGTGGCATAACAAGGCAAGCAAGTGTGAGATCAGGTCGAAGTAGCAACAAAGCCGCCGCTTACTTTAAATGATCGACACGCCAAGAACATGAACTCCGGGCGTCCAGAATTCATCCCGGGCTCAAATTCCCACCTTTCCTTCATGCCGTCTGAATACACTGCATCATATTCAGACCTGTCCATAGAAAAAAAACCTCCAAAAAACGGACCTTTGGTTGCCTCGCACGGACACAATTACCGCCTGGCCGCGTCTTATGTCGCAGTTCACAGTCTGCCCATACCTGAAACATCCTTTCACACTAGGGGAATTGGCTTGACCTCTAAAACCCGAAAAATGCGACTTCTCAGAGATTGGACGACGGACCGCAGAGATTTGACCTCATCTTCAGATTCCTCAGGATATTCGAAAGGCCTGAGATAAACTCGGACCAATATGATTTGGCTTGGCCCCCAGAGCTCAGAACCGTTGAGATTTTGAGAATGGCGAAGTACAGGGAGAGAACGGTGACGATCTGCTTATTCCTCAGCTTATTTGACGTGAGGAAACGGCAGCTCTTAGAGTGTGGATCGGCTGAGCTGTAACAGGATTATTGCGTTTTCAGACTTTGTCTTGTAAGCTGGGGAAGGAGACGCCGGAGGGGAAGACTGGGATGCTCATTGTCGGTGACGTCGAGCCGAGCCATCAAGCGTTACGACATCACGCGGCTTAACCGGCTTGTCTCTCTGCCTCTGCTTCCTCTGCCGCAGCATGTGCTGCGGCGCAGTCCCCCTCTTCCTTCCTCTTTTTTCAACCACCGCTATTCTCTATGCCAAAAGCCCAACCCGCTCCCACTACCCCCGGCGCGCCCTGCAAGTATAAACCGCCTGTTGTCACCCGGGCACGGAACTGGTACCTCACTTACGACGGGCGTTTCTCGCGCCAAATGTAAGTTTTGGCTGGGCGTGTCAAGGTTGCGGAACTAATCGAACATACAGCAAAACGGTCCTCGACGATACCCAATACCATCTATCCCAGCACAAGCGCCGCATCATCTTCGCTCCAACTCTCGCCGATGCAGCGGGTTTCTTACATGAATGCGAGGGCTTCGGCTCGGCGTTTCACCAGCAGGTTGACGGCTCGTTCGTCCGCATTCCCACTGTCCGGATCTTCTACATTGTAGATGGGTGCTCCGGGGACGTCTTCACCTCCATGTACGTCACGGCTTCCTTCCACTTTCGTACCCGATTGACATTCCCCATGTAATAGTGCCGAAGCCGAGCAGGCCTGGATGGATCACGGTGGCGCGGGCGACATCAGGGCGGTTCTGGACGACTACTGGCAGGCCCTCGAGTGCAGCCTTAACCCGCCTTAGTTATCAAAGGTGCGTACATCCCATGTCTCAACATATTCTCTCTGACTGCCAACTCTAGCTTCCTTTGCACGTCGTCCGGTTCTTTCAAAGACAGTACACCTCGCAGTTCCTTTTTCTTGGACAACGCTCGACAATCTCGACCCGCGTTTAAAATGGACCGAAAATGGACGTGCCCTGGCCCGACACGCTGAAATGCATCGTGATTATCCCCCAGCCCGCTATCTACACGCGATATCGCTTCCAAAACTTGTACATATCCACCTACATGTACCGTGAATCGAGCCGCACATAGCTACTCTACCTACTACTGCCGAATGTGAATTCAAATGGAGTACAAATGTTGCAATCAATACAATCAGATCTTTGACAGTTGCACGCAAACACTTACTGTCTCTCGCCCGCATCCGCGATGACCACCGACAAGAGCGCGACTCCCGACGTTTTGAAGCTATACCGCACTCTGGCGGGACCCGGAAATTGGGGAGTGCGATGAAAGGTAAGCATTTTTATCCTGTTCGGTGGACTAAATCTTACAGGTTCAGGTACCTCGATATGGACATTATTTATCGGGTGCTGAGCCTGCGCATCGTAATCGTGTCGTACGACACGAACTTCGTTTTCACCCGACGCGTAATGTACCACTCGTTCGCACATGTGAGCCGGTGCATCCTTGACGTGCCTGTCAGCGTCGTTGGGCAGATGGATGGAGAGTGTTCAGAGGCCGGGTGGGTGAACGTACAGCGCACTCTTGCAAAGCTTTGATGCAGAACATGTCACTGGGGTTCGGGCCTTACATAGCGCTGTAGCTGAAAAAAAATGTACGGCTTTTCATTGAACAAAAAATCGAATACACGATGTGTAAGAGAGATGTTGGATTGTTCGTCCGTGGTGCATTGGTGGTGACGCCGAAAAGTCTGGTGGTGCAGTAGCGACTGCACTTGAGCAGTATGCGAGTAGGTAGCTTTGCCGACGAATGAGCGAGGGGATCTCGGCATTTCAGATACAATATGTACGGCGGCGGGTGGATCTATCAGAAACTTGAGTACAAGTGGAGTAACGGTATGCGAAACACCTACCTGTCGTCCCGCCCGATGCTCCGGAGTGCGGATTGATGCTACAGTATGTACAACGAGCACGCCTTTGTTTCAACCGGGTCACATGCGGGGAAAGCAAGGAATAGCCATGTGCAGCAATGGGTTCCAAAAGGGTTCTAATCGGTCACGATTTCGATTTCGATGGTGATCAAGACAACTGATGGTCATGAGGAACTGCATGAGAATTATGATGTGTTATACTCGAAGGCGAAGGGGCTTATACCATTGCAGGTGCGACGCGGAGGAAGTGGGTTGGGGCATTTGCCGCAAAGACAAAACTGGTGGCAGAAGCGGTCCACGAGCGCACGGCGGATTTTTTCATCAAGTGGACCACGCGTTTTGGGGTCTTGTAGACCGGAAAAGAAATTGTCAACGTGATAGGGCCCCCAAGATGTCAGCACCATCAGCGCCGCCTCATTGTCGATCCCCGCGCGGACGAACATGGGATGGAGATATCTGAGGGACGGATCAAAGGAACGGAGAAAGCCGCCAAGAGTAATGCGAGGCATCTGCTGTAGGAGGTCAGGAGCGAGGGAGTGTGCGGTGGAAAGTAAAGCCAACCTTGGGTCGGTGGCTTGTGCGGTGTGCCACTGTGTGCGGGTCGGTGGCTTGCACGTGGATATCGATATAATACGTAGCAGCACAGCCATGATGATGCCATCACTTTCGCCGTTCTTTGCCTCTCCATCATGAGTTGAAGGTACGCCGCAAATACTGTGCTCTTTCGCATCGGGGTTGGATCTGTGAAGTCTCATAGGGAACAGCAAGAGACGGTGCTTCACCCGGGTCCCAGGCCCCTCCAAATTAAAGCACAAAATATTCGGTGAGTGCGCAAGTCGCTCACTTCTGCGGGATGAATAGCACTGTTCTTCATCCCATTCCGAAGATTTTTGTATGCCCTCCTTCTAGCGGTAGATGGAAGCTTCACCCTCCAACAGAACGCACTTGGACCATTGACGATCCAACCAACCCGAATGAGAAACGCAAGCGAGGAGATCCGCGATCTTGATATATCGGTCCTACTGTTTTTGAAATATACTTAACAGTCTAGCGATGCGCTCTCAATTTGGCCGGCTTCATGAGTGATCCTCCCAAAATTTGGCTCTTTGGTCAGAGTAGTGCGTCACCCTCCTACCGTGTATCGCAAGCATCTAACGAGTTATTGTAGGACGTGGGCGAGGCCCACCCTCGTTTATCATCTCAGACATGGAGGGCCCGCACACCGCTTCGGAGATGCAGGCTCGTATCCGGCTCATCGAGCGCCAGCGCGCGCTCTTATCCGAAGAAGCGGGATACAACTCCATGGTTGCTCACACCGCCATCATGCTCGACATATGTTCTTGGTCAAGATGGCGTGAGGCGCACCGGGAGGGGACGGACCTCGAGATGGCTCGGCGTGGTCGACTCAACCGTCGGGAGCTCATTGACGCCCGGGCCCGCGTTTGTTGGGAGGAGTACAAGCAGCGTCTGGGGCCACCTCCTCCGAGCATCACGAGACGGCCGGGCCGACGTCTTGAGCGGGCGACGCCTCTCACACTGGACGACTTGTACCTGGACGACGTGCGGCCCCTGTGGATGAGCTCCCCACCGATTCTCTACACCTGCACGCTGTGTTTCAACCTCAAATCTCACCCCGTCCTGTAAGTCGTGCCTGCGCCGTCGCCGTCAATTCATATATCATCAGTTGCCATCTACAGATATAAATGCGAGCATGGCCACTGCTACGTCTGTATCCGACTGTCTTTGGAGACAACTTGGGCCTGCCCCACCTGCCTGAAGCCGATGAACGTCCCACCGCTTCCCGATGACGAACTGGAGACTGCGATCGCTAGCCGATATCCGGGCTGGGATGGGAGCCGGATTGATTACAGATGGGATGGACTCGTCTTTCCGCGTGCGGTTAGACATCTTCAGGTCGTTCGGCATTACTGGAACTAGTTAGGAATATCATTGTGTTTTTTCGAAACTTAGAATCAGACTGGCTACAATAGTACAATTGGCATTGTATTCGACGCTTGATGTTACAAAAAAAATAGAGCATGTAGATCAAAGTTCCGAGTCCATACCACGCTCTGTCGCTTCGTCGATATCTGGGGTGACAAAGATCTTGGCGCTAGCGCGTTCGTCGCGGGTGTTCTCCCACGCGTGCTCTGCTGCTTCACTGGAGCAGGGGTTAATTTCAACAGAGACCTCGACACAATCAATCACTGACAGGGAATGGAAGACCTTGTGGTAACCGTCAACGACAAAATAGAGGCCGCTCCAGCCGCTCCACTCGTCGTTGAACGCCCAAGTATCCGGAGTCAACCACACGACCTTCCCTTGGAATGACCGGATAGCGGGAAATTTGTTCGTGAGCCCGGCGAGAGTCGGAGCCGAGTATATCGGGCCGGCAGCGGCTTCGGGATACCTCTTCTTGGTGAGGTTTACAAGACGCGAACTCCCAAAGTGTGAATGGAAGCAATGTAAAATGGCTGACAACGCGTACCGACTCTGTGAAATGTGCCCTTCCCCATCCAGATACCATTTCCGCGGGCGGGGAGGCCTGGTCTTGGCTGGTGGGCGGGAAGGCCTGGTCTTGGTAACAGTTCGCGCTGCCGTAGTCTGGCGGCGGACTGGCATATGAGAGAGACGTTGAGGCAGAAGAGTTGGAGGGTACGTGCACGTGGTAAGAATCTAATCGGCAGCTTTAACGTACATGCGATTGTTGATATGATCGCCGTCACGTGTTCCATCACCAACACCCGGCCATGGTGCCATCGGGTCTGGAGGGCCATGGCCCCGCCCAAGCGCAAAAACTTGCATGCTGACGAGGACGACCTCAACGACGGGAGTGACAGCGACGACTCAGCCGATGGATACCTCCCTCGCCAGCGCGTGGAACGCGTGCATTTCGTCCCCGACGAGTCCATCACCATCGCCGCTACTGGACAAACGCAATCCACCAAATCTACAGTGCCGACACCTGCCTCACCTGCCAAAAAATCCAGGGTTACTCTGAACACCGATGCTCCTCCACCCTCGCCATCACCCCCACCAGAGGAACTGCGCACCGACTGGCAGGCGGATTTTTCTGAATTCGACGCAGAGTACGGCCCGGGCCTTGAGAAGCCTTCCCGGGACCTGCGTGCTTCGGTAGGCGGCCTCAATGTCGTGGTTCCAGGGATGCCATTGACCGGGCTTCAGGATAACCCTCATGCGCAATTTGCACAAGAGGACCGCGAAGAGTTCCTCGACGAGCTGGTGCGCCAGGATGGTCGCGGTGACTACGTCTACCAGCGACTGTGTGCTGCCGCAGGGTGCGCGGCTTACAGCCCGGTGTACCGCTGTTCCGACTGTTTGCATCCTTGCTTGTATTGCGAGCGATGTGTGCAGTCGATGCATCAAAGCTTGCCGCTTCATCATCTCGAGGTGAGTTCTTCATACATTCCGAGTACGGCGCGCCCAGGTCTGAATAACTGCAGAAGTGGAATGGGACGTCGTTCAGCCGCTGCAGCCTCAAGGATCTGGGGGTGCGGATACAGCTCGGGCATGCCCCAGGGGTCCCATGCTCAAACCCCGAGAAGGCCTGGGGGGACGACTTCGTGATCATCTCCAGCCACACTATCGACGAGGTGGGGCTGGATTATTGTAATTGCGAGAGCGCGAAGCCGCGACCCGTACAGCTCCTCCGTATGCGCCTCTACCCTGCCACTGGTACGAATCCTCGCTCCGCCGCAACATTCAGCGCGCTCCGGCGCTTCGCCCACATGACCTTGGAATCGAAATGCTCTGCGTATGAGTTCTACAACAGCCTCGCACATGAGACGAATAATACTGGCTTGGACCCATCCCGCGTGAGGCCTTCTTTCATTTTCTTCAGGAGGCGCTGGCTGATTCGCCTGGCAGGATCGATACGACGAGTTCCTGAGAATGACGCGTCAATGGCAGCATCTGATGCTGCTGAAACGCGGAGGGCGGGCGCACGACCCATGCGACGACCGGATCAAATCAACGAAGCCAGGCGAGCTCGCGTTGCTGTGCCCGGCATGCCCGCATCCTGGAAAGAATCTGCCGCCAGGCTGGGAGAAGGTCGCGTATGAGAGAGCGTAAGTGAATTCATTCCTACCTGACGAGGCGCAACACTAATGAATGTTTATTGATGCAGATTCCTTTATGCGATTTTTTTGGCACTGGACGCCAATTTTCGCCTTCAGCGGAAAGACGTGTCCACCGAGGAGCACGACCCAGGACTTAGTGAGGGTTGGGCGTTCTTTGGGGAGGTGAAGAAGTACATGGCCCATCTCGATAAGCATTGGGCGCAACCACAGGAGGTATGTGGATCGATTTTAGGATATTCGATGCTTGCTAACGGAAATTATAGCGAAGCACCTGCGTCGCGCATGATGCGGTCGACAAGCCGGATCGCGAGTCACTGGGCACAGCGTCATCGGGAATAGGAACGGTGGACTGCGCCCGCCATAACATGAAACGTCCCAATGGCATCGGGGACTTACAACGGGGTGAACGGTACGTTCTCGCTTCCTCCGTCGCCACGCTTATCTGACGCGCTTGTTAGGTACCTGAACATGGACTACATGTTCTTCATGAGTCTCGCGGGGAGCGCACTGCTGTGGCTCTACGTGTCGTACGATATTGCATGCCAGTGGTACAAGAACATTTGGACGCGGATGCAGATATTTCCCGAAGACATCCAGTTCAAGAACGACGAGAAGAACCTTGTATTCCTCGTCCCCAAATTCCACCTGCCAGCCCATATCGAGGAGTGCAACATCCAATTCTCCTTCAACCTCACACGGTTTGTCGGGCGAACGGACGGGGAGGCGCCAGAGCGAGGATGGGCGGATGCGAACCGCCTTGCGAACAGCACGAAGATCTCCGGGCCCGGGGCTCGCCGTGATACGTTGGACGCCCATTTCCAGTACTCGAACTGGAAGAAAATCACGAAGCTCGGTATGTCGTTCATCTTTGAAGAGTTGGGAAGGTCGTGGCTAAAGCATTCACAGGCGACGTTTTGCTCCAGCGTGTGCAGAGATACATACCGTTGATGCTGGAGACCCGAGCCGCATGGGTGCATCTCGAGGCGTCCTTCTCGGAATCCGTCGTCGAGACGTGGACGGCCATGGCCGTTGCATGGGAGGCGGACAGCACGAAACCCAACCCTTTTGCTTCTACGGCGAAGCACGAGGACCTCGCGGAGGTACGGCGTCAACTGGCCCTCATCGCATCGCAGGACATTCACCATGAAACGGGTCCGGGGAGACATGCACGACACGGAAATGCTGTCGATGGGGCTCCAATTGGAGCGAGAACAGTAAGTGCTGTGGCATGCGTGTGGCGGTTCCGCAGGTCGCTGACGCGTTCATAGGCGAGCATTGGCAGCGCATATGAAGCAGATCGGAGCGCATGAGACGACGACTCAGGAACGAACGCGAATCGAGCGCGAGACGAAGCTGCGGCGCAAGATTGACACATGGATGGGTGTGCAGCAGCTATTCATACCCGAGGTCGCAGTTCTTCGGGACCGGGAGACCGTGGAGCGGAGGCGCGTGGCGGCGACGCAGGCCCTGCCAGGCCTCAAGGCGCAGGACATGAAGCTATGGTTCCCGTCCGCGATCGGGAACAGCGTGCAGTGCGACGGGGTGCTACGGGAGTACGAGTTCAAGCTGCGGAAGGGCCAGGCGGTTTTGGCGTTGAATGAGATGCGGGGGAATCTGCTGCTGCGTACGCATGAATTCCAGTACCGCGACGGCGTGCACGGCGTCAAGGCGAAGTTGCGGTCGGGGGCGAGGACCGACGCGCTGCAAGCCCGAATCGACACCGCGGCGTCGGAGTATCGAGCAGCGCATGCCGCCCTGGTGAAGCTGGGGATTCTCCTGAAGGACACCGAGTGGCAACGGCATCTGCAGCCTCTGAAGGACGCGGACATACGGGGGAGGCCCAGCGCGGTGTTTGGGGATGACGAAAGACGGAAAGGCGGGAGCAAGAAGAAGAAGAAGCAGCGTCTCAATCCCGAGGCGCGGACGAGTCAGACGGCGGCTCAAGTGGAGGAGGCGAAGAAGATGTCTTGGATCTGGGTGTCGGAGGGCACCACGGGTACGGATGAGGATGTCGCGGAGAGCGAGCGTGAGTTATTCACCAGGGTACACAGGGATGGTGCTAACATCCTCGGCAGCGCTTCGGATCGAGTGGGCGAAGACGCGGGCCAAGGCCATGCGCTATGCGGAGGAAATCGACCTGTTGGAGGAGGAGATGCGGCGCGTGCTGCAGTTCCTGCAATGGCGGGCCGACTGGTGGACGTCGCTGGTGGGGTTGCGGGCAGGGAAACAGGAGGAGCTGGCTTTACGGGAGGGACATGCGGCTTACGCGGGGAAGCAAGCGGGCTACATGCAGGGCCTTCGGGACCGCTTCGAGCACCAGTGGAGAGACGTGGCGAGGGAGCTGGAGGTGGCGCGGAAATCGTTTGAGGCGATGATACCGGACCCAGAAGAGGAGGACGGGGCCCCGGGGACGGGCGAGGACAGTGGGCAGACGAACATTAGCTCAGGGTGGCTCTCAGAGTAGGGGAACGGCTGTCTATTCGTGTATATAGTGGGTACTGTCTTTATTCGATCCTTGTGGTCAATTGCCTTATTGGGATATTGGTAATCCCCCGCCCGTAAGGATCTTGCCAAATAATATGAGACATGCTGGATGCCGTCGACGACGACGAGTGAGCCCTGCCACCAACATTGATGGCAGCGAGCTGCTTCAGCCCCCAAAAGGTCAGGACTATCGTTTGATGTATTAGTGGCCAATCTAACAGGATAGTTCTGGATACATCACCGCTGATCTATCTCGAGAGAGGGTGATGTATCACTCCGCCAGCTAACGGTGGTAAAAAAATGTCAGCCCCGAGATAATAAACGTATGGTCTTCACCAAAAGTTCGAATGCCGCTGGACAGAACACATGCCGTTGAATAAATAGGTCCTTGAACGATTTGTACAAACTGCAACCACCAACTAAGCATTCCCATCGTGGGCATCACCCGGCGCGATCTCCTCCTCGTCCTGACGCTGGGCGTGCGGCGCGTCCGGAAGAAGCAGCATTAGGGCCACGATGAGGTAGAACGCCGTCTCCCAGAAAATGGCCTCGCTTGCGCGGTACATCGAGTACTACTCGCCCATACGCCGTCAGCCACAAATTTATAATTTACGCAAAAAGAGAGAGGGAGAGAGAGAGAGAGAAAACACGCACAGACATATACACCCCCAACTCGCCCAAATCGCCAGCGCGCCAAACAGCGATCCCATCTCGCCCCCGCGGCCCAGTGCCGCGAAGTACCCCGCGCCGAGCGCGTAGAACGCGGGCCCGGCCGCGGTCGCGGCGGGGGTGTAGAGCGGCGCGAAGAAAGCATAGAGCGCCTGGGAGGTGTGCGGGATGGAGAAGACGAGCACACCGGTGCAGGAGGCAGCGGCGAGGAGGAGGGCGTTGTGCGAGAGGGAGGCGGCGGGGTGGAGGGCGGCGCGGGAGGTGGTGCCGTGCTTGCGTTGCCAGTACCAGGTGATCCCTGCGGAGTGGTGGGGGGGGAGGGGAGGGAGTGAGTGAGGGTGAGGAGAGTAAGTTGAGAGGGCGGTTGTACCTGGGAGGATGCAGACAAGTGTTGCGAGGTCGAGCACCCGTGGGGCGGTCAGCAGGAGCCAGCCCTGAGGAACCAGTTGCGGTCGGCACTTTTCGGCCCCCAACAGACGACTCACCAGGAGACCAGGCAAAAATGGCGAGCCGTGTGTCCATCGCAGGAGAGTCGTCTCCATCGCCTGTACACGGAAAAGTGAGTTACATACGGGACACAAAATCATTGTGCAGACTCACCGATGTCAGGGAGAACACGTAGAACGCCAGCCCGAAAAGAGGGAGGGACTTGTAAGACCCGGTGTTTCGGAAGAAGACAGATATCGGAGAAAAAATGGACTTGAAGACGGAGCGTTGCGGCACGAGTGGCCGTGCTCTATCCTGGTTCTCGAGGGACTCTGGGAGAAAAGCGTAGATGAACGCTAGATTGCCTAGGGCAATGAGGACGCTGAGGATGTAGGATATATTGTAGCGGGTGAATTTGCCAATCTGTGATACGTTGAGAACAACGTTACGGAGGAGAGGGGCACCTACTATAGCCCCAAGGACGAATCTGACAAAGGATAGCGCATCAATGAGGCCGAAGAGAACCGGTCTGGGAGCCGCAAGATCGTTGAAAGAAGTTGGGGGAAGAATGAGGATACGTACCGAGATACAGGCGTAGAAGCGACATCAAAAGCATACCTGAAGAAGAGTAAGCGACTGCAACAGCCTCGATTGTCGAACTAACGCGTGAACAGCTCCGTTATAGCTGGCAAATCCCCCGAGAAACCCTTCAATAATCAAGCCAACCGACAGCAGATCCTGAGCGTCTTCAGCAGAGGGCGCTGTGCTCGCCACGATGAGGTACATCAGGTCGCTGAGATATATGTGAAATTTCGCCATCAGAACGAAGAAAGACATGGCTCACAGGAATACGGTACCGAGGATGGACGCCAACAATACGATCTTCCGGCCTCGACGGTCGCCGAGGCTACTCCACCACCCGACAGAAAGGAAGCTAACCAGAAATGAGGCCCATACGCCCCCTAGCCCGCAAACATCGTTCGATCGTTGTGCGAAATACAACAGGGAATGACGTACATGTTTGGATAAACACGGTGAGTCCTAAGCTCCAGCCACTTTGCAAAAGAGCCGCATGGGTACTGGGTCGCTTTAAAAATTATAAGAACTCATATTGCACGCAGTATGAATGGAAATCACCAGGGCAGAAAGTTCTCTGGTAGTGCTCAAAGCGGGCGAACATGGATATTCCACGCTGTATAACATTGATAAAAATGGAAGAAATTCTGAGGGAATGTGACACGCACACATAAAGACGCCAAAGCCACCACGGGGACGAGCCTGCAATGATGAGTTCCGTAGACTTTGCAGACAAAACGAGAGACATACCAAACGAAAGTGGCCTTTCGGCACGCCGCGGGGCCCCGAGGAATAAGTGGTTCTGTTTCATTGGGGGAGGAAGACATATTTCTGTCGGGTTGCAGAAGACGTGGAGGCTCCCGAATGATGTGCGGCACTGCTTGAGGGGTCACGTGGAGGCTGTGCACAGCGGGACAGCTAACGACAGAATATCTCGGAGCTGTTCGATATTTCCGGGCGTGCAGCGAGGACACCAAAGACAATAGGGGGTTTCAAAGTTAAAATTTGAGGTCCAACTTCTGTTGTAGGATGGCGTCCGAAGCCTCCGAAGCGCTATACCCGGCCCGACTTCCTTGTCCTCATGACCCCATTTTCATCAATATCTTTCCCCTATTTCGTCGCTACATACGCGCATTTTCATATATATTTTGTATCCCTCCCCCTACCTAAACACAATTTTGATCCCCACCTTTTGTCTGCTTGACCTTTGGCCGCGTCGCTCTTTTGCTCTCACTCTCGTCATCTGAAAACTTCTGCCTCAACTTCTGCCTCAACTCTGCCTCAACTTGAGCAAAGTTGGGGCAAAAGTTGGGGCTCTAACTGTGAATGACCCGGGCAGCTGTTTCGGCCTTAACTTCCAAGTTGAGGCAAGTCGAGGCCTCGCGTATCGGAAAAAGATCCTTTACATGCCCGAAGCCCCAAATTAGCCGAAGTTGAGGCATCAAGTTGGGGCAGAAGTTGGGGCAGAAGTTGGACGTCAAGTCTGGCTCTTGTGCCCGATTTCACGTCTGACCCCAACTTTGTGCCCCAACTTCTGCCCCGACTTTTCGAAAGTTGAGGCACGAGTTGAGGCAGAAGTTGGGCCCCAGATTCTAACTTTGAAACCCCCTAATGTGAGGAAGAGGAGAACGTCAAAAGAACGTGGCAATGTGACCGTGACCAAACAGTGACCCGATCAACCGTCCCATCATGATACCGTCTGCGATTCTCTTAGGCTTTTTTTTTCTGAGTTTTGATTCTTACTATAGGGCTTCAACCGTTTCCATTTGCAATTTTTTTCGAACGGTTTTAACCATCGTCCGGTGAACTGAAAAGTTTAGCCGGCCGGACTACTCCGGATGGCCTGGCAATGGTGGCCCACCCTTGGCCCACCCCCAAGTCTACGATCAGAGGCGGTGTACCATCACAATCGACGCTGCCTTCTCTCTCTCTCAACTCTTTCTGCCAATCGCTTTCATGGTGCGCAATTTATCCTATCTTTCGAATAACATTCTTCACACGTTAAAATCACGGAAAATCACGGCTGTTTCACGGAGCAGGGAGAAACACGCGAAGTTTTATGCGCCTATTTTTGGGTCCTGACACAGTTACTGCTCGCCAAATGAAGATGGCGAGATGGTCGAACAAGATGATCATTCACGTCTAGGGCTGCCGCCCGTTACTGTGACGGCAACGGCCGTCGATTTGACGGCCGTTTTTCGCATCCCGAAACCTCTGACGGGACGGGACGGGCAACGGGACGGCCGTGGCAGCCGTGATTATGGTAACGGGTTGGGTTCCAATTCAACTTGCGATTTTGACCCCATCTCAACTCACATATTGGTATAGAATGTCTTACATGTCTTCAATTGACCAGATACATGTTCACCCCTGCTGTTCTTCAGTCTTGGTGCAAGCTTCTGGTGTGTTGAACCTCGGCAATCATGTTCGGTCGTTGCCGATGATCACAACAATAGCCATGCAACACCGATTTCTGACCAACAGATCTGGTGGGAGGGAAATATATGAACTAAATGAGGCGGCTTTCCAAGCATTCAACTGTTTAAACTGGAAATTCCCGCTCAAATGGTCAGTTTAAAAACCAGATTCAAATCACCCGTCGAACGGCCATCACGGCCGTTGTTTGACGGGCCGTAGAGGGAGCTCCAAAATCTCCGACGGGACGGGCACGGCACCCGTTCGACGGGTGCCGTCGAGCCGCCGCTCCCACTTTCTTCTCCCTTCTCTCTTTTAGTCTGTTGTTTACCGCGGGGCTCTGATCGTAGTAAAAGCTTATTACCTAATTGATGGCCGCGTGATTTGCCTCATTTTCGTGTTTCCTGTGTATACGCGGTAAAATATGGGCTATTTTGACTCCAGGAACATATTCTCAAGTACCAGATGCTCCTGCATTTTTCTCCGATTTTTTCCAGCCAAGTCTTGACTGATGTTGCGTCTCGGCCGAAGTTTGAACCATCAATCACGTGGCAATCGCACTAAAACGGCTTGTTCTAATGAGTGCATTACACCTCTTATTTAAAATTATTGAGTGGTCAAATGCTAGGAGTACAGCACAAGAGGTCATCCCCCAAGAATCTTGTCAAAATCTGTGTTTCCCATGTGGCAGGAAGAAAATCGGAATCTGCTTACCTAAAATTACATAATAAGCTTTTACTGCGATCCAACGCCCGCGATAAACAGCAGACTTCAACAAGCGAGGTACGAGCTCAAATTTGTTGAAGTGTCTGCCTAGGGGAGACTATCTCTCTTTGTCCTTCTTCTCCCAGCACCCGCCCTGTTCTTCCCTGATTTTGCCCTTGGCCGGCACCAGCAATTGATCTTTCTTTTTCTTGTGTTACCTACCGCTTCCGCAATGTTTTCACGATCTCTGTGGGGCCCTGTATCTACTTCAAGTTCTGTGCTATTGTCTATGGAGAAGCTAGTCTCAGTACCAGCCTGCCACGACATCCCAATCTGGGAGCCCTGACGCTGGTACTGAGACTATGGAGAAGCATTTTACTCCACATCATTCAGAGCGCTGAGCTGTGTGATTGGCTGTACTCAAATGTCACCTACGTCGGCGCGCACGATTCGTTCGCATTCAGCCCCAATCCTCTCACCCGTGCGTTCTCAGCGATCCATCTGTTTCCTCCGACTGAAACCACCTCACAGTGGCGCGCAACCAGGAAGTCGACATCCCCACCCAGCTGAGCCTCGGCGTCCAGCTTCTCCAGGGCCAAGCCCACATGATCGGTGACGAGCTGCATTTCTACCACACCAGTCTGTCTCGTCTTCCCCTCATCCCAATCCGTCTGTCTATTTATGCTCGATATTCTGGCCAGGCTGCCTCCTGTTTGACGGCGGGTCGGCGCAAGACTACCTGACGAACGTCAAGACCTTCTTCGACGCGAACCTGAACGAGGTGCTCACGCTGTTCTTCACGAACCCAGAAGGCGCGTCGGTGTCGATGGTGTGGAATCCCGTGTTTGATGCTGCCGGTGTGTCCCCTCTCTTCACGTCACTTCACTTCGCTTTCAAGGCGTATTTGATAACTCGGAACTAATTTCTCCTGTTTGCAATTCTAGGGATATCTGACCTCGCGTATGTCCCGCCCTCGCTCCCGGTGAAGCAGAGCGACTGGCCCACCCTCGGGAGCATGGTCGACTTGGGGAAGCGGGTCGTGGTCTTCCTCAACGCGGGCGCTGATGGTGCGGACGCCGTGCCCTTTATCCTCCCCGAGTTCTAGATGGTGTGTTTCTCTCCACCGTCCTCCTTTCGTCCCTTCCCCCATCTAGTGTTGCCGCGACTCGAAAAGTCGAGTCACGACTTGATAAGTCGACTTAAAACGGCAATCGACTCGACTCGACTCGACTTGGGTTGACTTGAGTCACTCGAAGTCCACTTGAGTCGACTCAAGTCGGTGGAGTCGGGAGTTTTCTGACACATTTCCGATTTAGCGACAATAGAATAACAAGGTATTCATATTGGTATAACTGGACAATGAGAGCATAGGGTTACTTGATATAACTAGATTTGGAAGAACTACATGCTTGTTTCATCTTCTGGCATCCGAGCAGTGAAAGAATCTGTCATTTCAAAGCTTTCTGCGAGAGCCTGCCTTGCCTCCTGCTGTTCAGTCTCATCTGTAGATGCTAGTTGACACAACCAATCCTCTTCATCATCTGCAATCGGGGCTGACTGCCAATCTGCCATAAAGTTCAGCCGTGATTTTTTCTAGTTAAACTTTAGCATTTGAAGGGCCTCCATAAGGTATGAACCCGTCCAATTTTGCCGCCTTGTGTCTGTTTCCGCTGACGATGAGGATACCCATTCCGATGGCACTGACGTTGCCTGAATTGAGGCGTAGTCGACGAACATGTGATAAATGGTAGGCCATGTTGTAATTCCATGATTCTGTACAATGCAGTCCATTTAGTCACCTGACAATCATGATGTCCTCCTTTTGTCCGCACACAACGTCAATTCAGCGCTCCGCCTGCTGGTGATTTTCATACTTCAATTTACCTTTCTCTCATGTCGAGTCTTTGATCTATTGAATGGACCACTCCTTTGGCACCGTCAGATTTGGTTTTCCTATTGCCTCACCTTTTTCAGTTGTTCACTGGATGTTTATCCCTCCCATGGTTACGGTTCTGCGGTCATTTTCCGCTGTGTCATCTCCGTTCCTAATTCCCGCTTCGCTATATCTATCGAGAGCCGGGTAGTAACCGTGTTGCTAACGTCTATCCTATTTACCACAACCACTACACGACAACTCTCAAATCCCCCAACGACGGGTATGTTGCTGCCAATCTGTGGGTCGACTTGAGTCCTGATACCATTGTATCCGCTGTTGCGAATGCTTTTGCGGAAACTGGCAAGCCAGTGGAGCTCAAAGCTTTGTTTGTTAGCACATCATGCTCAGTCCCGGTCCCCATGTTCTTTCACAGTCCAGCACCAACCCTGCTTCGACCACTGACTCCTCGACGACCCCAACTACCCCTGCGAAACGCAAGACATACATTGCCATCAGCTTAACCTTCACCTCCACAACTGATTCTACTCCTATGGCTTCGGCTGTTACTGGTGTCTGAGTGAATACTACCAGCGAATTTTTCGTTCGGTGATGTCCTCTTTGTGTCTTAGATACCACTTTGAGCTAATTTGCCTCTGGCAGCCCTCCTTCTGCTCCACGGCTGGGCCATCAATCGCTTCCGCTCATGGAACACAGCAAGTTATTACCTCTTTGCAATGAATATTATCTCGGACATTGTTTAAGTTCGAAGAAACGTCGCGCCCGAGCACCAGTGTTTCCCCTCTGCCGGAAGATCATGACACATACGTTGGCGAAGTAGCCCCCGTCAAATCCAATGGGAAAAAAGCTAAGCAGTAATTGGCCGCCGCGTAGTTTCATTCCAGTCCTGCTTCAATAGTCCTATGCCTGTCCTCTGATTCTGTATAACCTCTGTAATGATATTTGATGACTTTGACTCTGAATTCAAAGCACAAATATCCAGCAAAACCCGGGGGTTTGCTTCTCACCACGCCGCTTTCTATGCCCTTTTTTGTTTTTTTGTCCAGGCTAAAACGACAGGATTATTAAACTGTGCAGACTGTGCATGTCTTCGGTCTCGACAGTACCTGGTGCACCATTGAATAGTGACATCCTGCAATGTAGCTAAAAGCTATAGCTCGAACGACGCTTGCGTGATGAATTTTTTGCATCAGCTTCTAGCTTCATTCCCGTATGCTCTATATCCTCCGACCCTTGCGGCTCTTCCTGAGAAATCTCGGAGGTTCTTATTCACCGATTCAGGCCTGGACCATTCGCCTGATATAAAACTTCAATCCGTGAGAAATCTACCTTACTTTTTTGACCGTACCAATAAACTAGATCCGTTTAAATTCGCACCTTCAAACTTTAAGCTTAAACCTCTGCTCTCACGCCACGAATCCTGCTGGCACTTTCCCAAAAAACCCAATCTGCACCGGCCATCGTCATGTCCCTCTTGCTTCCGAAACGTCTGCTGCAGTGTCTGACACAATTCTATTGAAATCCGTGGAAATCTGAGACCTTGCTAGCGGCTCATTCCAATAGAGCTCAGTTCCCATTTGCATTAGACATTCTTCGACTATTTTCTTGGAGCGAATAACGTCACGACTCCAAGTCCCTCAAAGTTTAAACGGCAAATTCCGAAGGGAAAGTAATTGAACCCGCAAAGCATCTATAAAACACCTGAACTCTCCACAAATAATTCAGTTCAATCGAGCCCAGATTTAATCTCCAGTGCTGATGAACGTTGCGGATGAGGATTCTGACGTGGGTATTGTTTTTCCCGTCTTTGGTTGACCTCTAATTGAAGATTCCACTGCCTCTCGAAGATGCCTCGGGCACAGACTCTGTATTGTTTTGATAGTAGTGACGGTCAGTCCGCGTCCTTGTAACGCCCGTAATTGTTCGATGTACATGTCTCTCCGATAATTTTTACCACTATCTTTTTACCTGAACAAATTCAAAATTGGACGGCCGGAAGAATCAGTGCACTTTAAATGGGCCGTACCGAATGGACATCAAACTGCCGAATGTTTGGATGCGGCATTGAATCGACTGGGATGGCACAGCACATGAACTTAATCCCGCCTTTCATTATGCATCCTGAAACACCATCGGTGCACTACATGTGATTTTACTCTTCATACAAGAGAACAGATACTGGTGTAAAATACCAGTGATGCTCCTCATTTGATAATTCACATCTTCCTCTGCTCCCATTGCCGGAGCGTTGCGATGGCATATCTTGTACCTATATATTAATGCCGACTCAAGTGACTCAAGTCGACTCAAGTCGACTTAGGTTTGACTCCGAAGTCGGTCGGAGTCGTGCATGTGACTCGACTCGACTCGACTTGAGTCGACTTCGCCAAGTCGACTTGGCGGGCTGGAGTCGGAAGTCGCGGCAACACTACCCCCATCATTCTCTCTTCCTTCCTTCCTTCTTCAACTTATCTCGTGCATATCTAAATCTGGGAAACACCCTTCTCCGTCACCGACGCCTCCTTCCCGTGCTCTATCAACCGCATCAACGGGCCCCTCGACATGGCAGACCACATGTACCTGATCAACCACTCGCTGAACAAGAACATCATCCCCATCGGGGACGGCGTTATCATGAGCGACCTCGCGGACACGCCGATGAAGAATGGGTGGATTTGTATGTCCTGCTCCCTCTTCTCCCCCCTTCTCTCTTCTTCTCTCTCCCCGATGCTTTCGGTAATTCGTGTTTTCTTTGGGCAGGATTCTCGCTAACTTCGCCCCGAGCTTCGTCCTGCTCGACTTTGTCAACATCGGCGAGGGCTTTGCGGCTGCTGATAAGCTGAACAGGCTCTGAGTCTGAATTTCAAGGCTACTTCCATAGCATGCATGGAACTGGGCTACTATCCCGCTTTTAATGAATTATATTTATGTATAACAAGCGGTCGACGGTGCTTCGCGCCGTCTCCCACTTGCTTACTTTTTTTCAACATCAAATGTTTGGTTAATTAATATATTTTCAATGTAAGCCAGTTGAGCAAAAACTCCTCCCAAATAATGTTCGTAGTTAATGTAGAAAAATCGTCACGATATTTCAGGATCAGATAGGGATGGAGAGAGCAGAGAGGAGAGAGGCATTCAAAAACCTCGCAGTTGGAGCGCAGCTGATGCACAGCCAACTTACACCGCCAATCGAACATTTTGTTCATCAAACGTCGAGGGTGAATGTGATTGAAACATTTTCTCAGGATGTCCAAAATGTGTCGTAAGGGAGGTTTTGAGAACATCCGATGCAAATCATCTTGCCAACGCCAGGACAACGCTGTAAGCACATTGCCCAGAACTCTGGGAAACATTGTTGGAAATATCAACCCAGTATTTCCGGTAGCGTGGGTATTCAATGAAGTGTCCATATTGGCTCGCAAATTCATACTCTGAGGTGTGGGCATACGATGCATGTATACGGTGTCCACTGTTGACCTTTGTCTTAGAGACGGCCCGTCAATTGGTTTGAGCCGGCCATAGTATTCACAATCACCACTCACGGTGTGCAAGCGTGCAGCATTCATGAAACTGTGTGAGGTTAGGGAGCTCTTTAGCACAATGAGAAGGACAGAATTTTTCAAATTTCTCATGTACTTACGAAGAATCAGAAACCGAGTACTTGAAGTTAAGTAGTCTGTTGTGAATTGAATTGTGATCGACGTCCGTGCGCATCAGCACAAACAAGTACAATGTTGGTGCACACAATCCGTCTCTTTGTCTTTTCCCCCCATCTCACCACAGCGTCGAATTCAAGTCGCAAGCCAACTCAGCTCCCATCCTCGCCGCTGAACAAGCATCCCTCTCGGGAACTGATCAAACAAAACCCTCCAAGACGGTGGACGCACTCGTGTCCATTACCGGGCATGGTGACCCCTCCGTGTCCCTCCAAGCTCTTCACCTCTTTAACCCATCTTACAATCTACTTGAGTCGAGCTCGAACCACATCCTCTTCAAAACCTATTCAATTCGGGCCGTCGCTGGTCTCAAGTCGTTCAAGGCTTCAATTTACTCGCAACTCCAACTGTCCGGGTCGCCGGCCCATTGACTGTGCCGTAGGTCGTCGCTCTGAGGCCGAGGATTGATATTGGACCCTCGCGTGCGAGGAGAGGCTGCGAATGCGTTGTCGGACCACAACGATGAAGACGACACCGGCGAAGGCAGTGGCAAGCGTATGGGAGCATCCTCTCCTGGAGCAGCACCGACCAGCTCGGCGGGCTCTACGTCATGCTCGCGCTCATCCTCGTGCCAGTGTGTGCTTCCGTGAGTTCCATCCCCTCCCCTCCCTTTCTGCCTTATTTTACCTTGACTCACCCACTTCTCCTGCACAGAGGACCGCTGCACCATACTCGCCTTCGCTGCACATTCGCCTTCTCCGCCTCTACGACGCAGACACGCTCACGCTCGACTCGACCACCCGCAGGAGACATGTCCGATGTCAAGATTGCCATGACGTTCATCAAGTACGTCGACTATGTCACACTGTTCGCGCTCATGGCCGCGTCCAACACCTCCCACTCGGGCATGTGCATGCTCTCCCTGCTCATCACCGCAGAGTACAGCGCATGGGAGTGGTACTCGTACGTGTTCTTCTCGCTCACTGCCGATGATTTCATTGATTGGATTTCCGCAGCCCGAGCGTGCTGCCTCGCACAACGATGACGACGACAAGTGATCAACGGGAGCTCATCGCACCAGGATGCGAGTAGATATTCCTAATGTATATATATAGCACTACCTATTTCACGTACATTCCAATGCTCAATTAATCGGTTCTTGGATAATAATGGCGTGTCGCTGGGACATCAAACTGAAAATACTGGCAATGTTCCGTACTTTGATTAATCAAAGGTTGCATACGACCTGGCAACAATGTCGGTCTCGATGTTGTGGAAACATCATGTCACGGAAGCCTTGAGGAAGTGACTCTTTTTTATTGTGGCGATGTATCCAGCAACATCTGAGGATGACCAAGCCAACATCTAGAAACATCAGCTGCCAAACATTCACAAAACCTTTCTACCAAACGGCGGTGTAGTCATGGACGGCAGTTCCCGCAGTGAAAGCAGGGTCCACAGTAAACACACTTTGGGTAGGTGACACGTTCATTCGCCAAGTTAGCCGTGGACGGCTCGGCAGTTCCCGCAGTGAAAGCGGAGTCCGCAGTAGCTACACTTTGAAATGCAGGGTTTTGGTAGAAGCTGTGGGCCTTTTTGGGGGAGATATGCTGTTCAGGCGGCTTTTGGTGGATGACGCGTTCTCGGTAGGAAGCTGTGGGCCTTTTCGGGGGAGATAGGCTGTTCAAGCGGCGGCGATGTTTCAAACAAACTTTTTCCGGCGAATAATCATTTTGCATTGACCGCCGTGGCCAATACATACTGTGCAGCCAGAGATCACCTTTTTTGTGATTATGACGTGGAGCGGAGATGGCTGAGAAAACCAAACAGCTGGGACTGATCAACCGAAAGCGGAGTTCAAAAGGCTTCGGACAGACGGACACACGCTATTTTATAAAGAGGGTGATACCGTCATTCCAGCCCGTTTTCTTCCTTGTTGGCTAGCCGGGAAGTGGAACTGAAGTTCCGACAGTCAAACGAGCACAGTTCAAATTTTTCTTTTGATGATCTTTCAATGTCCCCCTGCTCTCTTTCACTGCGGTCTTGGTTCGATTCTAAGCCTCGCAAAATGTTGAATTCCCGATTCAGTATGAGCCCGACAGCGCTTGCGGGTACGTGCACCGTGCAATTTCCTACGGATGTCTTTGTCTCGAGGTTGCCCTCTTGCTTCTATCTTTTCCCTCTGACACCATTCACAAATTTGAACAATGTTATTTCAGCCATCAGATCACGGGTCCAAACGGGTCGCTGATTCAAAGGCGCGTCCACAAGTACAAACATTGGTGTCAGTTGTCTTTCGCTGCACCACACATGCGTGGGTGGTGCGCCCAGAACTTGAGGAGCATGAGACATCCAGTACATGGCTCCACTGCCGTGTGGTTGGGCATGTATAACAGAGATTAAGATAAACATTTGTGGTTGAAAAACAGGGTATGGAACAAGTATGGAAGGCTAAAGCTACACCCGGAATATTACGTTTGCGGAAATAAATACCACTGAAATATCAAGCATAAAACAAGCACCGTCGGATTTCAAGAAACATGGACGCGCCAGACATCAGCTGCGCCGGTGGGCGACAGGCCCTGGAACTTCGTGCAGCCCATCAAAAAGTCCACCCGCTTCACGCCCTGTTTCTTCTCCTCTGCGTAGCCGTGATGGCCGAGGAACCGCATATAGCGGTGGGTATACGCCTCCGTCACGCGCCGCGCGAGCTTCTGCGTCCCTAGCGCTTTATATTCTGCGGCCGTGACATTCGTGCGGAGCAAGCGGTACAGTTCGTTCAGAGCGTCCGAAACCGTGATGAATCGCCCGTTGGACGCGGTGACGGTGATGGTCCACGGGAGGTGTGGTGTGGTAATGGATATAGTCCGTTGCGGAGGATAGACGGCGGGTTCGAGGAAGCCCGCGGACGCCACGCCCTGGAAGTGCGTGGTTATCGCGGAGGGATGGACGGTAAGGTCGAAGTTGAGCAACGGGGAATCCGCGAATGCAACCAGGTTGTGTGCGCGCGCGGTCGATGCCGAGACGTCGGTGTAGGACCGGTGAGGCTTGTACGGAGTCGGACCAGGAAGACTGGCATATGGGAGCGTGGGCGGGGTGAATGGCCCAGAGGACGAGGTTGCAGACGAAGTGGACCTGCTGAGCTGGGGCGAAGGTGAATAGAAAGCGTTTTCAGCGGAGAAGCGGACGTGTCTCCCTGGCATGCGGTTGCGGAGTGAGGAGAAGTGCTAGGTGCTCCGCAGGAGTGGTTAGT
The DNA here is from genome assembly GCA_029378375.1 of Mycena olivaceomarginata. NCBI lineage: Eukaryota > Fungi > Basidiomycota > Agaricomycetes > Agaricales > Mycenaceae > Mycena > Mycena olivaceomarginata. The sequence continues at coordinate 256,682 of JARKIC010000135.1, read as the reverse complement.
GGTCATCACCACGAGGTCGTACCTTATTTAAATACCTCCACAGTTGTTTGGGTATGTAGATCCCTGCTGACTCTGAATCGTGCACTGATAAAGTGCTGATACTGCCTCGGGCCTCAGTCAGCTCGAGCCCATAGATGGGCTCATGGCGGCGTCCATTTCAACACAGCTTTGCGGGGCGGGCTGTGCGGAAGTCAGGTCCCCGTGGGGATCATGTACATGAAAATGAAAAAATACAGCACGAACACAACTCCACCGGTAAAGCCCCGATGAAATGGCAAGCTCTTGCGCGGAACTCAATTTTTTCGCCGGCGTTTCGAACATGGCATTTTGTGATCCTCATCAGGACCAAACGGATATCGCACTGCTTTCGGCCCTACACGGCTATTTTGGTTCAATATTGGCCTGAAGGCGATCCAGAAAACCCCTTTCAATCTGTTCCCCATCCGGTTGCTAGCCTCGTGGAGCCGCACAGGACAGAATACGTGTCGCGGCATCATGCATCCGCAGCGAAGCGCAGCAATAATTTACAACGCCGACGTCATGCCAATCTCGCACTGGATGTCGCGACGTCGAGTCCTCGACGTGCCGAAAACAATTTATTCTGAATACGAGAGAGAATGCGATGCATGTGCCAGCTACGCACTTGGATGGTTTCATTCAAGTCTCAGTGATGGATTGGCACGATTACAGTAAAACTAAAGCAATTGAGCACGCTCTGGTCAATGATGACTGAAAAATACGCCTTCCCATTCGCCTCCGCTTGCGTTATTCCGCGGCGCCGTGATGACCTGCGCAACTGCGGGCTGCTCCGACCAGGGCACCAACCGCCCCCGAAAATCCAGCCACACCAGCGCAGGAAAGCGCGCGAACCAGCGGGGGAGCCCCTGCAGGTCACGAGCCGAGTCGTAATCGAAATCAGCAACGATGATGAGGTGCTTCACCGCGCGCAGCGGCCGCCCAAGGAAGGGTCCGGAAATACGATAAGACATCGTCCTTCGAGAAGTCCAGAGTCAGGTTACGGACCTGCGTAGACGCAATGACGGCGAGCACGCGGGGGAGTTCCCAGCTATCTTCCGCGTAGGTCACTGTGAGGTCCATGACGGAGCGCTCTGTCGGGAGAATGTAGGGAATACCCATCGACGGAGTGGTAAGGGAAGTTATAAGGCCGGAGCTGGCGGGGGACGCAAACTGCTCGGCGAGCTACCAATGACGAAATGAACAAACGTTGAGGCAAAGCATCCGAAGGGATCGGTGACGGAGAATGAATGCCAAAAGTGCGGGGAAGTCGACCTGGGAAAGGCGTCAACGGTGAGGAAGGTGAGATCGTCGCCGAGGGTCGACCGCTGTGAGCAGGGCTGCAGAAAATGCAGGAGAAAGATAGAATGGCGTCTTGATGGTGGTGCCTAAAAATGGCGACGAGGGGCTCGGGAGTGAAGATTGTGAACTGGCCAGCCGTATGAACTCGTAAGGACTCGCCGCGCATCCGTCCCAGGTCCCCCTCGATGCGGGCGTAGTGGTCCCAAGGCCCCGTGGGAAAATCATGCACCCATGCGGCCATGCCGCAGTACGACAAGCGTTCATGAACCCACACAAGCATATGAAGACTCGCCAAAGGCAATTGACATCCACGGAATGGCTGAGGTGAGAAAGCCATCCCAGCAACAACGATACTTGGCACTCCTCGGGGACTTGCCATAGCGGTTTCATCGGAGTGACAGGTCGAGGAAGGGAAACACCTATGGTATGGTTGCTACTATCCCCCCCCCGCCGTGCCGGACAAGCCTAGTACTCGGACAACAGACATTTCTCATCCAATACTGGACCATTTTCTGGGATTTCTGGCTCTATATAAGCGGTAGGGTGTGGCCTAGACATCCTCAGTGTCATAACCTTTTATATCGAAGGTCATGGGATAGATAACAGTAGAAACTCTGGCAACTACTAGGAATTTCGAAGACTTTTGGGTATTTTTGGGCCTAGGGCCCTTGACCTGAGGGAATATCATCCCGATAAAACATGCAAAGGATACCCCTGTATTCTAAAAGTGTCCATGCAAAGCTCAGAGACATAGCTGCCCTGTAGCTCTCACAAGAGTTCGAAAATTCGGACAATGCCGGTCAATTTGATCTGTTAATTGCCCAGATTGATGGCAAGAAATTCCATGTCCTATGCCAGTCTTCCTGGGCCTACCAGGCGCTCTTCTGTATTTATATAATGGCCCCGATGTAGGACCGCGTCCATGCAACATTTCAAGCCTTTTTGATGAGAAGGTGCTGTGATAAAAGGCCGGCAATCGAGAATTTAGCTCTTACCTAGAACTCGGACACTCGGCCTCGTCAGCAAAGTCGCTGTTGTTTGACCGATACTGGACCGTTTTGCACAAACCAAAAGCTCATTCCGAATGATTTTTATGATTTATAAAAGTCTATCGCCTCCAAAATGCATCAGAGCCTCTTAGAGAAAACATATTCAAGCTTCTTTCTTAAGTGTCCGAGTTCTAGGGGGGGGATAGTAATGATTATGAGGATCCTTGCCGCCGTGAGATAAAGCCATCATCAAGTTTGGATTCGGCAAGGTCGATTATGGCCCCGTCTCCACTTCGCAGCGGATGAGGACATCTGGTATGTGGGGGGATTGCGGCCAAGATGGAAGGAATGTGTCGCAGTGTTAGATATCTAGGTCCCCGCAGGATGCTGAGCTTCTGACCCAGCTGTCGAAAGAGCCGAGACGTCTGGACAAAAAACCGAAGATCCTGTTTATCTAGGAAGGAGACGATAACGTGCCGCAGCCCCGGCGGCAGGCCGAGCATTCCACGGCGGACGTATCAAACTAATGAGCACCATGAGGAATGTAAGGCTCACATTGAGAACGAGAAAGAAGGTCCTTGGCCTTGCCACTTGGAAGGGGAGTCGACGATGGTGAAGGGGAAGAGGGGCTAGCGATTCTGATTCAAACAGGATGAAAGCACTTTGTGAGCTTTGGACCAGAGGTCAGGTTTATCCAGGCGCGGGGACGAGGTCGTAGGGAGAGACGAAGAGGGAAGAAATCCCCAAGCAGAAAAGAAGCGGCGGCGTGCCGAAGCTTTTTCGTTTCATTCAACATTGGCCTTCAAACACTCAGTAAATGAAAAACATCACCTAAGTAATCAAAATCGTTCGCTGATGATACCACTACACCGCCCCGATAAGTAGAATCACCTTTCATCTCTTTTTCCTTTCGTTTCTCTGTTTCTGCGGCGAGGAGCTAACTCATGCACCACGCACAATGCAAGCTACACTCCGTCCAAAGGCCCATCCGACGACAACTAAGGTTCAAGAACTGTATTTAAATCTTCGGTTTGTTGCCAACATTTTGAGAAACACGAAAAGGGAAAAAAATTAACAACTTCTTGGAATTCCAATAAGTATTACGGATACAGGCAAGCACATGAATTTAGGAAATATTGCTCGGGGCAGTATATATCAGGCACTCCTGGGAACGTATCGCGCGGAGGCAGCCCATTCAACCCCATCCGGAGAGTACAGCGAGAGAAGCACCAAGTCCTTGGCAGACCGATGGAACGTCTTTTCGACGAGCCTCTGAAAAGAGAACGCGAGCGACCACGCAAGGTTGAGACGCGTGATGCCACGATGAGCGCAGTTGGCGTAGAGGATATCCTCGACCTCGCCAACATGCTCGATCTGAGGCAAAGGATTAAACGACGAGGGCAAGATGAGGAACTGTATAATGCGCACAAAGAGTTTGATCTTGATCGGACCGGTAAAGCCCTGGCGCACGAGCACATACTCCGGTTGCACCATATTGGCTTGGAACGAGAGGATGTCGGTCACGTACAGCCCAGCAGCCCTGGAGTTGACGTAGTTGAAGTCGACGATCACGAGGGAGCCAGACTTGGACATTCTGCTGCTTGTCTTCGGGAGCAAGAGCCGGGGAGTTGGAATATCGCTGACGAATAGCTTCGATATATGCGTCCAAACGACATTCTGCGCAGTTAGCGGGCGGCGGAGGGGAAGGGCAATTTCCGGACCCGAGTTGATTCAACATCAGAAGTGCATACGGGTGTTGGCTCCACAAGGATGGCGCATCGCGAGACAGAGTCTGAATGAGGGAGGTGAGCAATGAGCACCCGTACCGTAGCAGCCAACGTACGGGTAGGGCAGGCAGTTCACGCGTTACCGGAGTTATGTGGAGGGGTTGCATCTTGCGCTAAGAAACTTTCAAGGTGAGCTGCAGACAAGTAACTGAAAATAAGCGTACCTAGGGCATATATCGTGCTTTGCCATTTGGAGATGGAGGGAATCTGACGGGAGGCACGTATTTGGGCGTGTCCCATTTTTGAGGCAGACCGTAGTCGACAGCAGCGCGCCGCGGTCGGCGGTACGATGGGTCATCCGATGTTTCGGGGTACGATTGGAGGGGCTGCCCGTAGTCGACAGCTTTGCGGCGCTCCATGTGGGGGTGGGAGTGGCTTTGTGCCACCTGATAAAATGAATGTCAGGACCAGCACAGCAGAGGTGCCGCCGGGACGTACCGTTCGGTTCTTGTAAGGGTGGCTCATGGTGAGAGGGAGAGAGGAATAGAGACGGAATGAGTGTTGTGTATATGGGCCGGCCAAATGGGAAGAGTGGGGAATATGGAGGGAAAGAGCGACGACGGCTGGCTTTATAGACATGGAAACAATGGTATACTTCGGGGTCAAAGCGTGCCCAAGAAGGGAAGTGCCCACAAATGGATTGATCGAGGCCACCGATAAAACAATGGGTAAATCCCGAAAGGAAATTACGAAGTGGTGAACCCGAGGAGGATTTGAGTGGCACAATGAGCCTCGCTTTGGGAGACTTCCAATTGATGAGATCTTCTGTTTACCGCCGTCATTTTTATGCTTTGGCGTTAACATTTCTCGGCGGCACCGTGCGACATGCTTCATGCCGAACTCGGATCGACCAGAGTCAGTTGTGGCACAGTGTTGCGTTTTCTAGTGATACAAGGGAATCTAATCGCATGGGTTCGTCAAACGGCCATAATAAAGTTCATGTGAGAGGAAGGGGTCTCTCACCGAGGGATCTCTTCTGGCTACTGACGTTCGGTGGCGTAATTTTTTGCGGAAGAGTCGCAGCGAGAAAGCGCTACAAATAATGATACACGACTACCTTCGAGTCGTACATCGCCAGAATCGCTCCTGAACGCGTCAGCGTCACCCACGGCAGCCGTTCGTCCGGAGCTGAAATGGAAAACTCCAGCGGTTCGGTGCTCGCTACCCTGTCGAGTCGCTGCACAAGAACCTTTGCGCTGTCGTACCGCAGGCCGTACCCCTCACCCGAGGCCGAGGTGGACGTAAATAGTGTGGAGTGGCGGAATAGAGATTTGAGGGTGAAACGCGTGTTGGAAATACAACCTTGACCGCAGTATTTCATCCCCAACTTGTTTCACATTCATTTCAACTTCCAATTCACTACCTATTTCAAACCTATTTCACCGTTGCTACGCTTACGCTCTACAGCCGTATGGTTCCTGCAGCTTATACCAATTCCTTTCTGACTCACCTCCTACCTATTTGATATTGGCTACATATAAAAGCTCGAGTACTTGTTATAGCTTACTTCACTGGTTTGCCTCGCAATTACCTCTTGCTTGGAAACACCCTCCTGAGCCAAATTCTACAATGCGGGGGTGTCGAAGGGGATATCGGGGGGGTGAGATGGCGCAACAATGTCGTTCGTCGAATCGTTGTCGAAGTAGAAGGTCGTGGCGTATTGGGACGCCAAATAATGAGACTAGTCGTGTGAATGGCCGCCGGAATGACCCGCCCATCAGCGGCACGGCCACGAAGTCCTCGACTTCAGAGATGAGCTCGCACGTCTCGGTATGCATGGGGCTCTCGAGAAGGGTCAATGAGCTGTACGTGATTTGACTCGCCGGACATGCCGTTGCTGGGGAGCTTTAAAGAGAGACAAGGGCGGATGTGAGTGGCGTTAATACGAATGATACAAACGAATATGTATAGGCGGACGTGTTCGCGGTATTGAAGGAGGCATTAGATACCTCCCGGGCATAAAGTTGAATAGGACTGCGTCTTTCCGGGGAGTTTGATTAGCATTTTCAATATATCGAGGTATGAGATCAGGTAATATTGAAGCATCTGTCTACGAGAGACTAGGTGTTGAGGGCGATCCCGTGAAGCAACAGCCTTTGGAGGTTCATACTGCTTCTGTCACCCTTACTCTGACAAATTGAACGTAATACTACAGTATTCCGAGATGCTGCACAGAGTTATTTACAACCGGTGAGTTGTTGGTCCCAATTCATTCAGGTCTTGTCACAAGCATCTCGCCGCCGACGCGACGCTCTAGGACACGGATTCGATGCGGTGCAAATTTCTTTTCTCGAACTTCGGTATTCGTCATTGGATTCATTTCATTTCATGATGCGGAAGAGAAAAGAGTTGCGATAAACACTTCAGTCAAAACCGAGAGTCGCCATACGCAGGCGGGTGCAGCATAACTTGTCCTCCGTCGCGCGCTTCTGGCATCCCCGTTTCAAGCCGCTGCACCGATGCCGTGAGGTTCCGCATCTCCGCCGTCAGACGTGCTAGCCCGCGCTCGGTGGTAGCGCCTGCGGGACTCTCACCCTCAGGCAGCGTATTTACGGAATTATGTCTATCGCGCGCGGACGGTGCCCGCCGAGACAGGAACGGCATCGTGGGCGGGCCAGCATCTTTTTCTTCCTCTTCCGCCACCGCATTGTCAAGACCAAAGCCCGCGATGAACCTAACTGGTGTGAGTCTGAGTTTGGCTGCAGCTCGCCGCCTACGGCAGCAGCACGCGACGATTGACAGGCCAATGAGGAGCGTGCCACCGAGGACAGCGCCGATAATTGCGCCGACGGGAGGTTTGTTTGCGGTAGTGCTCTTGGTTGAGAGGGAGGTCGATTTTGATGTGCCCGTGCTCGACATCGATATCGTCGCGGGAGGGAGATCCACATCTGAACTTCACCAGATTTTCAACTTCCAGGTGGGACAAAGAAAAACTGGGAACTCACGTGTATATGGCGTAGTCGAAGTACAACTCCCATCCAGGTTTTATCTGCATCACTAGCGTGTGCGGGGCGGCAGGCAGAGCAGTGGTGTGGTACACGAGATGGTGGTACAGTTGCGCCGACTCGTCGGCCGCCCAGTTGCCTGCGGGGGCGCCGTCGATGAGCGCGATAAACCCCGAAGGCGCGGGCTCAGGGCGCCCGGGATAGGCGACGAATATGTAGATGGCCGTACCTTACAGGGCTCCCGAAGTGAGTAAAGGCGAAAGAATTGGAGGAAGGAAGAAGGACGCACCATTGAAAGGAATGCTGATCGTAGGCGAGGAGGCGAGAGCCGGCGCGATATAGGTGACGGTGCCGTCCCACAGCAGATGACTATTGAACGCCGTGATGTTGCGTTCGAGCACCGGCGCATCGTACGTGATGAGTGGGCTCGCATCGTCGATTGTGTAGTTTTGGATGGCGCGGGTGAGCAGGACGAAGTGGAGGAGAGTGAGGATCCACATTGCGTACAGAAGGGTGTGCCCGAAGGAGAGACACGAGAGTTCAGCGTCTACCCTCACCGGCAAAGCTATCATGCAGTCTGTCAATCACCAGTGGTTCCATCTGGCTGTCAGTGAGACATACTAACAGAAGTCAGCTTCAGACACAAGAATTCCTCATCTTTCTGTGCTGTGCGTGAAACATCAAGCAGCTTGGCAGTGCGAAGTTTGTATCAGTAACCTTGGAGTTGGTGGCCGCTTCGACGCTGCCGGAATTCCGAATTAACCGTCCGATAACGGTGAACGTCAAAAATAGCATCTAGGGACGATCGAGGGATAGGCAGTTGGGAACAGCGCGCTGACGACATGGAAGTCGCTCGGTATGGTGATTATCGCTGAACTAGCGTCCGCTAAAATTGTATACGGAGTCGACAGGGATTCCGTTGGCATTCTTCAGCATTTGAAATTCGAATCTGTCTCGCTGTGGGGTTCTGATAGGATGAATGTTCCCTGGCGCATCACGAAGTGCGTTCACATGCTGTAGTTTGTTTTCCGTCAAATTGCAGTCACAGATCGTTTTCGAGTGTTTGTCGGTCATTTTGAGGTGGAATTAGGGCAACATACATGTCTGGGTACAACATAAGGAACAGAAACACATTTTTTTTCAAACCTCAGCTGAGTTCCCCATATGTAGGTGGGCACCGCTCCAGAGAGCCCCCCACGTGTCCCTCCGGGATGTCTGTTTCGAGGCGCTGCACAGACGCCCTGTGCCATCGCATCTCCGCCCTCACGCGCGCAAGCACCTCCGCGTCTTCCGTAATCTCAAATCCAGGCTCCCCAAACTCAGTCGCGGACTTGTATTTCTCGCGCCGGTCACCTTTCTCTCCCGTGCCCCTCCTCTCGTCGAATCCGAATCCCGCAGCGTTGAAAATCCACGGCGCGCGTTTGCGTTTGCGTGTGCGCCGGCGACGAAGGAGGATGAGGCAGACCAACATCACGAGGCCGCCGAATAGCACGCCGCCGAGGAAGGCACCGATCATGGGGATTGCGGGAAGGTTTCCGGCCATCCTGATTATAGTGGTGATGTTACTGGAAGTCGCCGCCGCTGCGCCTGCAGCCTGTGAAGTCCCGCCGACTGCGGGCGACGTTCCACTGAGGGTCAGGCCCGAAGCCGACACAGTGCTAGTCGGGCCAGAAAGCGTTTGTGTAAGTCCTGAGATCGACACCGCTATGGATGTTGAAGTTTCCGCAGGTTGTGTCACCGCGCTGAGAATATCGATGGTTGACGCATCCCCAGCTACCGTCAAAACAATCGTCGGCGTCGAGATCGTCGTACTGGGACTCTGCGGTGTGCTCCCAGAGCTCGACGCCGAGTTCGTTGTCGACGTTGGAGATTCAACTGGCGGATCCACATTTGACCTTGCCGAATGCTTCATCAACCGTGCGATTTAAGAAAGAGAAAATTAGAGAGTACTCACGTATACACTGCATAATCGAAGTAAAATTCCCACCCCAACATTATTTGCATCACTAGCGTGTGCGAGGCGTCGGGGAGTGTGCTGTTGTGGTACACTAGGTGGTGGTACAGGAGCGCGGACTCTTTAGCGGCCCAGTTGCCTGAAGGTACGCCGTCGATGAGCACAGTAAACCCCGAAGGTGCTGGCTCGACGCGCCCAGGGTAGGCGACGAATATGTAGATGGCTGTGCCTGTGTAAGGAAATCAGGATAAATTTTTCAAAGGACGTCTATGATGCGAAAGGGGCGCACCAGTGAACGGAATAGTTATCGTAGGCGAGGAATCGGGAATGGGCACGATGTACGTGACGGTACCATCCCACAGCAGGCGGCTATCGAACGCGGTGATGTTGCGCTGCAGTGTGGCGTCCTTGTATGTGATGAGGGCGCTGGCGTCATCGATCGTCTCGTTGTGGACGGCACGCGCGAGGCGGGAGAGGACCAGGGCGAGGAGGGCAAGTATCCACATTGGGGGCGGAGTGCTGAGCCAGGATCGAGATGCAGCGAGCCTTACTTACAACAATTTCTGTCAATCACAATCACCGCTGGGACCAGCTGTTGCCCGTCTACCGCTCCTATCTGGATGTCAATGGTAGGATCTACGAATAGAACATACTAATAGAAGCTCAAAAACTCCTCGCTTCCCAATTCAAGTTTATTTTGAGAGCTGGAATCATTGAGGTTTGGTCGGTGCGCCTTCGAGTCCGCGACGAAGTACTACTAGGACACCGACCAGAATTCAGCTAGCCCGAAGGTTTGTGTGCAGGTGATCGCAAGATAGGCAGTTGCGAACAGACACTGGACAGAGAAGTTCTGCAGCCAAGCGTGTGGGAAGCCTCAAATCTTCCGAAGGATTTCTTCTCCCACCATCATCGTCAGTTCTTTCGGTATTCCGTCGGTTGTCGAGCCCGCGACTGATTGATTCAGAGGTGGATGCGGCTTGCACAGCTAAATATGAGCTCAGTGTATCGCTCGATTCCGCTTGGAATAAGCTGTGGACCTGAGAACGATGGCAAGATGCACATGACGGCAGGAAGAGCGGTCGGCGCTCATACCTCATATATTAAGCAGATGCCTCGTATCAGTATGTGCATGTTTGCCATCACCTCGATTTGCCATCCTCTTCCCAGCTGCCATCTCTCCTTCAGTGTTGGCTCCGAGCCCACCGCTTTGGGTCAGTTTTTCTCCCATGCTTATTTCTAGACGTCCACCCAAATCACGATTTAGCTCTGCCGGGTCTGCTTCTTGCGTGCCGATCCTTCCATGCGGCCTACTTTCCGGCGCTCAAGGACCGCTCAAAAGAACCTCACCACTAGATCGATTCGATCGTTTCCCCCATCATCGTCCCACCGTCCCCCCACATTTTTTGCTCTCGCTCAATATTATACGCTCAGTTTTTGCCTCAAGGCCGTAGCATCCTCGACCATTCAGCGTCCCTTCCGGCGTCCGCGCACCACGGGGACTCGAGCGAGTCACCGAATTACTGTGTTATCGTTCCCTGCAACGACTGCTGACGTCTTGGAACAGATGGGTTGAACGGGCAACTCTTCCGTCATCTCATTCCATCGACGCAGTTCGCGCTGCCTGTGGCCAGCGTTGCCCGTATGTACATAGAGCAACACACGACCAGGTCCAATCTATGTGATCACCGCTGCGCTTCTGGCATGCTGCTGTGCAATTTTCGCTCAATGTTCGTTCCTTCAATCTGTCACTCACGGTGCTGTGTGGTGACCAGTTCTTTATTAGGTTTATATTTTCGCATCTTCGGGAAATTTGACGTGCGGATGACCGCCTTGCCACACCATGTTAGCAACTAACTCCCTTTCTTTTCAGGAACCGACCTCAAACCATCCGTATACTGCCACGTACTCCTCGATCCCCGACCCTGCACAAACAAATCGACGGAGATCCCTTTCTTCCCACCTCTCTGTCTGCCGGCTCTCTCTGACTCCGTTCGTTGAACAAGTGTCACCAGACGATGCGATTGGGTAGGTTCTCATACTCCTGCCATCTGACGCCGCTTTTAAACTGACCTTTCTGTATCATTCCCAGCTGTTATCGGATTCTGGCGGCATTTCAGGCGAGTCACCTCAATTTTGCATGCTCCAAGTTTATATTCTCATCCTCATACTGTTTAGCTGTTTACCGTCTTGCATCTTTCTCTCTCTCCAGATGCGAGTGGCCCCGCATCCCATTCATGCATGCCTCCGAACATTGGCAACTTCGATTCGTTTAACTTATATTCCCTCTCGCCACGACGTTTTCACCCACATCACTGACGTCGCAGTATCATTTAACACTCGCGAGCCCCCCACGCGAAGTTTCTATTCAGTTGTGCACGCTCCCACGACTGTAGTGCGTCTACCACCCCAAGCTGTTGCTCATTCTGATCCCTCTAACCAGTTGCCCAAATTGTCCCTCGATGCCTAACGCATCGATCGGCATTGGCCTGGACATCTTATCCAACTCTCCACCGCCCTGCAACCCCCTCATCGCCGCTGCCGGACGCATCTGGTGTATTCGACCTTTCCGTTTACGTTTCTCGGGTTCTGCGAGTTAATTCACGCGTCAGGGACGCACTCATGGTAAGCACTTCCTCTTGATCGAGTTTGATACCAACATATTTGTATTAATTTTTGATCCTATAGGTGTCCGTGCCGCTGCTGACGATCTACTCAACTCGTCATCCAGATCTGAGAGCGTCCTTGACGTTTCAAGGATCTCTGCCACTTCCATTACAAAATTGTTGCGCAGGGAATAGAATCCGTCTGCAGGTGTCTCCTCATGCTTCTTAACTTTACCAGATCGATACTACTCTCTTTTTAATAGCCTCAAGATTCGACGTGTTTTGTCGATGTCGCACGACCTGTCCACCGTTACCCCGCAATTTACATTGCAGTGCTTACGTCCCAGAGCAGAGTGAGCGTGAGTTAAATATTTGTTCGCGCTTAGTGCTAACATACCGGCGGGTTTATAGAGTTGTGCTCCTTGAGGCCTTCGTCTGCTGTTTGGTATGTTTTGCCAGAGATAGAGTTTACGACGCTGTCCTAGCTAGTCTTCACTCCGTTTCCCGTGTCGCTATTATTTTATGGGACGGTATGTGATTCCTTCATGCACTGTGCATTCACTCACTGATCTTTGCCGCCCGCCATATTGCAGCTCGCCGTATATGGACTCAATTGCGGCCGATGAAAAAGACTTTTTATGTATGATAGTCGAACTGTATTTATCGTATGGATCTTTGTATGTAGATACTTCGAGTGAATGAATAATTTTTTTCAAATAATCTTCCACCGACCATAGATCCAAATCGTTTCGCCGGTATTTGAAATGCCGGTTCGTTGCTTTTGAACACGCTGCGGTCTGTACTTCTGCCGTAGCGAAGCGAAGGCATGTCTTATATTATTTTAACAATTCAATTACTTTCCGTACCCAGCACCACATTTACGTCTAGGGACATTTCTTCCGCTCCTTGAGGAGCTCGATTTTCAGCTGTGAGTGTTGATGTGCTGCCGATGTAATTAACCGATTTGCACTCTATCTTCGACCACCCGATTAACCAATAGCCCTAACGATTGAGCCTGCTTTCTGCCCCTCTGCACTGCCCCGCGACATACTTCCAAGAAGACTGCAAGCCTATGCTATTGATGGTGCGTCTCTCTATTACCTGTATTTCGAATTTGTCGAAACGACTTCTTGCCCAATGTCTCTTATTCAAGTGGAGTGGTAACTGGAGCCTCAGCCTCGATTAACCCACAGGCATTTCGGAAACCAAACTTCCATCCATGCGTAATAGTCCTAAGGTGTAATGGTGCATGTAGAGACTATTTCCATGAGCCTATCTGACCGAATCGACTGGACTCAACTTTACATCAAGATGTAATATATTCCATCAATTTTGTATTTTATTTGGCAGTTGTTCAGCGAACACCGCGCACTTTTTGTATTTTCTCCGTGACATATTCCTACACATTATTTCTATACACTGCCTTCGCCGGAGCGAAGCGAAGGCACATCTTGTCACCAATCAAGCGATGGGACGGCATCAGCGGGCCGAAGTAGTGTTGTCAAAGTTCGCCTTTGTTCCCGAACGCCGAACCTGAACTTCGGTCCGGTTCAGGCATTTCCCAAATTCCCCGTACCCGAATCTGAATCTGCGGTTCGGGGTTCGAACGCGTTCGACCCTGGAGTTTTTTTCATTGGCTTGAGCCATGTTCGGACACTCGAAGCTGGCGCCGTTCCGGCTTACGGGATCCGGAAATCCTGGATGTTGGACAAATGACTATAAAACCATTTCCGGATAATCTCCCGGACTGCATTTTTGAGTGCGTCCGTGGACAACGCCTCAACACCAGTCAAACGGCAGATCCATAAGACGGCGATAAGACAGATCGAACACCACAGAGACCCAGACTGGTCTTGAGGAGATTTCGTGCAGATACAGTACATGTTTACCTGCCGCCGTAAAGGTGGGTACCTAACTGACGTAGAAATAGCGGCAAGACGTACTCGGGAAAGCGAGAGAATAGTGTAATAGCAAAAAAAACATCCGGAGGGAGTTGGTCCCAGCGCATCGGTGGATGCCGCGGGGGTGGTCATTTGAAAGGCGGTACAAACGGCGTGAATGATGGATATTTCGGCATTAGTATCGCCCGAAACGTACTCCGTTAAGCCGAAGGGTGGTTCAAGTCTTGAGAATTGGGTAATCTTGAGTTGCCCCAGCGGAATCGAATTGACCTTTGGAGATGGCTGGATATCCACGATCAAAAGCGGCTGGCTCGTGTTTTCACCTCCTGAAATCACGCTGCGTCAAGCTCAAAGACCAGCTGCTTCTCAATGTTCTCCTCGCGAAAATGGATCTGGCAAAAGTAATTTTACACAAACAGGGAGTTCTCGTACAGAGGTTTCAATGGTACAAGGGAATGAAAAGAGTCGATAAAACAGTAGCAGACCAATTTCCATACCACTCAAAGGGATTTCTCAGCCTGACCCAGCGCCACATTTATGGACTGGCCCTCCTTAGCATCACTGGGGGGCGCCATCGGCCGAGCCGCTTGGTTCTCCTCATTCGTGGGCTCAAAGGACATTGCTGTCAGGGTCTCCACGCTTCCGGCGCTCCTTGCGCCGTAGAGTGCGGCGGTCGCTGGCGGCGCCGAAGCACAGGCCCCACCGGACATCTGGCCAGAGTAAGCACTTGTCGATTCGTCACCCTTGGCACGCAGAAGGATCGCACGATTGTTGAGCGTCGCGAGGAGTGTGTTTGCGTAGCTGACGACCAGATGCAGAATATTCAAAAGCTAAGACGCGAAAATAACAATCAAGACGTACATTCCAGGAAGAATAATCAACGGGCAGCCGGAATATGGGGCGTCCTGAATGACTATGGTCAGACTCGCCGGAGGAAAATCAGTAAGGTTCCTACCGGGAAGCCAATGAAGACGAAAAGTGCGACGAGGGCAACGGCGGCGGAGAATGTGTTCGTCTCGAGAATGAGGGACACGATGCTCTTGACGACATCGCGTGTTGCGGAGTGCATATCAGCCCTGAGGAGCTACAGAGATGTGGTTCAGAAGCAGGCTCCAACCGATGAATGAATTACCGCACCAGGGTGGTCATGGCCATTGCGATCAGGACATCCGCGACGGGGCCGCCGGTAAGCCACAAGTAAATGAGCACCGTATGGGCGTAGTCGTGCAGACCGGTGAGGTCTTTGGAATTGGAATCATGGACCTTGTACTCCTGGATGAAAGAGAGTATCCCACTCCCCATTCCGCCGGAGAGTTGGGCCATTGTAACCTGCGTTCGGAAGGGAGTTGATTAGACTCCTGCATGCATTGAATCCCAGGTAGGCCACGCACCAGAGAAATGAGAATACAGAGTGGCCATACAGCACGCTTTATGACGAAGATACGGTAGCAGAAGAATAGGTGGACGACCGTCGCAATGACCGAGCCCATTATAGGCGAGTAGAAAGCCGAGTATCGGGGATTCGCAAAGATGGCGAGGTCGCCGAAGGACGTGGCGTACCAGAATTTTACGTCCAATGCGTTAAGGCATGTGTTGACTGTCATCGCGAGGAGTAGGAAGTATACTAACCATATCAATGTCAGACAGACGGGGCTTCAAGAGCAACGAAGTTCTCACCGAGGCATTTGACTCTCCGAGAGTCCTTGGGGAAACATGTGTGGTATATATCTGGATGCCAGTCAGTAACCGATTCCTTTAACCGAGGTGATACGTACAGACTTGCACCAAGAGCGTTCCAAAGAAGAAAAAGTTGAGGAGAGATCCTATGAGCAGCGGGGATGCGCTGGAAACTGAGAAAGAAGTTTACATGAGCCGGCGGCACTCACATGGGACCCGTAGCGAAAGACATTGTGGTGGATGGTGTTGGGTGGTGGTGGAAGTGGAAGGAAGGCGGAAGTCGGAAAATGGACCCGACCTGTTTTAAATTTAAAATAGGGGGCGGAACTTGCGGAACCAAATCGGAGATCGGAGCCCCTCCAGAATAGTGCGAAGAGCGATCATCTTGCCAGGCTGTTGAAAAGAACTGTGGTAAGTATCGGCGTTGAAATTTTACCAGATGTCTAGAGAACGCATCGGATTTCTAGACCCACAACCAAGTGTCGACAGACGACAGAAGTACAAGATAGTTGGTGGATCGCGGAATCGCGATTCGGTCTTTTATTTCGCTGGCAAACCGTAGCTCTGGGACATTCGGGTATTCCATGTTGCACGCTAACGAGATCGAACCCGGCCTCCTTCAGCTCGTGTGTATTCGACGGTAAAAGTAGATTGTTGTCGCAATAACTGGCGTCTGAACGAGATCCAGAAGTTTGGGTGGCATGCAGGATGAAGTTAACGTCTAGGGTAGCAGGTGCCGAAGCAGAAGATAAAATGCACAAGAGGGAGAATAAAACAGGCGAGGAAGAGCAAGAAAAGGAAAAATTTCGGTGGCGATGTCGATCACGTTGGTTTAATGCCGCACCGATGGTATCAGGCTGCCGAACGATGGCCGATGCTTGATGGTTTGGACACATGTATGGCGCTTGTTATCGGGGCCAGTACTCGAAAATGGACGGAGGGGTGATGTAAATGTTGCTAGATGGAAAAGAACTAACTGGCAGGACCTCTTCTCCGACTTTGACTGTAGAAAGCGTTCAATTCGAGCCAATAAGTACAGCTCAAATCACAGCTCCTGCGCGTGTACCTGCGAGTCATGGACTATGGGAAGCTAAGGACCGCTTGAACTATCGGCCAAAGCTGTGATATTTCTCTCTTCCCCCGGGCATATCCGCGAGGAAGCCAAATCTGGGAGGCCTAAAATTCACGGGAGTTGTCGAGAGGAATAGGTTCCAGCTTCGAACAAAGAAATATGAAGATCCTTTTCATATCGGGGTCCTTGGCGACGAATTTTTAGCTATAAAGCAAGTCAGGCCGACAAGCGGCACGGCCTGCTACCGATTGATTTCAATCATGGAAATAAATTTTCAAGTGCAAAAAGTAGTGTTGATTCCGGGCGCCGGCACACATGTGTTCTGCACAAAAATTATCATGGTTAGCGTTGGTTATATTGCAAGAACAAAAAACAAGTAGAAAACTATTAAAAACTATTATGCGGAGTGGGCTGACACAACACATCAGATTTAAATTTGACCATGTAGAGGGAGTAAGACTCCGAAAAGGAAACACAGAACACAGTTGCAGAAAATAAACCCAAGATCATAGAGCTTAGACTGCAGCCTGATGTTTCTGCGCATTGTCGGAGAGGCAAGTCAGAGGCTCAGAGCCAAGAGCAAGGTTGTTAAGTCGCCGGATGTTGCTCACGTTGTAGGTGTCGGCAAACTCTGGCTGGAGGAAACAGCCACCTGTAGCTCTTGAGAAATAAGGAAACAATATGGAGAGAGAACGACGAACGTTGATATTGAAGAGCCAGGCCCAAAGACAAATGCAAAAACTAGATGACGAGACGTGCCTGACATCACAGAACTTTTTGGCAAATCAATGCTGACGCGTGGGAGGTTCAGATTAACCGTTCTTTAAGACAAGATATGCCTGCACTCCGCTCCGGCGCTGGGAATTGAACTGCAGTTCGTGGCCGCAGCTCAATAATTGTTCCCCACCTACGCCGTGGTGAGAAATTTTGAGTGCTGTAGCACCCACGGGACATGCCTGCCCTTATATGGTTCCGATTGGGCAAGACTCGCAGTCCACAGCTGTTGAATGGTGGAAACCTTGGGCACGCTGGGAGTGAGAGCAAAGGAAGCTGATGCCGGAGATATTTCGGATGCACAGCTGTGCACAGGAATGCACCGCGAATGAGAGCGGGTGACAGTGGAAGAGAAGAAACAGAATGGAGATGCACCATAAGTAGATAGGGCAAACATATGTACACAAAACCTCGTCATTTCGTTAAAGAAACGGTAGATTTTGCTCGTTCGGCTGTGCTACATCCCCATGTAGGACTATCTCCATTGGCTTTGCCTTGCTCTAGTCCGGTCAGTCCTGCGTTCCTGCCCCATTTGCACACCAAAGCTATCCCTGTGGAGTTTGACAGACGTCTCTCAGCTGACCTCAATAATTACCGCAGTCCGCAGATGCACGCAGGTTCTCGCAGCAATATTCTTACTGTGCCGCGGTTATTAACCGTTCTTTAACGAAATCTCTCGTAACCTATGCCAAAGCCCCATATAGCGTTGCTCATTCGCTCTTTCTCTGGCTTTCTGCCATTATTAACTCCTTTGGCTTGCAGTGCACACTGCCCGAAGGTATTACTGCAAATGGTGCGAAAGCTGCCCATGAAGTGCCTTCTCCATTCCGCTTCCTCTCCTGTTATCATTTCTATTTCTCCATTTTCCCAGTCATGGGGCCACTTCGGAGTCCACGTTCTTTTCTGCCACTGCGGGTTTATTAAATAAAGTAAGTCTCCCAGCCAGGAATCAATTAACCGTTCTTTACGATGTCCTTCGCACGGCTTTTCTCCACATATCCATCCTCCTTCCTCTCGGATCAACTCCTTTAGTCCTGGAATTTCCGTGCTTTTCAACACAGCCTTTTCATTTGCGACAGAACAGCTGACCTACGCGCAGTCCTTTCCTGACAAGACGCAGCGGATCGCAGTTACTACTGCCTACAGCGCAGTATAATGCTATTCATCCTGCCGTGAGGCCACGTAGTCCTCTCGGAAGAACCTCGACATATAAAAGCAGCGCTACTGCCGTGGAATTCTGATCTTTTCCCGCCCTCAAGCAATAAATCCTAGGTTTCATCTGATTTCTCGTCTCTTTCTGTCCTCCGCTGGGTACTTTGCTTTAAGTCCGACTCTGGTCCACTTCCTCTGGGTTATCTCTGTCCTGGCATGGATCCATTCAATACCATTTCTCAAAACATCCAATGGTTACCTTTGCTGCTGCTTCTCTAACATTCTACGGCTCCGTGGCCGGGATGGTGGGTTAAAACTGCTCCTGATCACGTTCCCGTAGGCAGGGGAATCCCTTCACAAGATCTCTGGACGGAACATTATAAAACACATCATATGACGCAGAACTCTTCACCTCTCGCATCCGGATGACATTTAACCGGGGCTCATGGTTCGCCCCCATCCACAATAATTCCCTCTTTCAGTGCCTTCTACAATGACGTTGGCCATCACGATTTACTTCAAGTGCGAATTTCATCAGCCTGAGCGCTGGTCTCCTATAATGCAGCTCTACCTTGGGTTGTTCTCACGTTCACTAGCACTTCTTTTTCTCTAGAACGTGTTGTACGTATTCTTCCTCCATCTCAGCTTGCTATTCTTACCTCCTCCTTCTTTGTTCTTTCAAATATGGCCCATATTTTGTTTTCCTCTCACTACAGCGCTCCATCATTTGGCACCATGCGGTCATCATATTTCACTGTATGATAGACTTGACTGTTCATAAATTCCGGTTTTGCGGCTTTTACTGGTCGCCGACAAGTTACAACCACAACCTGAACCCTTTTTGTAAACACAACAATTTTATCTGCTTCTTGAGTTCAACGGGATTCGTATGGCGGCAACATTCCGCATGCTATGCTATTATATTAGGCCTTCGTATGGAGTATGCACCCCGATTCAATTCATTCCGATTTTGCTTCCTCGTGGCGGCATGTCTTGTATCGTTTCAACCAATCAGAGAGCCAGAAAAGGTGCTTACGCAAAAACTGCTGACGAAAATGGGAGTTTACTGCAAAAAGCTTAAATCGGGCTCCCTAAGACCTGTACCTAACGGTAGCAGGAATTCTACTACGAGGTCTTATTCTCGGCCAGAAGAGTCGTTTAGGCTACCGAAGTGACCAAAAAATCCCAGTTAAACAAGGGGAAATAAAGTTGCCGACGTCAAGTTGAAGCTCTTTATGTCCCGGGCCATGGTAAATCAGTATGGTGCCTACGGTCCAAAATCGCTGAATGCCCATAAGCAACACATAAATATATGGTCAGCGGGAAACATTGAAACATTCCCCTCGGTGGGTGATGAATGGATTTTGGACTTGTGAAGGGGCCGAAAGTTGCGATTATCCATTTATCTCAACCTCTTCCGGATAGAAAGTGTAGGTGCTTCGAAGACTGACGGTTGAGGGCGCGGAAACAACACATTCAGAAGATTTCACTTTGGTTGAAATATCCTGCGGCCGCGGCCCGAATGGCAGAAAATTGCAGTTATTCTGGGCTACCATCTATGAGAACCCGCCTTACTCACGCAGGGTCCTAGTTTCCTTCTCTTTACCTTCCCCAAAAACGAGTTGATGAAGCCGGAGCATATCGTTCGGCCGGTATCGGCCGACGACCCATTTGATCGTCTCTGTAGAAACTGAGGGAAACTGTTCCGTGATGTGCTCATCAAGAACTCTATCTTGACCCCATCCGTGATACTAGTCCAGGGATTCGAGTCGATATACTAGTGCAGGGACACGACATGATCTGCCTGTCATGTCCCCCACCACCCTCGACCGACTCCTCCAATACACCACCGTCGCCGCGTCAACTGCGCGCGAGATCGCGAACACCACAAATGTGCCCTTCCTTCAGGTCACCGCCGCGCTCACAGTCAGCATCTTGAGCTCCGTCCAGGTACCTGTCACGACCAATGAATTTACCATCTGCTTATCGAATACCCTTCCAGACCGTTCGTTCTAACAGGGAACAGTTCACGCTCATTGTCGAGCAGATCCACGAAATTCTGTGCATCGTAGTTCACTTGTATTCGGAAGTCGAGACCGACGGTGCCCTGCCAACTGTGCTGCTGTACGATATCGCGAAATTTGCAGAGTATGTTCCCTTCTTCTTCCTGAACGAAATATTAAGTTCATCGCAGCACACTGCAAAAAATATACGGCTTTCTGAAAACGCAGCAGGGGATGGGCAAGATCAAACAGCTTTTAAAGCAGTTCGACACCGCGACGCAGCTCAAACAGTGTCAGGAAGAACTACAACATTCTCTTGAGAAGTTCAGGGTTAGCAGCTCGCTGTTCCAAACGCTTTTGTTTCATTTCTTAGCAGTTACACACACGCGGGGGCGCAACCGGCACAATAGGCCCAGATGCAACACGATGCAGAACGGCGGCACGAAGAGCTCTTGGCCCTGTTAGCCGCTCAACCAGACCTCACGAATTCGGATCGGTCTTTGGTACGTTTTCAAGTCTATGAACATCGAGTTGGAACTTAATTGGCCCCAGGTGGCCGGAACTCTATTGAGAGGGAACAGGTCAGTCATGGTGTACTCGCCATATTAATATTCTGAATCGCATAGCTCCGGCTCTCTTTCTCTTTTACCCCCGTATCCCCAAATTTTCCATGGCCGCGACTCTGAATTTCAGGAGATTGTTGCTACTTTAATGCAAGATTCTCCTCGCATCGCCGTCCTCGGAACCGGCGGGATGGGTAAGACAAGTCTGGCCGTCGCAGTACTTCACCACAAAGACGTCGAGGCCAAGTTCGCCAGCCGGTTCTTCATCCCCTGCCAGTCGACTGCGACACGCACCGACCTCATCTCGAGTATTGCGTCGCATGTCGGTGTATCCGCCGGCCCCGGTCTTCCGCGGAAGCTCGTGCGTCATCTAACCTATGGCCTCCCGGCCCTTCTGGTGTTAGACAATTTCGAGACACCCTGGGAACCACCCTCCTCACGCGCTGGCGTTGAGGAATTCCTGGCGTTGCTCGCTGACATTCCGCATCTAGCGCTTATCGTGCGTCCTGCTCCTTCATCTCACCGATATAACCTCCCTGAACTCGCATAGGTCACAATGCGCAGCGCTGAACGCCCGACTGGTGTCAAATGGACGCGCCCGTTTCTTTGCCCGCTGAATCCGCTCGATGACTCCGCGGCACTGAAAACCTTCCTGGATATTGCCGACAATGGTGACGAGCAGAGCCGGGTCCGCGAACTCCTTGACCTTACCGGAAATCTTCCCCTCGCAGTCAGTCTTATCGCCCACGTCGCTTCGTACGAGGGCTGCGTCGCGACCCTCGCGCGCTGGAAGACCGAGAGCACGCGCGTGCTCTCAGACGGCTACGACAAGAAGTCGAGCCTGGACATCTCGATTATGCTCTCGTTTTCCAGCGCAAGGATGACTCCGGAGGCCCAGGATTTGGCGTCCATTCTGTCCATGCTGCCCGATGGCCTCTCTGACGCGGAGCTAGTTCAGAGCAACCTTCCAATTGAAAATATCCTCACTGCCAAGGCCACGCTTATCCGAACCTCATTAGCGTTCATCAGCAATAAATAAGCACAGACTCTATGCTCTCGTTCCCATCGCGAGCACATCTGTGTGACCCATCCTCCGTCTGCGGCGCTCAAGTCTCATCTGCGTCAGTACTTCCGCGATCTCATTCAGCTGTGGAAACAATTTAAATCAGTCCCTGCGTCGGACACCGTACCCAAGATCTCGGTCAACCTGGGAAACATCAACTCCGTCCTGGGGGACGGTCTGCGTGCGGACGCCCCAGACATCCTCGCCACGCTCGCCAGCGCGCTCATCTTGAGCGGATTTTCCCGCATGACGCGCTACAGCGCGTCGCCGCTCATGCCGCGGGTTGCAGAGTTGATTATGTGCTTTCCAAACGATGAGGTGTATGGCTCGTATTTTACGGACAGGTGCGTTTATCTTTTCTGGTCCGATGTGTTGAGCCGACATGTGTGCAGGTTTTTTGCCTCAGGAAACGTTCCCATCGACAATCCAGCCGCTGAAATCGTCCTGGCGAATGCGTATTTCGACTGTGCACCACCTCTGGAGCAGGGTGCGTCGTCTTTGCTTTGATCCGATTTTACTCAAGGAACGTGGCATCGACAGCTCAGTGGAACAACGCCCTCGCGGCATACTATTCCGCCCAGGGCAGAGACCCCGCAGCGTCCATCCGATATCGTGAACGAGCTATAGCAGCGACAGATTGTTTCACACACCCGACAAAGCCGTGCCTGCAGGCCACCTCCGGCCTAGCCAACACCCTGTGCACAATGGGAAATTACAGCGGTGCACGGGATCAGGCGCAGTATGCTCGAGAAATGGCCGTGCTTTTGGGCGACATCCTCGAGCACGCGCAGGCTCTCGCAACGGAGGCACGGTGCTGCCTCTCCACCGGGGCGTTCCCCGAAGCGGTGCGCCTGTGTGTGCGCGCGCGAGAGCTGTTGGGGGACTGCGGGCTACAGGGTACATTCGTCGACCTGCGGTTCGAAAACTTCGCGGCGGAGATCCACCATCTGAAAACGGAGTACCCCGAGGCGCGCGCGATTCACGCAAGGCTGGCGATTGGATCTAGCGGCGCGCAACGGGCTGCTAACGCCTCGCCATTCGATCTGCTCAACCTCGCGACTATCGATGCTGAGATGGGTGCAGAGTCTGCGGGGGCGCGACAGAGTCTTGAGGCCGCGCGGCTGCAGTTCACGACGACGATGTGGTCGCCGCCAGGGGTGCTCCTCTGCGACGCAGTCTCGGCCACCTTGTTCCTACGGGATGGCAATACGAGCACCGCGCGGTCGATGTTCGAGACGTTGTTTACTCGGCTGTGGAGCCGGGACGAGGGAGCGATATTCTGTCTCGAGCGGCTTGCTGACCCGGAGACGCGCATGTATGACAATGACGCGCAGGCAATGCTGCGATGGGCGGGAGTATATGTTGCCTGGGCGGTAAAGACGAAGAACAAGCTCTCGCTGATGAAGGCTCTGCGGTGTTTGGGACAGAATGTCGTAGTGGATGGAGACGAAGATGCTGCGTTCAGTCTTTTCCAGATTACGCTGGAGCAATTCACCGCGATGGATGTGCATTCGTGGAGGGCCGATTGTATGGTGAGGGTCGCGGGAATTCTCATCGACCGCGGCCAACCTGTGCACGGAGAAAAGTTGCTTCGATCTGCACGTCCTCTCTTTGACCGGTGCGAGCAGAAAGATAAGGTGGCGGCCGTGGACAGTAAACTTACCGCGTTGAATATGGCAGTGTGATCTATGATTTGTTTCTGTCCATGTACTTGTACAATAATGGTTTCCTGGTTTTGTACGAACTGAACCATGAAATTGAACCACCACTGCGTTACGTGGGTCTGTCGGCATAGGCTCTGCCTACCCTCGTCGGCATAGGTCGGCATACTCTGTGGTAGACTGACTACGTTCTTTTTATTCTCTCGCCGTCTCTTTTGCGTCTTTGCTCGCGTTGGTTGCCGCTGTAAGTGGTATTCGGCTGAATTTCTGATGATCGGCAGTAATGTTTGTCGCTGCCGGGCGTTGACGTCAACCTTACGACACACGGCAGACAAGATGGATGAAAAAGCAAGGACCTGTGAGAGAAAGGCCTAGGATTAGCCACAAGCCACAGACACTCAGGCTCAGGGGTCAGGGCGGGCCCAAGGACGGGTGGGAGAAGGAAGTACAATCGGAGATTAGCGGCGATCAATCGAGAATTACATACCATCAGCCCCAGCACGCATTTACACGGCTGCACACAATTCTTAGATTCCCCTAAGATTGATGGCACTCGGATTTCTTGAGATGTGTTCCTAGGAAATTGATAGGTATCTCTTGAAAGAATTCTCCAGGTTCATGTTCTGTCAAATTTTCAACGTCGAATTCCAAGAACTTCTTAAGATTTCCGGCATAATTGCGAGCCTCGGCAAAAAGCCCTCTGTCAGAATCAATGATCTTATCGGTTAGCCGACTGACATCAGCAAAATGTTCTGTGGCGTGTGCAGCTGTGTGCAGCTAGCTACACAGCCGCGGTTTCGAGGATAACAATCTCTGTAGCGGTATTAGAGCATTTGCGGTGGAGCCACCAGATCAACTGGTGGCTAATTTTTCTCGGAAACTCCCCGTCCTTGGGGGCTAACGTAGCCACCATTTATAGCCCCCATAGAGAGGATGAAATAGTGGCTAACACATGCTGGACGGTCCTGACACTAATCTAAAACACGAGCCACCAGTTGATCTGGTGGCTCCACCGCAAACACTCTATTACAGGTTGAATACAGAGAAAAGTGTTACTGAGAAATTTCGACTTGAGACTTCCTGCGATACCGGGCGCTGACAAGGCGTTGAAGCGCTGAAGCAAATTCTCCCCCCAAGTCCATTCAAACTCCGCCCATCACGTGATTGATGGATGGTTGATGCCACGTCGCCCTTATCTCTTTCTCCTCCCACCATCTTCCTTCCTTCATCTCCCTCCATTTCTGCCTTCTGTGGCGCCAATGCATTGCCGTGTCTTAGACTCTTTGCGGGATGTACTCAAGCCTTCAACATTCAAGCCCTAAAGCCTTCAACTCAACCCATGCCTTATCCTAACGCAAAAACTGGACACTTCAAGACCATCACAAGCCTTGTCCGAACCACCGCAAACGGACCGCATATTGTCGATGCCTCGGCTACTTCAATTCAAGCTACCTCAAGTCTCGAGACTGTCAGTAGCTTGTCACTCGCGCACCCTCGCAAAGATCTCTTTCCTTGGATTCCCTCAAGCTCCAGCACCGCCGAGACTCGAGATCCGGCTTGATCCACACCCACCCACACGCGATGGCATCCCCTCTTGATTGCGGACTTCGGCTGCACTCATCCCCGACATGGTAAGTCATCTCTCGTCCATTTATAAAGCTTCCTGACCCTCGTTTATAGGCCCTATTGGAGACGAAATGCGCCTCCCTCCGCTCCAAACCCTGGGCTCAGGCTCAGGTCCCCATGGTTTTGCGATGTGGGAAGTGCACGCCGTGTCTTGACGTCAAAAAAATACTTCAACAGCATGCCTGGCCCGGGGAGACCGTCTCTCGGTCCATAGATACTTATATACTTGTCTAATACATTTCTTTTGCCTGCTCTACTGTGCCTGAATCTATCTGAGCTGGATAAACCAATGAGTACCGTGTAGGGCTATCGGTGTCGGCAAACACTATGTAACCATCATTTCGGAGGAAATCTTCAGGACGACTCTCAGGATTCTTTTGAAAATGTGAGCGTTAAGAATTTCTTGCTTCTCGCAGATGTCAAATCTCATGAAAATTTTCTGGCGGTTTCATGTACGGGGATGGCCTGTTTGATTTGGGCTCGAGTTGAACATCGAGGAATCATCTTATTCTTTTTGGATGCGGGAGAGTGACGTCACTAGCAAAGCCGAAAATGAGTGGAGATGAATTGACGGGTCTGTAAATACTCAGGCTGATAGCAACTTTGAATCAGTGATGGAGAAGTTTTCGAGTCCAACAACAAGAACTGTGGGGTGCATTCACCCAGAAATATCATAGTGGGAAAGAAAGAGTTGGGCCATTGGGATTCAACTTGCATCGCACAGCTCGGGCAAATTTTCTTTATCTTGTGAGAGTGCGAAGCCAGTGACAGGGAAGACTGAACCAAGATAGGCAGCATCAGACCGGTAGGAAGTTGAAGCCCTTTCGTAATTGTACATAGGTCATCTTGATGGACGGAATTCAATTCTTGTAAATAAAAGGGCTGGGGCTCAGGGTTCCCACAAGTTATTGATTCATCTCCACTTGCAATGAGACCCAATCCCGGCCTGAGAGATATTGCTGCACTGACAGTAGCGCTGTCCCAGTTGTAAGCCAGTTGTAAGCCAGTGATGGCCGGCAAGTCTGAGTACAAGTCGTTGATAAATTAGAGATGGAGGTGTCAAAGAAGCCATGTCTGGCTCTTATATTTGAGGCGGACATGGGAGTCAAGAGCAAGGCTTGAAGAGATATGTATGCCGTAAACACTATTTGCGGCTGTGCTTTGTTCCTCAACCTTGTTTGATTCTCGAGTCCTTCTATTTGACGGCTGCTTGCTGGGTGTCTCACCTCAGGATACTGCACGCCTCCTGTATGTCGTCTGCAGTGCATTCCTCCAGAGTATTTTTCTCGATTATTAATATTTGACTTCAAACTAAATTAAATTGTGGCTGGTTTAGGGACTGTGATTTGTGGAATCCCGGAAGAACTAAACCACTGTTTCAATCTGCTCCGGAAGAGCAAAGATGTTACTGGCAATATTGGTCCGTGCACGACGTTATAAGTATTTGTATTTCATCACGTGCCGCCTTCTTTTCTTTCACCACAATTGCAAGGACTGCCCGAACGCACCTATGGCCGAAGACTTCCCGGATCTTGTGTACGTTGGGGAGGCCTGGTGTTTCTGCGGGCACCTGAAAGAGTCATGCAACGAATGCTGCGTGGACCATCGTGGCTCAAACAACTGGGGAAAAGTGCGGTCGTTGCTGGAGAAGTCGGGCTGGCCTCAGTCGGAAATCGATCGCATCCTCGACGACGAGCTTGATGTAGGGAGTCTTTATTTCTCTGTCTCCCCTTGCACGTGCCGATATGTATGGATATCATCAGTACATGAGACGACCGGCGCTACAAGTGTTTCACATGGCTTCGGGCGCTCCTCCGGCTCGCAATCCGCGCAAAGAACCGGAAACGGCGTGCAACGCACACGGAAAGACGATTTGTTCGACCTGTTTCGATTTTGGTGCATTTTTGCTGCAGGACACCGAGCTGTGGGGAAAGCACTCGCTGTGCGTTCTATTCCATTTTTCGGTGCGACAACTGCCTGACCGAGCTTCAGCTACCTAAAGAAAGCAGGTCTATCCGTCCCCGCTGCCCCTACACCTCCTCCTGGCATATTTGAGCGCAGATATCCTCGACTTCGCGGATTCCCTGACATCGCCGCCGTCGCTCTTCCTGCTGAACACACTCTGGCTTTCAAATACCCCGACTTTCGCCTCGTGAGCCAACTCCCCGCCTTCACTGGCCATTCTCCGCTTGGATGGGTTCTCTTCGGCATCATCGTCGCGCGCCAGGGCCCGGGCATGACCTACACCATGAAAGACGCCGCGGGAGAGAGGGTGAGCCTGCGCTTTGTCGAGAACTGGGCATTGGAAAATGGGGGCGGAGACCCGACCGGCAAAGATGCTGAGCAGTACAAGAACCTCAAACCCGGCACCGTCTTGAGCTTCAAGTGCGTGACGATGACGATGACAGCCCACAACACACCACAGGTAGCGGTCGAGAAGATCAATCTGTCCGGTGTTAAGGTACCTCCACTTCCAGACTGCAATTTTTTTAGAGGTGAAAAGTACGAGTCTAATGCGCGCGCTTGTGCCAGATTCTGAAGTCCTCGATAAAGGACGTGAGCACGATTAACGACAAACTACGGAAAGCCGCGCCGGGATGTTGCACTCATTGCGCGGAAGTGGGAGCCCCCTCTATTTGTGTACGCTGCAGGTCGCCGTATTGCAGCGAGGTAAAGTCGCCAGCGGTCCAGAGAAAATAATATATGGCTGACTTTAATTCCTCTCGTCCCGCAGAAATGTCAAGTAAAAGGTTCGCCATGCTTTGGATGTTTTTATAATCAACCTATGATCTTGTTTAGATTGGAAAGAAGGTGGACACAAGCAAGCCTGCTCCACAATTGCTCATCTTCGTTCCCTCAACTACATGTTCTGCGCAGCCGATGCTTGATAGATTGCGTGGATATTCTGGTGAAAGTCGACTGCGACGCGAGTAAAAGGACGGCGCATCCAGCTAATGGAACCCAATCGATGTACCGTTCTGTTCTTGACTTCATCTTGGCCTACCTGTCGTAGTACTACTTGATTTTTTCTTGGTTTTCGCATTTGGATCGACTTATACCAGGAATCGCATTCTTTGATCAGTTGCTCGCCAATCTCAACATCAGATCACCTTCCGTATAGTGCCCGGGAGCGCGGTGCGTGTTCCCTACTCGCTGTGGAAGGCCCAAGTCATTCCACGCCCAGATCCAGCCTTCATTGGACCCGGTCATAAGCGGCTTATCAGAAATTCATACTGAAAGGTGGACATCCTGTTGTCGGTTTTGGATTCTGGTCCTCCCTGCAACAGATCTCTACCCCGTTCCCAACCCCCATCCCAAAATCGGACGCTGAAAATTGATGGGTTTTGACCCAGAACTGGATAATACCCCCCACCTTGTGGGGCAAAAACCAGCTTTTTAGATTTCGAAATTGGGCCGCGGCATGTGTGACACCTAATTTTTTTCGTAAATTGACCGGAACCCCTCTGCCGTGCGAACCAGATTTCCGAAGGCATGACAAGGATGTGCCCGGATCGTAGTTGTGTGGATGCAGACTCACCTTTTTCAATTCTGTAGCATTCAACATTGTTGAAGAGCCACATCTTTACGGCACAGAACCGGCCATTTCTGAACCGCCTGATGCCATCAAAACCCCGGCGTAATTTTAAGAGCGCAGTGGGGTGCTTCGCACCCCATCACTTCGGTTGAATCTTGAATTTTCCGTTGCGGAGTGGAATTGGAAGCAAGGACGGAAGATGCCGGACAGCTGTTGGCGGGGTTAAAAAAGGCTTGACGGACAGGCGTAATTTCAAAAGAAGGGTTCAACTCGCACCAGCAGCATCATCAGAATGTCGGTTTCTTCTGTTTTTTTTTTGTTTTTTTGTTCTAGTCTCTCGTAGACAGACGCTATAACGACACGAAGGTCGTACCTCGTCTGCTATACGGTTCTTCAGACAATTGAAGTCACAATTGTGGTGGCAAGTAAGATTCTGAAATCCATAGAGCACAACTACGCGATGTAACATTGTAAACATTGGCTCAGCAACTGAACGCGGATAGTCTATCGCAGACATGATGCAATGCAAAGGGTTCTCGTCAGCTGAGATTGGCCAACAACCTTCAAGTTCTCCGGAGCCGCCATCCGTTTCATTGGGGATAATTAAATCTATAACAAACCACCCCGTCGCATTACTCCTGACACCCACCGCGTTATCGTTCATATCTAGGGCGCCCTTGCACAGCACCAGCACCTCAATCAAATCCCCACCATCCCGCGCTTCGCCGCAATCTCATCCCGCAGCAACGCAATCCGACTGTCCAACCGCGACGACAAGTCTATGTCGCTCTTCCCCGCAAAGCTCTGCGCCGCGTCCAGCTTCGTCTCCGCGCCCGTCAGCACGCGCGCCCAGCCCGCCTTGTCCAGCCCATCCGCACGCGTCTCCCCCTCCGCGCGCGCGCCCCCGTCCGCCTCCTTCAAATCCGTCACGGCGAGCTCGAACAGCGCGACGCCCGCGATCCACGTGCTGATCTTGACGCCCTGTGCAGAGCGCGCGGCCTCGAGCAGCGCGCGCGCGGGGGCGTAGAGCCGGAGCGTGCGGTGCATGATGCCCAGAAGGAGGGCGCGCAGGGCGCGTTCGTCCGGCGTGTCGAGGTCCGCGGAAGGAGGCTGGTCGGGCTACAATTGTAGCGAGTCAGAGACGATTCGGACGAGACAGAACGGGATGGACGAAAGGGAATGAAAGTGCAAACCCACCTGTACAGTATGCTTCTCATCGACCGCAGGCAATAGCGGACTCGGCACCGCAATTGCAACAGGCGGTGTGAGTGCCGCGAGTTCCGCAATATGCGCCTCCGCGACAGCGTCGTCGATGCGCTGGTGCGTATTCCAGACTACAACGTCGCTTCGTCAGGAAGATGCCACGCAGAAGAACAAGATGGATACGCACATATTGCGAGCTCTATGGAGCAAGAAGAACTCGTCCTGAGATGATATCAAAACACCAGAAGGAATACGCACCATCCGCGGGACTGATACTGATGCACTCGACGAACTTCGCCGGGTCTCCACCGCGCCGCTTTTGCTTCTCTTTGTAGAACTCCACTGCATGTGGGTCTCGTCAGCGTCTCAGCTCGAACAACAATCCAAGCTCCTCGCACGCAGCAGGCGAATAGCAAGAACCGAAAGTCAAACGACTCACGCTTCTTCCTGATCAACACCTCCGTCGGCAGATCCTTCCCGCCGACCTTCTTCCGCTGCAACAGCTCTGGCAGCGCGTCGCACAGCTCCTGCGCCTTGGCGCGGTTCCCGAGCGAGACGTAGCACCCCGCGGCGATGAAGTAGTACGTTGCGTGCGACCTGCAGAGGCGTTAGTCGGCTGGCATTTCTTTTACTTTGATTCCCGCCGTGTTGTGTGTGGGTGTTGGTTTGGAGGGGTGGATACGAGGTGGGATGGACGGTGTTCGTCGTTCGAGCGGGTGCGAAAAAAAAAAGGAGAAGGAAGGACAGGACATACCACGAATTCAACTCTGTCAGCTTCACAAACGCGTCCGCTGCCTCCTGATGCCGGCGCTGCGCAAGCAGCGTCCACGCGAGTTCGAAGACGAGCTAGAAACGCACAAGTCAGTACTGTAATAAGTGGCGAGTCAGGTAACAACGAATGGACGAAAGACGATAATGGAGGTGGAATGTGAGGGGAGTGGCAAGCACGCACCAGCGTATCAGCCTGCACGAACGTCTGCGGCGCCTCGAGCGCGCGCTGCAGCACCGCAATCGCGCCTTGCGGGTCGTTCGACATGCGCAGGATCTTGGCCTGCACAAGATCGGTTAGATAGATATGGGCATGAGCAGGCGGGCGAGGGAGGAACGAAGATAAACAAAAACGTGGGTGTACTCACCCGATTCAATATCCACAACGCGCCCGTGGGGTAGCGCGCCTCGATCCTAAACCGAAACAGTATCAGCATATATTGCGTTCACAGCAGACCTTATCGGCCGCGGGGGCTCGTCTCCGTCCCGTGTTCGCTCCCACTCGACACCAGCGCAACCGCGACCAACGACATAGAACCCCCGACCACAAGACACATCGGGCCCCGGAAAGAGGAAAGAACAGCACGCACCCGTCCACAATCGCCCTATACGTCCTCACCGTGCGCGCCTCGTCCGCCTGGTAGCCCGCCAGTAGGAGTACGACGCCGTGGAAGGTCATCAGGACGAGTCTGGCAACAGACGATGAGCGAAAACAGAAGAGAAGAGTCGAAGAGTCGAAGAACGGATAGTCAGTATAAGCAGAAGTCGACGAGGAAGGAACAGCGCAGACGCACCCCGCAAACACCCCGTGGACGTCCTTCCCCGTGCCCGTGGGGGCGCCGTTCGGGCCGAGGGTGTTCAAGCCGGCGCTGACCTGTATTTATGCGACGAGAGTCGAGTCAGCTTCGTGCGCGCGGATAGATGGAACGAAGCAAAAGAAGGATAGGAAGGATAAGAAGGCGTAAAGAAATGGCTTAAAAGGAAAACGGGTGAAGCGTGGAGAACACGGCGGTCTCGACGCGATCCCCCGAGCGTGCTCCGAAAACAGGCGCGAAACAAAACCCAGGCAGTAGACAGGCCTCGAGAAAAGACTGAGAAGGCGAGACACGCACCGCCAACGCCCGCAGCGCCAGTGCTCTATCATGTTTGAACCCGAGGAGGCCGACGAGGGATCTGCGACACACGTTACTCATCAGCCACATCCCAACAAGCCGGGAAAGAGGAAACACTCACTGCACGCGCTTCGGCAGGAGGGAGAACACGAGGTTGAAGAGGCCAAATCCTGCGCACTCGCGTCAGCCTCCTCCAATTTAAGTAACTGGACAAATCCAACGACGCACCAAACGCGCTCCCAGCCACGATCATCTCCTCCACCGCGCCCTCCGGGCCGCGTTCCCGCTCCCGCCTGTCCCTTTCCGCCTTTTCCTCCGCCTCCCGCAGCTTCTGCGCGGCTTCTTCGGGGCTCACGGGGGCGACCTTGGAGGCGCTGGAGGCGCTCTTGGTGGAGAGGAGCGACGACGTCGAGGCGCCCCAGCGGCCGAAGAGGGATTTCGTCGGCGCGGGCGCGGGGGGCGCCAGCGCGGACGTGGGTGTAGACGGCACGGAGGGCGACGGGGACGGCGAGGGCGAGGGCGACGTAAGCGTGGACGTGGATGCATTCGCCGACGACGCAGCACCGGTGCTCGGCGCGAGCGAAAGGCGGTCCGCCGAGGGCTTGCGGCTGGGCGCGGGCGTGTGGTACGCGTACGCGTCGAGCCCGGCGGGGAAGACGGTCTTGTAGAGCTTGGTGAACTTGGAGTGCGCGGCGTTGAGGGCGTACATGCATTGGAAGTAGCCCATGTACGATTCGCTGTAGTTCGATTAATTCATTAGGATTGGGGAGAGAAGGAAGGAACGCACGAAAGCGCATGCGTCAGCCCGAGGAGCACCACCGCGTCCGCGTGTAGGATATCGTACTCCAGCCCCGGTGCGAATCGGCCCCCGCCGTCTTTACCACTGCTATTCGCATTCGCACCACTGGTCTTGCGGCTCTCCGCCGCAGCCTTCTTCGCCCCTGCCTCGCTCAGTGCGAGCAGCCTCGACGCCTCGCCCATGAGCCCGCTCTCCATCCCCAGCGCGGCCTCGAGGAACGCGCAGACGCCGAGGCCGAGGAGGTGGAACGGCGAGGCGGCGTCGGCGGCGAAGGCCGTGCGCGCGAGGGCGATGTCGTTTGCGAAGAGGTGGTCGAAGCCCGCGTTGGCAGAGGCGAGCGCTGCTGCGGTGCCCGTCGCCGGCGTCGTGGGGGGTATAGGGGCTACCACCGACGGCGGGGACTGGTCTAGGCTCGCTGACGGCGAGTCTTGTTCTTCTGTACTGGCCATGTTCGACGGGACGGGCGATGCAGAAAGCGACGACGACGATGGGACGACGCCGGTGATGTGATTGCAATTTGCAAGCAGAGTATCTCCTTGCGTCACCCCGCCGACATATCCGCACACGTTCCCGATCAGGTCGGAGTTCAAACTTTGAGTGTCGTTGAGGGTAAAAAAGGGCAGCTGGGGACAAAGTGCAAAAGAATGGGAACAACACCCACAGACAAAATTGCCAGAAAGAATTGATGTAACCCAAAAACTTGGACCAACCCAGTATCCGCGGAAAATTCACCCCTCATGCGAAACCATGCTCGACAGCAGCCATTTAATCAAACCCTATAATGCATATAAGTAACCAAGTAAAGGCACAAAATATTGGTACCACCCCATGCTGCCAGTAGGAATCGAACCCACATATCACTCGCCGAGTGAAAAAGCGCACCAATGCCCGCGATTCTCGGCTTGATGGCTGACTCCCCCACGATGCTTCTCGGGTCGGAGTTCAAACTTTTAGTCGTTCTTTAAGATTTTGCTCGTTCGGCGGTGCTCCCTTCTCCATATAGCTTGATTGCTCTTAGCCCTGTCTTCTGCCGTCCGCTTACGCAAATAGCCGTTCTTTGACGAGCTCCAAACCCTGTCCAATCTAGGTCCATCCCCTTTATGTATCCTCTCCTCTCGTTGTTCAACGACGGTGTTCTTTCCACATTTTCACGACCATGGGGCACTATCCGCGCGCCGAAACTGCTGCGAACTGCGCTCAAAGTTTCAGCTACGGTAGGAAAACAAACTCGCCTGTTTCGGTCGAATAGGTGGTCTTCCGCAGTGAGAATCGGGAACCCCATAAATGAGCTCATGGGTGAGAGTTAGCCGCACTGCTGTCGCCTTCAATTCCAGCCCCTCATTATTCTCAACTCAAAACCAAAGATGTTCAGGTTACTGCCACCCAAGAACCCGCAACGTGCCTACCTTTCTCCCCTCCAACCCAGGAATGCTTCCCCCTAGTTCCACCGTATTTCTTCCAGGTGGAGGTCTGTTCTGCCATCCAAGATTTTCTGCCACGCCACCGGGCGATCGAGCTGAGAGACAATGTTCTTTAGTGTTCGTGTCTCATATTCGCTGCAAAGCACGCCGGACCTGGATTGACGATTCCTTTGTATGACCGCGTGGTCTATTATATTTTTTTGCCCTGGAATTTCTTCCCCTGTACAATGGTTTCGTCCGCTTTTTGCGCTCTTACATGTACTCTTTGATTTTGAGCTGCCTGCGGCTGATCTTGTCTTACATAAAGAACGGTTTTGGACCGGTTAATTACTTAATAATTCTGAACAGATCCGGACACCAATGCCGCGAGCCGGGTCTGTGCTGAATTCTTTACAGGAGCACGTCGGAATTTTCCCAAACATTCAAAGAAAAAAATGTGGGATTCATGTATGTCAGCTCTTTTGAATTCTGCTTTCCGTTTCCGTCTGCTTCCGACACTCAACCCATACTGTAGTACTAGTAATCCGACCAACTGCTCACTGGGTGTCACCCGTCACCAACAGTCTTCACTGATAAGGTGTTCATCCATCGGCAATCACGGAAAACTACCATATACAAGACGTGCCGCCGCGAACTCGGAAATGCAAAACGAGATGTTATTTCGGGTGCACCATAGAAATGTGGAAAAAGGGCAGAAAATTCCAGTTATGCAAGGTAAGGCGCTGTTCACGACGGGGTACGAAAGGTAAGGAAAGGGCTCGTGTGTACAATGGACGCGATGGTGTGTGAGAGGGGGTGGGTAAGAAAGACGCAGTGTAGGATAAGGAAAGTGGGTGGGGGACGCGGGGTACAAAGAATGTGCGACGTCGGTGTAAGAGCGTCGTGTAGGTCTGTACCAGTTCGCACGGGTATGAGACAGGGGGGGGGGGGGGGCGTGGGGTACGAGGAATGTAGGAAGGTATGTTGCCCGTGAATGAAGAAACGAGTTCGGAGGGGAGCCAGGTAGAGTAATGGGAGGGGAGGAAAAGGAAGCTCATCAGCCCAACGAACACTGGGCCAAGACTTCGGCACGACCTTCACCTATATCGGGTTTTTCTGGGACATCGCGGGACGTCTAGTCTCCTTACCCGAACCCTAGCGCCTCAAGTTCCTCGGGCGCGTGCGCGCCTTCGTTACCGACTTCAAAGGCAAGCGATGCCAGTCCATCCACATCCAAAAATTACACGGCTCACTCTGCCACATTACGTTCATCCACACGCTGGGCCGTTCCTTCCTCCCATCCCTCTCCTCCTTCGTCGCCTCCTTCAACAAAGACACTCACGCGTCCCGTTTCCCGCCCCCCTCGCTCTTCACGAACCTGGCTTGGTGGGTCGAGATCCTTTCTGTCTCGAACGTCGCCCGCGCGATCATCGCCCGCCGCCCCCGTAGAGACCGATTCCTTTACACAAGACGTGCCTTCGCTTCGCTCCGGCATACACCCAAGGATGGATTGAACCTTAAGCATGACTAAGCCCTTTCTGACCAGTTCGTACAAAATGTAGTCCGGTCGATACAGATTGAGCACTGACTTTGCAAGATCCAAGGGAAAAGCATGAATATCATAGACTGTGGCACACATCGCAGCGAATGGGCATTCAATTCGGGAATACAGAGATCTACAACTGTTACCAATGAATATGATTTGCAGTCAATGTCAGCCTAGTAAGCGCTGGTGGTGAGTTGGATGTGTTGTACAGTAGACTCGGTCGAAGCAGCAAAATAATATCTAGTGCTTATTACCTCCAGGAGAATGAGCCGCTCGTGGATTGGTTTTAAGCGGTCCTGTCGAACGGTAACAATGAGCCCCGCGGCCAACAGGCAAAATACTGTATACTGCTTTATGCATTGAAGGAGTCGCTTTGGCTGAGTTGTTAGTAAGATTGAGAAAATCATTTGTGTTCATTCCATTGAGACGGAATTAGACTGTCGCAGCGAATCGAGACGCTTGTGCGAAGGGACATACTTATGTCAGAATAAGAAAACAGGCGAGCAAACAGAATATCTGCGTATCTTGAAGAAGCTGGCTGTATATTAAATGGTTCAAAAAAAGCTGTTGATGCGGGAATGATCTGATAAAGTAAGGAGGTCAGTGTCACAGCGATTTGCATAAGGAAATGGAGTGCACTCCGCACTAGTGGCCATCTAGGCGAACTGATCCCATTGACGTCGCCTGATCCTCCACAGTGTTGCACCCATCACCATCCCTGAGCTCCACTTTCCTAGCATGCCGTGTAAGAAGATGTATGGATATTATCGACCAATCTAGCTTACCAGTTAGAATACAGCTCTTGCTGTTTTTTTTCATGCTATCGAATGCACAAATGATGAGTAAACTGTTCAGTTTCTGGCCGAGTATACCTGGATTGATCTGGCAGTCGCGACCAAAAGATAAGAATTTGAGGGAACGGTACGACCTCCAGGGATTGTGGACTTCTGCACTAAGTAATGAATAATTTTTACACAAATGGGTCAACGGTCTTTGAAGTGTTTTGGAAACTCACTTTTGCTTGTTGCTCATTCCACGGCTTGGAAGGTTTGGGAACGTGATTACAGCAACGAAAGAGGGAGAGGCTCAAAGGCAGCAGCTTTCAGTATCCAACATGATCCAAGATGTAGCTCGACCTCCGCACTCAATCAATATGCCAGTGTCAGGGCCATAGATGTTCTTGCAATTTCTTCTATCTTGAGAAGCGTTTCAGGCCTTGTTCGTTCAGAATGAGGTCTTGAAATGTCATAAGAACCCATTGCATCGAGATCTTGAGAATTCTTGCACGTTTCTTGTATCTTGAGAAGCGTTTCAGG
This sequence comes from Mycena olivaceomarginata, assembly GCA_029378375.1. Classification (NCBI taxonomy): domain Eukaryota; kingdom Fungi; phylum Basidiomycota; class Agaricomycetes; order Agaricales; family Mycenaceae; genus Mycena; species Mycena olivaceomarginata. Next base: position 219,916 of record JARKIC010000135.1, on the reverse strand, counting down.
CCTTGTTCGTCCAGACAGCAGGTAACGGCCGCATGATTTGGGCCACTAATGTAGTCTCTTGATCCAGGCAAGAACCAGTGTCAAACGACGTATCCGAGGGAGAAAGAAATATTACGGGAGAGCGAGATGATGGGGGAAGGGACGCGGGGGGGTTTCAGACGGCTCTCCCTTTTTAGTGGATCTTGAGCGCTGGAAAAAACGTCGCATGATTTCTTGGAGTGTTCTCTGGACAGCCGTTGATTCATGAGCCTTGTTTCGACTGCTCAATGGTCCGTATGGGGGTTGCGCTTGACAGTTCATCATTGCGGCGTAGTTCGGAATGAACCGAAATGAACTCCGTAGTTCATCATTGGTTAAGTTGTGTAGAAAAATAGCATGGACCAAAGGTTGAACGCGACAACTGGACAGACAGGGAGCGAAGGAGAAGAGATATATGGGGAAAGAGCACAGGATATTCAGCATCTCGTTAAAGAACGGTTACTTCAAACAGCTGCGCGGCCAAATGTAGACAGTTTATGACTTGCATAGTGTCCATTGCCAGACGGAACTTGCGGTGACAAACGGCTTTCATGCGAAGTTGATGCGCAGTCCGTAGCTGATGATTGATGTCGGCCACCGTGAGACGAAGCCAAGCGACTGCTCAGTGTGCAGGAAAACCAAAGCAAGACCAAAGGAGTAAGATTATTCGGGGATATTGCACAGCATTTCTACCATCTCGTTAAAGAACAAATAATCGACGCTTCCACCACGTGGAGTATCGGCATCCGTTTCGTCCACGCGACACATCAGATGGTTGGAGTGTGTCGCGCTCGAGCTCGTCATCTACGCAATGGAGCTTCGGGGATGGCGTCAGTTGAGGAAGATCTTATTATATTCTGGCCCCACGGTGGTGAAAGAATCTAACACAGAACCCTGATGTGTGTTAAAGACAGTGGATTCAGTGCAAAGTGACCCTGGCAGATCTTGCCTCCAAATAACCAAGACAGATCCTCCTGGATTTCAGTAGACCCAAAAATTGAAAATTACATATTTAGCTTGATCATGTGTTGGCATGAGGACCTCCATCTGGGGGGTGGTAAGATATCATGTTGGGTTGTATTCCTGGCAGATTGATGACGGAATAGAAGACCCGGTGATGAAACTGGCATCTCCTGGGCAAGTGACCTCCCCCGGCATCTGAGATGCCCCTTGTATCAATGGTCAAATGATATGATTATCGATGTTAAATCACACAGATATCAAAGCACAGCAGTCTGCATGAAGAAGATATCTAAATATCGGAAAAAGTGGTGTGAGTATCATTGATCAAGGACAGGCTTACTTGGATGGATCTGTAGGAGTGCGGGAGTGGTGACCTGCCCCTTGATTCAAAAGAAGTACTCTTCATATATTGAAGAACAGTATCAGGATCCAAGATGGGGATTTTGGTCACATTACAAAGTGTGGGGTGGAGCAACAGCCAAGGCAGTGGCGGAAGATCTCATTCTATTCCCCCCATGGTGATAACAGAATCTGATATAGAACCCTGATGTGTGTTAAAGACAGTGGATTCAGTGAAAAGCGAACCTGGCGGAGCTGCCTCCAAATAACCAAGGTAGATGCTCTTGAATTTCATTAGCCCCCAAAATAGAAAATCACACATTTAGCTTGATCATGTGTCAGCATGGGGACCTCCATCGTGGGGTGGTAACATATCATGGAGGTGTTGTATTCCTGGCAAATTGATGATAGAATGGAAGACTGGGTGACACTGGTATCCCACAGATAGGAGCATAAAGACCATGACCTCACACAGTCACTGCACCGCCAACATGCCCCCACCCACCGTTACTCAGACCCGACTGGAAAATGTGGCAATGTGCTTGACTATGACCACAAATACCTTGCAAATCATTGCAGATAGCATGAAGCCTCCCTTCTTAGGTGCTATAATTAACACAACCAATGCCATCTTGGAAAATATACAGGTTAGCTACTGAAGATGCTCTGAGTAAATATGAAGCTTAAAAGCCCTCTAGACTGTCAACAAACACAAAGAAGACTGTGTTCAGCTTCTGGAGCAAATCCACAAAATACTGGATGCAATTATGATTCTTCATATCAAGGCAGATGCAGAATTGCCTATAGAAGTGCTGGATCATGTTGGGAAATTGACTGAGTACTTTTCTGGTCCATTCATAACCTACCATACTGACAAAGGTTATCAGGATCCTTCACAAAATCTATACATTTTTGGAGGCCCAACAAAAGGGCAACAGAGTGAAAAGCTTCTTCCGTCAGAGTGAACTTGGCATACTACTCAAAGACTGTCAAGCTGGATTACAACAAAGCTTTGACTTCTTTCAGGTCTGTTGTCATTTCCGTGTAACAACAATTCATAGATACATAGTTTTATAGATTGAAGGACCCAGGGCTCTATCAGGTATCACAGAGATGCAGAAGGATGCCCAAAAGAAACATCAAGAAGTACTTGAGATGATTGAAAAGCTCTCTGAAGCAACTGCTTCAGAACGGGCATCCACAGTACATAATTTGAATGTGTTTCACATGGTTTACACTTACTGCTTCACAGATCAGCGGACATTATTCTTGTTTCTCCAATAGGTACAGTATCCACTTTCACCAGAATGTCTTCGGATTATATTGACTGGATGCCTTGATTTTAAAGCTCCACCTCAATCTCAATGCTGCCATCAGAGCCCAAGATTTTCCATGGCCGAGAGTCAGAGCTTTCAGACATTCTTCACCTTTTCAAGAACGGAACTCCAAGAATAGCAATTTTGGGTGCAGGTGGTATGGGAAAAACCTCCCTTGCACAAGCCATCTTGCACCAACCAGAGATTACGGCCAGATATGCACAGAATAGGTTCTTTGTTGGTTGTGCCTCTGCAACAGCTAATCTTGAACTGGTAAACCTGGTCGGAGCCCATCTGGGACTAAAGCCCAGCAAAGATCTCACCCAAGCCGTGCTGCAGCATTTCTCAAACAATCCACCGAGTCTCTTGATCCTGGATGAACTTGAGACATTGTGGGAGCCAGCAAGTTCTCGTGATGACATTGAAGAATTACTCTCACTGCTCACAGGAGTTGAGCATCTTGCATTGATGGCAAGTAAATGACTTTTGAATGATACTCCTGACTTATACATTCGCAGATTACCATGCGAGGAGCAGAACGACTGGCTAAAGTCCTATGGACTAGACCTTTTTTGAGAACCTTGCAGCCATTGGATCAAGAGGCAGCTCGTCTCACATTTGTTGATATTGCAGATAGTGGACACAGTCAGGAGGAGGTTGACCAAATCCTCTCCCTGACAGCCAACATGCCACTTGCAATCAGTCTTCTTGCCCATTTGGCTGACACTGGGGGTTGCTCCAATGTATTATTCCGCTGGGAAACCGAAAAAACCTCTCTAATTTCCGAAGGCTTTGACAAAAGATCCAATCTGGACCTGTCCATTTCCCTGTCATTGTCAAGTCCTCGGATCCAATTGCTTCCCCATTCACAGGAACTCTTGAGCCTCTTGTCAATGCTCCCGGATGGCCTGGCAGATTCAGATCTCATTCAAAGCAAACTACCCATTGACAATATTCTCAAATGCAAAACAGCACTGATGTCTACTGCTCTGGCTTACAGTGATGAGCATAAAAGATTAAAGGTACTGATGCCTATCCGAGAATATCTGCAACAGCACCAGCCTCCTGGAGATCATCTGGTTCAGAAGGTCTTTAAATACTTTGAGAAGATGCTCAAATTTTATAGGGAGTACAGTGGATCGGAGTCAAATTCCAAAACAGTTTCCCAAATAAAGTCACATTTAACCAACATCCAGAATGTGCTGCAATGGGGCCTAAAACAGAAACAACCCATCCTATCGAAAAGCATTTACTGTATATGTCATTTGAACCAATTCAGCCTGACCAGCATGCACACACTGCCTCTGTTGATTGGCCAAGTACAAGATATCCTTCCCCAGCTCCATGATCATCGACTGAAAGCTTACTTTATAATTGAGTTGCTGAACCGATTGGGATCTTACCCAAACTCTGATCTTGAGGCTTTAGCCTTCCAAGCTTTGGAGCACCTCAAGCACTTTGATGATCCAGATCTTAAATGTGTGCTCTCTGTTTAAATTTTCGCTATAAGGACTGACACATAGGCTTTCTAGGCATGCTGTATACCAGTATGGCATATTACTATCAGCACTTCAAAACTGATCTTGTTGAGGCTGCAAATATGTGCAAAAAAAGTATATCCTTGGCAATTCTAACCAGTAACAACAAGAGACACAGCCATGCTTTGCATCGGCTTGCATGGATTAACATTCAGCTCGGGAAATACTCTGTAGCCCAACTGTATGCATATGAAGCCCAAAAGTTGGCAAGAGTTTCCGGGAATTTATATGCAGAATCACAGATTGTCCGTACACAAGCTGTATGCTGGCACAAGCTTGGTCACTACAAACAAAGCCTGGCTTTAGCCATCATGGCACAGAGTCTCCTTGCTCTTTGTGGTATGTCTGATAGCACAGCCAATCTTGGTATCATGACCACTCAGGCAGAGGTTCACAAGTGCAAATCTGAATATAGCGAGGCCTGGAAAATTGATACTGAGATACTTCAGATCACAGAAGACCGAGATCTAAATTGGCATGATTTTACATTGCTGAATGTGGCTGAAATTGAAGTATTGATGGGTGTTCCAAAACATGATGTGAATCGGAATATTGATCTTGCTAGGTCAATGTTTACCACTGCGGGCCGCAAGTCATTCATAATCTTTTGTGATCTCGTGCTTGCAGATCTATATCTGAGGGAACAGGATCTACTGGAAGCAAAGACACTTTTTGAAAAGTCGTTGAAATCAGCTTCAGAAAACAGTCAAGTCCGGTCATTCTGTTTAGAAAAATTAGGCAATGCCAGCTCTTGGGGTCCAGATGAATCAAAACCTGGATGGACAACCATATTTCTCATACATTCTCTCAAGTTGCGAGCAAAGCTACAGGTCTATAAAGCTCTGCAGTTTTTTGGCCAGATGTTCCTCATGTGGAATGATGAGGACACTGCTATCAGCTTGTTCACTGTTGCCCTTGAGGGGTTCACATATATGGATGTCCATCGCAGCAGAGCAGAATGTATGCTCAGACTTGGTGACATTTCAAAAATTCACGGTGACATGTTGAAAGCAGTTGAGCTTTGGACCACAGCACGACCGCTCTTTGAAAGGTCATCTCAAACGAAGCAGGTTCAATGTGTTGACAAAAGGCTTTCTGGGATTGGCAGTGATGTTCTGGAACAGCACAAAGGCTCACTTGGTAGAGCTCAATGTCCCCCTGGCAATCCATGTGATATTCAAGATGAGGAGCAGGTAGAATTAGCTGATGAACTTCATGAGCAGGTTGTAGTGTAAACCTTTACCGTGTCAAAATTCAGGGCTACAAAGAAAGTCTGGATAGTTACAACTTTGTTTTACTTTGTCTGTATAATAGCGCAGTATAATGAAGCTTACCCAAACACGCGCGAGCGTGTAGACGACTGTCCGGCCTTACGGGATCACACAGAGATGGTGGGGGAAAGATACGATGATATTAACAAGGTGCATGAACAAGTTACTTATATACTAAACATGTGAGTCATAATGAGTCGTGAATATAGTCATAATAAATACGCTACCGTAGACTGGTGGATTGCCCGAGTCATATCTGAGTCATTCTCCAACACTCCCCCTCAAGCCAGCAGTCCCATGTTGGAACAAAACTGCTCGTGCTTCATGCGAGCCAAGCCCTTGGTGAATATGTCTGCAATCATATCATTAGTGGGACAATATTCAACATGAACAATACCAAGTTCAACACATTCTCGAATAAAATGATTTTCGATCCGGAAATGTTTTGACCTTGCGTGATGCTGAGGATCACAAGCGATGGTAATCGCCGCCTGATTATCTGAGTAGATGAGTGTCGACTGTTGATAAGGAAAGTCGAATGGGAGGGCAGCAAATAGATATCTGAGCCAAATTGCGTGTCGCGCGGCGGCAGTGAGTGCTGAATATTCAGCTTCCGTAGTGCTAAGTGCGACGGTTGGTTGTTTCTTGGAATGCCAAGCAATAGGGCTGCCAGCAAGAAGGTAGACATAACCAGATACAGATTTGCTGTCATCCGGATTGGACGCGAAATCGGCGTCACTGTACGCGCCATAGTGGTTGAAGAGAGAAATTGAGTCGGACCGAAACTCCGGTCCTCCGAACGTGATCCGCTGATCATGTGTACCTTTCAGGTACCGAAACACTCTCTTGAGCGCACTCCAGTGTGTTACACTTGGGTTCGCTGCATACGCTCCGATTCTACCAACGGCATATGAAATATCTGGCCGACTGATAGTTGCTGGCCAAATCAGCTTACCCATGTATTCGGAAAAGCTGTAGCCTCGCTCGTCGATGGTCTGCCCCTGGCCTGGATTCTTCTCTAGAACAACATTCGGGTCCATTGGTGTCGTAACCGTGGACATCTGATCGTACCCAAAATGCTTCAAGACACCGTCAATGTAGTGCTCTTGCGAAATCTGGATGGTCCGCTGTGCGCGGTCTCGATATATCTCAATACCTATAATTTTCTTGGGCTCGCCGAGGTCTACAATTTCAACTTCTTGGTCCAACGCGGCCTGCGTAGCCGATAGCATGGTGGTACTGTTGCCGATTAACAGTAAGTCATCCACCCAGACCGTAATAATGACGAATTTGTCGTTGATTTGGCGTAGATACACGCCGTGGTCGACTTCAAGACGGCCGAAGCTGTTCTTCGTGAGGAAACCATGGAGTTTTCGATTCCATTCTCTTCCTGACTGTTTCAATCCGTACAAGGTTTTCTTGAGATGACACTTGCGTCCAGAACCATCGTCGAAACCAGGAGGTTGTTCCATAAACACCTCTTCCTGCAATTCTCCATTCAGGTATGCTCCTTTCACATCTAGTTGCTTCATCTCAAGATCTTTGACAGCAGCTATTGCTAGGAGGGCTCGAAGGGACTCAAGACGGACAACTGGGGCAAATGTATCGAAATAATCAACACCAGGAACCTGTGAGTAGCCTTTTGCTACTAGTCTCGCTTTATAGCGAACTATATTGCCTTGCTGATCCGTTTTCAAGTCGAATACCCAACGGCAGCCAACAGGTTTGCGTTCTGCAGGACAATCCTCGAGTTCCCAAGTACCCATCGCCTTTAAGTTGTCAAGTTCAGCGTTGATAGCTTGCTCCCATTGCAGCCATTCGGGTGACGCTTTCGCCTCGGAAATGCTACGGGGAATATTCGGTTTCCCGGGGTCAAGCTCTCCGGTTGTTGCCATGTATACAAAGTTCGCGATGGGGTTTGCGTCCTCATCCTCGTCTTCTGCGACTGGATTGGCCTCCGGTTGTTCTCGATTTGGACGGTGGGCCTGCTCTCTGCGAGCAGCGGGGTTACCCAGCTTCAGGTAATTGTGGTCAGGTACGTTGCGCGTTAACTTCCTGCGGAGTGGGATCGGATTTAGTGGATTAACCTTTGGATCAGGTTCCGTCTCTATGCGAGGCGTTGTCGGCGCGGATGGTGGCGCTTTGGGCTTTGGTGTCCTCTCGCTCGATGGCGGCGGTGCTGGCGGTGGCGTAGATGGTGCTGCAGGTGGATCAGATGCTCCTGGTACGTTCTGCGTGGGTTTCTGCGGAGTTGACGGCGGTTTCGCTGATGTGCCATTCGTAGACCCGTTATTCTCCCCCTCGGATGGTGCATCCATCAAAATTTCAGTGAATTTGGTGGAGGGGTCAGTGAACCGGAAGTTCCGCGAGATTTTGACGCGGTGAGTCTTAGCGTCGTAGTACCGTACTGCCTTGGGACCATCTAGATGTCCGCAAAATATATGTTTTATTGCCCTCTCATCTAGCTTCGATAAGCTCTTCACGTCCTCGCGAAAAATCCATACCGGTGCTCCAAATTCCTGGAAATGAGATACATTTGGTTTCTCCTTCGTGAACGCCTCGTGCGGCGTGATTCCATTGGGTAGGGCTTTAGTCGGCGATCGGTTGCGAATATATGCGGCGTGTGTTACCGCCCATTCCCACAGACTTTTTGGCAGATTCTTCTCCGCCAACATTGCTCTCGCCAGCTCGACAAGTGTACGATTCAGTCTTTCTGCCACGCCGTTTTGGGATGGCGAGTAAGGTGCCGTCGTACGGAGTTCTATCCCTTTTTCCGCAAGTGCTGATTTCAACCGGCTGCTCAGATATTCTCCGCCTTCGTCAACACGAATCCACTTCAACTTGAAACCATACTGACGTTCCAGCCATCCGACATGGTCCAGAACTTTTGTCTCAGCCTGGTTCTTGTTCTTCATAAACAGAACTGTCATTCGCCGGCTGTTATCGTCGCTGAAGGAGATGTAGTAATAATTTCCCTCGGTTGACCGTGTGCGCGCAGGACCCCATAGATCGCTGTGCGTGCCTTCCCCTGGGTTCTCGGACCGGTGAAGGGCTTCGTGCGGGAATGGCTTCCGATGCATTTTGGCCTCAATGCAAGCCTCGCAAATATCGGCGTCGGATTTCGTGCTGGGATCAACGGTAAATCCGTCTACAGACTCATTTCGAATCAGTAACTCTAATGTTGAGTCGGATACATGGCCGTAACGGCGGGTGCCACGCCATCCAGCTGTTGGGATTGTTACCCTCCGAATTTCCGACATTCGCGTGATTACCGGGAAGGACTGTTTTTGCGTCAAGCCAATAAAGTCGGTTTACCTTCTTCCCTTCAAGAAACAGTTTCCCTGACTTTGAATAAATGTTTGCTTTCCCGTTTTTGAAAGCGGCTGATCCTCCGGCCTCGTCGATGCGAGTAATTGAGAGCAAATTGTTGGTGGCTGTAGGTGCGTACAAGGTATTGTGTAATGAAACTGTCTGCCGTTCGCCATTGATAATTGACTCAAGCATTACAGTCCCACGTCCGTGGGCTTTTACCGAATTGTCGCCAAGTCCGTTGATAGTTTCGCCCTCCAGTGGAGTATAATCCGAGAACACTTCCCGTTTATTGGCGATATGGACCGTACAGCCGGAATCGGCTAGCCACGCGTCTCTCGACAGACGCGAATCAAAGTGGGGTTTGTCGGAATGGACAGCCATGAATGATGCATGGTGGTTTGAGTCCTCGGAATTCTGGTGCGTACCTTGGTTAGCTTTATTTCCTTGTCTCTTACCTTTCCATTTCCCTTGCCTTTGCCACTGTAGTTCTCGGGGCGCTGGCCTTCTTTGCCGCCTCCCTTACTCCAGCAATCCTTCACCATATGGTCTGTGGCTCCGCAATTGAAGCATCCGTCTTTCGCGTGCGTGCCGGATTTGCTGTGCTGATTGTTCTTCCCGAACATTGCTGATGATCCACTAGATTCTCCGGCTTTCTCCTTCTTACGTCGATACTCCTCAAGAATGAGGGCAACCAGTTCGTGTGAAGTGATCGTGACGGGGCTCACCGGCCCAGTAGAGGATGAAGGTACGTTGGTATTTGTGGTTGCTGTCAGCTTACCGCTGTTTGCTGCCAAGTACGAGCTTGTGAACGAATCCCATGATTCTGGGAGTGAAGTGACCAACGCGATGAGGAACTCCTGGTCCGATACCAGGCTATCCATGATATTGAGTTGCTCTTGAATTGAACGCAGCTCCGTGATGTGGGCCGCGATGTCGCTGCCTTCGTCGGCAATCGTACGGTAAAGTCTCCGCCGATATGACATTATCCCCAAATGACCACTTGCCTCTTTCACAGTACACAACTGCGTCCACATCTGTGCCGCCGTTGCTGCTCCCGCAATATGAACCATTTGGGAATTACCCAAGGCAAGCTCAATTTTGCTTCTAGCCTTTCCATCTCTCTTCTTCCATGCTAAAATCAATTTCCTCTCGTCTGCAGTTGGCGCCGTCGGATTCGTGATCGTCGGATGCGCCTCGGTGCCATCAACTAAACCCTCAAGGTCGTTGTCTCGGAGTATCGCTAATGCGCGACGCTTCCACGGCATCCAGTTCTCCTCATTGAGGAGCTCAATACGAGTTGAAGAGTGTTCGGACATGGGAATGATTGGATTGGTAAAGTATCTCTGTATTATAACAAGAGTCTATTGAATTGTCGGGGCAGGTAAAATGAAGTCAAAGTTTCGGTGAGTGTTCTGTGTGATTAGTAGGCAGGGCCGGGGCCCATAACCTAATAGCGCAGTATAATGAAGCTTACCCAAACACGCGCGAGCGTGTAGACGACTGTCCGGCCTTACGGGATCACACAGAGATGGTGGGGGAAAGATACGATGATATTAACAAGGTGCATGAACAAGTTACTTATATACTAAACATGTGAGTCATAATGAGTCGTGAATATAGTCATAATAAATACGCTACCGTAGACTGGTGGATTGCCCGAGTCATATCTGAGTCATTCTCCAACACTGTAAAACTGTGAACCGGATTCAAAATGAAAATTCTATTTATTTATGGTCTTTGTAGTCTAGTGAGTATTATCTCCGGTGAAATCCATGAAGTCAAGTGCTCAAACAATAGTGTTTATTCATTTGCAGAACATACCCAGAAACTGAAGCACCACAGTCTATTTGGCAAACACTGATTATTATTCCAAGGCCAGTCTGTTCATCTTTGTGATAGCAGTCCATACAGTGGCGGCAAAAAAATAATGAATGCAGTGGTTTGGGCCCATTTCTGGGTCAAATCTTTTCAAAAAAAATTGTAGTATCGGTGTTGAGCAATTTAAAGCTCGTATGAACAGTTTTAAACCATACTATACCTGTCTCGATGTCCTGCAATAAAATAAATTGGTGTATTCTGAAAAATCGACTTTGCGGTATCACATGCTATCAGAAAATGGTCATCGTAGCCTGAAAGTACTTGGAAAATAAAGGATACTTACATTTTTTTTCGGTGGAATCCATTGGGCTCGCAATGCTTGCTGCAAGTCAGTCATTTTGAACACTTTTTTGCAGGAGGTCCCACTGCTGCCTGTGGACCCAGCATCAATCAAAGCTCGCTGGAAGAGGAGCAGATGTATATGCAGTTCATGGTCGAGTTGGATGTGGTGGACAATACCCCTGATGATGGCAAGGTTGAGATCAATGATTTGGAGGTGTGTCAGCAACAGCCCTTAGGTCAGCTGGACCATGTCTGAGCCAAACACAACATTAGCCATCCCTAGGTGTTGAGAGAGAATCTGTCACCGCTCAAATAGCGCATGACAGTGGATCGAGGATCTAAGGGTGAGGATGTGGCCCACTGAGCCAGCATCCACAGAACATGAGCAACCCACGCTGAAGAACCTGAAGATGTCACAGAGAGCAATGCAACTATGCACTCTGTCCGAACCGCCATTAAACACCTTCCAATTTGGGACGACCACAGCCACCCTGCCGGCGGCTGATCTGGCGGAACTTGAACTTGAAGCCGTGGTGAGCCGCATGCCAAACAACCAACAAACATCCGTCCTCCTTCCTCTTCCTCTCCCACGACCGCACCAACGTCTTTCCTTTTGTGATACCCCACCCAACGCGATGCCTCTCTTCACGAACCACCACGCCATGATGATCAACGCCCGCCACGCTCTCTGTCCGGAGCCGCTTTGCACCCAATTTCTGCCCGCTCCTCGCCAATGCCAGTATGGGACCAATGAAGGCAAATACTACGTCGCTGTAAGTTCTATTGTGTTTCTTTTTGTCTCGCCCTTTTCTTTCTTCTCGCCCTTGGCTAAAATTATCTATCCAGTGCTTCAACAAAGCTCATGGACCCCGCTACAAGTTCTGGGAGCTCGGTGTGCACCCTCGCAACGCCGCCCAGCAGAACAACGCTCCGCGTCCCACTCCGCTCTCTTCTACCCAGACAGCCACCGCGAAACCCCCGCCCCGCCCGAGCGTCAAATGCATCTCTTGCACTCGTCTAGGAAACACCCAGTGCGCGATGCGCCGTTGCAAGGTCTGCTGTCGCAGCCTTGCGACCTCGCGTTGCAGGATTCACGAGACCCGCCCACCCCGCTCTCTCCACCAGCACCTGCGAAATTCTCGACACCGGTCTTGCTGAAGCCGCTGCCGCCTTCCCAGCCCCGCCCCACCGCCAGCACGAGCTTCTGGACGCTGAAGCCGCCGCCGCCTTCCCAGCCCTGCCCCGCCGCCAGCACGAACTGCCGCACCAACGTCTCGCCCGACAGCAGGTGGCAGTGGCGCGCCTGGCCGCGCTGACACCGCTGCCGCCGTCGCCGACGCTGTCGCAGGAAGAACACGACGAAGTGCTTGCCCTACGTCTTGCCGTTGGGACCTCACCTCCGCCCTCCATCACGGCACCACACACGCGCGCATCTCACTCGTGTCCTGGGTTCTTGGTCGCGAGGCCAGCACGACCGTCGTCCAGGACGTTGTTGGCTGGGCGCTGACGTGGCCGACCATCCACCTCACCGACCTTGCCCCCTTCCTCCTCTCCCCCATCCACTCCCGTCTAGATGCGTATTACGAACTCTTCAACTTCCGTATGGGCCAGTGGGTCGCCATCCCGCAGGCCTACGCCTTCGACGTTGTCACCGATGAGCCGGTGCTTCTCCGCCGTGTGGGCACGGTCGCTGACGACAAGGACGAGGTCATCGCGTCCTTTGCCCGCTTCATCAACCGCAGCCTCTACCCCGTGCACCTCCCCGCCGCTGCCAGCCGCAAGCGCCAGCGTGTGACGACGCCGACAAGCAGGCGACTCGACAAGAGACACAAGTATGAGCCCGAGCCTGCTGGCTCCTCCTCCGACGAGCTCGAGGTCAGCGAGGTGACCCGGATCGCGAAGATGGAGCCCGTGACGCCGCCCACATTCTGTCGCCATCCTGCACCCGCCGGCCTGCCATTCACAGCCACCATCGTGTCCACCTCGCGCCGCCTGCTCAGCTCCTCGCCGCCCCCTGTGGCGTCCAGCTCGCGTCTCTCCACTTCGTCGTCATTCGAGGCACGCCGTGCATCATCGTCCTCCCCCTTCCCTTCTACTCCTTCCCTGGGTTTCAGCTATTCCTCGGCCTCTTCATCGTCGCTGGCCTCCGCCGGGTCGTCTTCCTGCAATCCCATTCAGTACTTGGACGAGAACGAGAAGGATGAGAATGGTCAATTCTTCTAGCACATGTATCATATTTCAGTCCTTCTGTATCCGCCTTCGTGTACTCTTGTGTCGTACCTCGATTTGTAGCTGCTCGTAGATACGAGAATCCAATGCAATGTTCTTCCCACATTACTGCTCAATGAGAGAGAAATAGAAACGAGTAAAGTAAAGTAGTAGCAATGGCGGCGTGGATTGATGCCGTCAATCTCTTCTGCTCCTTCCACCTCGTCCGCCCGCCCCACCTGCTCACGACAACGGCGCTCAACACCATGGAGGCCTTCTTAACCTCCTTCCAACTCCTGCCAACCCTCTTTGGGTCCCTCTCGGCATCTGGCTCCCCCACGGCATCACCAACTTTGTCCGACACTTCAAGTTCATCCAACTCTTGCTTTTCTACTGCTCCTCTGTTCTGCGCTGGCCCCATCGCTGGATCCTTCGGCGCCGACTCTGCTAATGGGAAATTCAACCTCAGCTGGGACACCGAGACAGATTTCAAAACCTGGCTTACCGATGAGCAACGCCGCAATACCATCGAACTACAGCTGGTCCATACTGTCGCCGGCCTCCCTCACTTCTCGCGTAAACACCGCTTCGTTTGCTCACGACATGGCACTGGCAGGGTCAAAGTCGTCGAGAAAAAGCTGCCGGAGCGCGTGCGCAAGATCCCCAGCAAATTAACTGGCTGCCAGTGCTCCCTTGTCGTCAAACAGTACCCTAACACAACAAAACTACTCGGGATGTATTATGACCAGCACAACCACCCGTTGAACGCCACCAACCTCCCCTTCACGCGGATACCAAAGGAGACGAGGGAGTTCATCGCCGGGCGTCTGCACGATCGAATGTCAGCGGACGCAGTGGTATGTACACCCTCAATTGCTCTGAAATTCAACTAACATTGTGCTGCAGCTGGACCTGGTCCACAGTGGCGCGTACAAGGACCACGAGCAGTTCAACGACGCCTCAGACGACGATGACAATGACAACTCGGCTGGTCGCATGCCTCTCCGCACCCAGCTCATCCAGCTCCGGGACATACGTCGAATTGAAAAGGCTATCAAAGCAGAGGACGTCCAGCTGCACCCGGATGATGGCCTGTCGTGTGGCGCTTGGGCAAAACGACTGAAGGAGCGCAGCCACCTGCTCGGATTCAAGTCCAAGGCCGACTCCCCTCCTGCACACTCGAACCTTGCCGGCGACGTCTTTACGCTCATGTTCCAGACCGGCTGGCAACGCCGCATGTTCCGCAAGTTCAGGAACAGGATCCTTTGCATCGACGCTACCCACAACACAACGATGTACGAGAATATGCAACTAACTACGCTGGTCGTGCACGACAACCATGCGCACGGGATCCCAATCGCTTGGATGCTCGCTTCAAACGGTCGTCAAGAAACCATCGTGTACTTTCTACGTCTCACCCATCTCCGGTTCCCCGGCGTCGACCCTCGGTACATCATGTCCGACTTCGACTGGGCACAGATCAATGCTTGCAAGCTTGCCTCGGTCAACTGGAAGCGCGTCAACAATGATCGGTCGACCTTCATCCTTCTTTGTTGGTGGCATGTGCTTCACACATGGCAGCAACACTTTCACATCCCACAATCACCTGAGCTCTGGGAACTTCTGAAGAGGTGGATCCGTATGGAGAATCGGGAGGACTTCGACGCGGCATGGGACCAGATCAAGCGGACGGCGCCGGATACGTTCGTCCAGTACCTTGAGGAGACCTGGATGAAGGACGAGGTGGTCGCGATGTGGTCCGCAGTCTACCGTGGCTCGCGCAGCATCTTCGAGATGTGCGACACCAACATGCTCGTCGAAGCGTACGTGATTTACCTTTCCCCCTCCATTTGCTAACACACGCCACGTCTAGGTGGCATCATGTCCTCAAGTGGAAATTCCTGCTAGGTAAACGGAACCGCCGCATCGACCATCTTGTTCACACCCTCGTGGAGCGGGTGGTCCCATATTACGCCTTGAAACAGAAACACCAAGACCTCAACTTCGAGGGGCCCGATATCGAAATGAAGAAGCGGATGGATATCCACAAGCGCGCGGAGAAGTACACTGAAGATCAAATCCAGCATGTAGAAGACTCAAGATATCTTGTGGTCTCGCAGTCGCAGCCCTCAAGAAAATATGATGTCGACGTTGAGGTGTACAGCTGCAATTGCCTTGACTTCCCCCTCGTCTCCTTCTGCAAAACACATGGCTGCTGTCCAGCGTATCTTTGAGCAAGTCTTCGACGAGCCTCGGCCTTCGGCGTCCCTCCCCACGTCTCCGCCTTCCCCGATGCTGCCTACATCTGATCCAACGGAACACACCCCCCACATTACTATCTGCGCCGCCGCCACCCCAACGTTCTGCGCTTATGGAACTGGTGATTTTGATGGACATCGCCTCTGCTCAGCTCCGGAAAGCAGGCCGCAAGGAGCTCACGTCCGTCGCCAATCTCCAAGTAGCACTGGAAGCCTTGCTCCTGGAGACGGACAACAGCAGTTTCCTTCCATCGTCTACCCACATCCCGCGCTTATCCAACTGGAAGGCAACGCAGGAGGCAATGATGCCCAACAGGAAGACTGGGAGCAAGCCACGCAAGTCAGCCATTGACAGGTCGTACGGCGCTGGGGCGAGCAGTGGGAGCAAGGCGAAGTCGGGTGACGTGGCTACAAAGGATAAGCGGCGCAAACTCAGGTACGTGTTTGCTGTCACTTCTGTGTCTAACTGACTTTAATATTAGCCCGCCGTCCCCTCCCCGTATTGTGGCACCGCCTTGTACGGCACCCGCAACATCGCGCCCTGTACACTTGCCGGTGCACCCATTTGCTGCGACCCAGCCTTCCCGGACAACGATGCGGGCGGCGCCATCAAACTCACAACCTATACATTCTACCTTTCAGACCTTCCAGTTTGTGTCGTACGTGCCACCAAAATACAATTAGATATCTAAATGTATAGCTATGTAATAATATATGTCGTTTTGTACCTCTTACATGTGTAATACAGCCCATTTGCGATATTGCTTGACTTGTAGGTTTCTTGGCTTCATTTGAAACTCCGCCGAGTGAGCCGTCGGCAAAGTGGCTGTGCTCGTCCCAAATTGGAAGGTGCTTAATGGCGGTTCGGACGCAACTGCAACTATGCACCAGACCCTAGTGAGAGGAACCCACTCCGGGTTACTCAAATAGGGGTTTCGGTGAAACGGCATAACATAAATGCACCGCATCTAGTGCTAATTTTGCGATTCCTATGACCAGTATTTATACAACGGGAAGCAGCTAGCACTTCTGTTGTTACTAGCAAACTAGCTAGTACACAGACCACTTGTTAGGTGATATAAAGGAGAGTCAGAGCGAGCCCTAACTGCTGACTGTAGCGCGAGACTGCACTAGTGTGACGCGCTAGCTGCTAGTCGAGTGTAAAAACCACCAGGGGTTAAACCACAGCCTAAACATTCATTGAGACGAGACCTAGGAGACTCTAGTAGTTGAGAGATGATGTGCTAGGGAGCTAGCAATGGTCTAGTGGACTTGAATCAACGATGGATGTATAGCTAGGAGACAATTTTGAGCTAGTTCGCTCAGCACAGGTCTAGGCTGTACTATCTAATCTCTAGATAAAGGCCAAAGGCAGTGCCAGGCAGAGAGTCCGGCTAGGACCAGCTAGGACCGTAAAGATACAGTGCTATGGACACATGAGAGATGTGAAATGATAGCTAGGGCCTAATACAGGCAGCTAGCTCGAGTGGAATAGCAGGAAGGCTATTGGTGCGGAGCTACAGGCGATCATCGATGCTCTGACACATAGAGCTGACCTAGGCAACCAGTGGTAACACTGGGTTGTCTAACAGGCAGATAGATCGATGCTCTGACACACAGAGCTGACCTATGGTGTTGGTTGCAACCCCAAGTTGTCTAGATGCGATGGATCGATGCTCTGGCAAACAGGGATGACCTATGATGTTGGTCGCAACCCCAGATTGTCTAGATGCGATGGATCGACGCTCTGACAAACAGGGATGACCTATGATGTTGGTTGCAACCCCAGGTTGTCTAGAATGCGATGGATCGCCACTCTGACACAGAGAGATGACCCAGAACACCAGCTGTAATACTGGGTTGTCTAGATGCAATGGATCGGCATTCTGACACAGAAAGATGACCTAGAACACTAGCTTCAAACCCAGGTGACTAGGTGCGATCCTTGGCTATAGATGATGTGCCCAGGATCTGCAATATACCCACAAATAGGCTGACCTAGCATGTCACAGGATGGCTCTAAAACAAAATGGCAGTCATCTTATTGGCTGTTCATCTTGAATCACCTCATATTGCTTATTATTGTACTATTCAGCTCGCTTTTCACATGTATCTGGAACCTAGTAGTATAAAGGGAGCACAGGAGCGACTAGCACCTCAGATTAGCACTCCCTGGTCGGGTATGAAGCTGGTGTAGGTGGCCTCTGATAGAGATTACACCCCAGTTTTGTGTGACACTAGTGGAGGTGGTCTCAGGTTGCTAGTGAAGTTTGTAATGCACTTCACTGATAGTAGTCTTTATATTGGAATTAGAAACTGTTGACTCTGGAACATTGAGTGATTAAGTTGAGGATTTCGTGTTGTTGGTTTCTAGCAGACCTCCACATATAAAATAAGGGTGTTCTCTTTGAGACCCAACTTCAGTTGCGCTAGTGACTTTGCCTTCACCCCGACAAGACGGAAGCTCTGTCGTAGTGTGTCGGATCGCTTGCTAGGTGATTGTGTGTTGACTTGAGCCCCGCTAAGATAAAGATGAACTAGCGTGTTCTCTTTGAGACCCAGCTGCAGTTTGCGCTAGTGACTTTGCCTTCACCCCGGCAAGACAGAAGCTCTGCCTTAGTGTGTTGGATCACTTGCTAGGTGGATTGTGTGTTGCCTCGAACCCTATAAAGAAGAAGACGGACTAGGTGCCCCCACCTCTAGTTTGGCTATAACTTGTCAGTTACTTCGCCTTCACCCCGATAAAGACGGAAGCTCTGTCATAGTGTGTTGGGTCACTAGCTGGACGCTTGTAGTGAGCTAGTGCCGATAAAAGCGGAAAGGTTCCTGTTCTTGGTTAAGGAATAGGTCAGCGGTCAGCAACAGCAGGGTTTGAGTTTAAACCCCATCGTGTCCTACGATGACGAGGTTTAAACCACAATGGTTTAAACCGTCCCTACAGTTACTCCAAATAAGTGACCAGTCATGTAATTCCAGCAGCTTTAACTGTTTATAGGAGATCAGGAAACAAATGAAAATTGTGCAGAGAGGTAGATAGAGGTATATTACATTGCTAGTACTTTGTGTGTCCACCATTGAATGCAATAACAGCATCAGTGGGGACAGGCATCGGCCGATCGGACAACGGCAGCTTTGTCCGTATTTGCTTCGCTGATAGGCCCGGTTCCAGTTTTCAAAACTCTAAGGCTTTTTACCACTCCAGCCTATCAAAATTCTGAGTCGGCAGTTCGATTCAAAATATGTCAAAGAATAAAATGACCGCAGCCAAAATTCAAAATTCGAGATTACATGCAACAACTACGGTGATTTCTGCGAAACTTGGGCATTCCATGGGGAATTCAAAGGTCAATTAAAAATCCATGACGGTCATCTGAGGGTCCGACTATTCTGAAAGAAATTTCTCCGCAAGATTGAAGCGATTTGTTAAGTTTCGCAAAAGCCTTAGGCTTTTTGCGTCCAAAGGGCAAACGCGTCGAGTCACACCGTGACTAGCTAACGATCGTGTTCGCATCTTGGCTCTTCCACTCGTATATCTTCGCTCTTCTGCTACTGTCAGCTCTCTTGCTCTTGATGTGTCGTAGTAATTGTGCTATCCCCACCTATCCGCTATGCCGCAGCCCACTGCGCGTGCCAAATTGACCTACAGATTAAATCATCATCCGCAAGCCCTTTCCGACTCTTACAACAGCAGCGACGAGGAAAACATACCCCCAGAGCCTTCTGAGCCCTCCACTCGTAAACATGCCACTAACCAAAGCCATTAAAGGTGCAGATACTCGAAAAAGACAACAGAATAGCGGAACTGGAATCGATACTCTCCCGGCTGGAATCGGAACTCCTGGAGCTACGGCGGCGTCCTAAGGACACATCTAGGTCTTTCTTGCAGAAGAACGAAGCTCTGGTCTCCCGGAATCAGCTTCTACAGGCTGCCAATAAATCACTTACCTCGAGGAAACGGAAAGCAGAAACAGCACTCTCAGAGGAGATCACTAAGAAACACAAGCGGATAAAACGACTGGAAGGAGACCGGAAAGCGAAGGAGGAGGCTGTGAAGGCCAAAGTTTCAACCCTGCAGGATGCAATTGACCAGAAATCAGCCGAGACCACCCAACTTCGAACAGAACTTGTGTCTGCCCACGCGCAAATCAGTTCTCACGACCTTACCATTTCTTCTCTGAGAGCCGACCTCCGCGACAAGCAAGCCTCGATAAATACGACACGAAACCGTCTCTATGCATCGCAGAAATAGGTGAAACGCGCGCATGCATCATTGAAGGCAGTGCGGACGCAGTACAAAACATTACGGACCTGGAATCCTATGGCAGGCGGACAGTATAACTCAGCAGCGCGGAAGTTGGCACGGGATTTGATCCATACCGGGTGTGCCGCGGGAAAGGTCGCGTCTGCAGTACAAAGCTGCGCAGAGGCGTTTGGGATCAAAATCCATCGAAAATTCATGTCGCGACGAACAGTGAGCCGCGCGATTGATGAGGGAGGGAAATATGGGAAATTACAGCTGGGTCGTGAAATTCTGAATTCCGAAGGTACGATATTCGTCTAGTGACTGCAGTGGACGTCTCCGATTCGAGCTAGGTCTCGTTGAAAGCTCTGATGGGACCACTCACAAAGGAATCACTGTTGAATCTCGTTGTGTAACCCTCCGCGTCCCTTCGTACAGCCCTGGTGTCGATGATTCCGACAAATCCACATGGAAACACAGAATCCGTTTTGTCGACGTCGCCCCAGCACTCGACCACACAGCCCAGCGACAGTTCAATGGAACCTTGGAGGCTGTTACTCGGATTGCAGATACGTACAGCCGCAGTCCGCTGGCAGCCTGGGAACAAAAGTCCATGACGAGCAATGATTATTACCGCAGGAAGATGGGGACGATGAAAGATCACGCCGCAGATGGAAAGAAAGAGTTTAACATTTCCGAGGAACACAAGACGGACGTCGTTATTCGGGATCTGGGCCGGGCGGCGATGGACGACTCGGATATCGAGACCAGCCGTATTCTTCTCACCATCATGGACATCACCGACGGAGACCTTCAACAGGCCGCGAAGATATCGGCATCACAGTTGGCAGCATTGTAATTTATTGCTTAAAATCGGAGCATTATACTGATACTGTTTGTTAGGTCTTCAGCGGAACGAGCGAAGCTAAGCCAGCATGTCTTGGAGCGCAAAATGGGCGAAGAGAAGTTCAGTTTGCTTACCCCCGCCCAGCAAAGCAACTTGTGCATTCATCTCTTCGGCGGCTGCTGCTGTCACAAAGACCTGAATGTTGTGGAGTACGGTTACAAGGCAATCCAGGCGATGTACAAAACCCATGGACTTCCCCCTCCCACCCTCCTTGCCAACAAGGCTAATAGCGCGACGATTGCTCTTGGCGCAGACGATCCGACTAGCGCGGTGGTCAAGCAAGCAATGGATGCGAGTAGCACTGGTGCAGTTAAGCTGCTCCAGCTAGTCGGCTCCCTTTTACGTCACAAGGACGGCGAGCGAGGCTACCAGGAACGGGCCACTATCTTCATGCGGGAACGCAAACTCGAACTGTACGAACTCGACGCACCGCGCAAGTTTCCCGACGTCTCTAATACTCGATACGGTTGCTACACGTATGGCGCGGCTGAGGTCATCTGCTTTCACGGGATCATCCAGGAGCTCGTCGAGGAGATTGTCGATGGCAAATCAAAATCTGGCCAGGAGAATCATGTGGAATCGAACGTTCTCCGAGGCCTGAACTGCCCCGCAACAATGACGGAGAACGCCGCCTTGGCATCATACGGAGTATGTGTCTCTTGGCCGTATATGTTATGGTCCGCGGAACGAAGGACGACCCGGTTAACCTGCTTTCTCTGACCAATCTCCACCGGAAACTTCCGGTTTTCTGTTCTCACATCGCTTCTAACCCCAACATACTTCTCGACCCCAAAACTCCGATGGATCAGTTAACCATTGACGGTGAACGCTTCTTAGACGAGTTTTTGGTGGATACTATTCGGGCTCTGGTCCAGGAGCTGCCGAATCTATTGCTGGCTGTTTCCAGCATGTTCACAGGTGCCGCGGAGGGATGGATTCGATTTACACCCGAGTTCCACGTCGGCGGGACTTTTGACTGCCTCACTCCAGAACAGCGCGACATCCTTTTCATTCCGTCAACAAACGACGCCAATGAAGGCCTGCTCGGTTCTTTCCGTGTCCACATCCGTTACCATCCAAATTCCACTGCTCACTCTTTCTCCAACCAGACGCGAACAGAACGCAATAACACCGAGGCGTTCATCAAGAAGATTTGCGATGCAGCTGTCGAAAAATTCGTGATGCGGGAGGTCCGGACAGATGGTAAAAGCGGGGTTCGGGCAAAGTTCCGCAAGGCCTGGGCGGCGCTCCAGCGAGAGAAGGCAGAGAAGGGTTTGGGGCGACGCAAAAAGGCGGCAGCGAAGAAGAAGAAGGCGGCCTTCAAACTGGCGACGACAAACTTGGAGCTCGACATCTCCGTGATCAACAATATGACCTCGGTCCGGCTAAAGGATCAATTACAGGTCTATCGAGACGTCATCAAAGATCCAGTACTGGTGAAGACGCTGTGGAAGGACATGAGCAGAGTTGAGGAGCGGAGGAAATTGGTTCTGGATGCGCGCGAGCGTGAGATAGCGCGACGGTTGGTGCCTTGCTTTTAACTTACCGGTTGCTCTGAATTTTTCCAGAATATCCCCATCACAGTCCGAGAACGCTCCCGCTGCCGCTGCCGTCACTGACGAGATGATTGTGGACGAATACGGCTATTCCCCCGACGAGGAAAGCCAATGGGTAGATGTACCAAATTATTTAATTTTTTTGGCCTGCGAGTACATTTTCTTTGTGGGGGCCACATAGATATAGGTGATACAAAAATATTTCCTCAGCCAGACGAAGCGACAGGATGCCTTGGGGAGGCAGAACAGAGAGGAACATGTATTTTCTTGATTTAACGGAGCACAAACAAAAACAAAGCTGCCGATCAGATCAAGGTCGGTGCCCGTCCCCAAATTGGGACGACGCCGGTGATGTGATTGCAATTTGCAAGCAGAGTATCTCCTTGCGTCACTTGTGCCGACATATCCGCCCATGTTCCCGATCAGGTCGGAGTTCAAACTTTTAGTGTCGTTGAGGGAAAAAAAGGGCTGGGGACAAAGCGCAAAAGAATGGGAACAAAACCCACAGACAACACTGCCAGAAAGAATTGATGGAACCCGGGTCAAATCCATACTTGGACCAACCCAGTGTCCACGAAAAATTCACCCCTCATGCGAAACCATGCTCGACAGCAGCCATTTAATCACCCTATAATGCATATAAGTAACCAGGTAAAGGCACAAAATATTGGTACCACCCCTTGCTGCCAGTAGGAATCGAACCCACATATCTCTCGCCGAGTGAAAAAGCGCACCGATGCCAGTGGTTCTCGGCTTGATGGTTGACTCCCCACGATGCTTCTCGACTTGCGCCGACCTTCCCGATCCGGTCGGAGTTCAAACTTTTAGTCGTTCTTTAAGATTTTGCGTGCTCATTAATTTGTACTGCCTTCTCCATATAGCTTGATTGCTCTTAGCTCTGTCTTCTGCCGTCTGCTTGCGCAAATAACCGTTCTTTGACGAGCTCCAAATCCTGTGCAAATTCCCCATCTAGGTCCATCCCTTTGTGTCCTCTCCTCTCGTTGTTCAACGACGGTGTTCTTTCTACATCTTCACGGCATGGGGCACTATCCGCGCGCCGCACCTGCTGCGAACTGCGCTCATATTTTCAGCTACGGTAGGAAAACAAACTCCCCCTGTTTCAGTCGAACAGGTGGTCTTCTGCAATGAGAATTGGGAACCCCATGAATGCACTGTTGTTGAGCTCATGGGGTGAGAGTTAGCCGCACTGCTGTCGCCTTCAATTCCAGCCCCTCATTATTCTCAACTCAAAAGCAAAGATGTTCAAGCTACTGCCACCTAAGAACCCGCAGCAATGTGCCGACCTTTGTCCCCTTCAATCCAGGAATGCTTCCTCCTAGTCTAGTTCCACCGTATGTCTTTCATGTGGGGGTCTGTTCTGCCATCCAAGATCTTATGCCAAGCCACCAGGTCTACGGTCTACGCCGATCGACCATGATTCAGCTGGGAGACAATTTTCTTTCGTGTTCGTGTCTCATAATCGCTGCAAAGTATGCAGGGCCGGATTGAAGATTCCTTCGTATTACCGCGTGGTCTATTATATTTTTGTGCCCTGGAATTTTGTCCACTGTACAATGGTTTCATCCGCTTTTTTCACTCTTACATGTACTCTAATGACGCCTTTGATTGAGCTGCCAGCGGCTGATCTTGTCTTAAAGAACGGTTTTGGAATGGTTAATTAATAATTCTGAACAGATCCGGACGCCAATGCCGCGAGCCGGGTCTGTGCTGAATTCTTTCCAGGAGCACGTCGGAATTTTCCCAAACATTCAAAGAAAAAAACTTGGGATACATGTATGTCAGCTCTTTTTTCCGTCTGCTTCTGACACTTAACCCATATACTGTAGTACTAGTAATCCGACCAAGTGTTCACTGGGTGTCAACAGTGTTCACTGATAAGGTGTTCATTCCTCGGCAATCACGGAAAACTACGATATACAAGACGTGCCGCCGCGAACTCGGAAATGGAAAACGAGATGTTATTTCGGGTGCACCATAGAAATGTGGAAAAAAGGGCAGAAAATTCCAGTTATGCAGACAGCCACCAATTGAAGGCATACCTCTCGTGGGATGGAGAACACTAAGTAGATGAAAGCCAGTTCTCCCTTCGGACCGTTGACAGTCGCAGATCAAGAACAGGAAAACATCTGTTCGGCATACCTCAGACATTGGAATTCCAACCGAAGACCGGATGAAAATTTGTCGGCCACAAAAGAAGCGGGCAAGTATACAGCAGGCCGAGGGAATTGATATCATGCGCAATGATAGCACGTCGCTGGAGAGACACCGGGAATACCCGAACACACTCACGAGGATTGACTGCGGGGCAGGAATCGTTGCAAACCGTGTCCATTGATTACCAGCCCAGCATAGAACAGAGCAGTTTTTGATTTGACCCGAAGGAGAGGAACATCCCAGTATCATGCAGAGGCGTTGAGATAATGGCCTGAATAATTTGCAGAAAGAATGTTGCGAATCCAACAAATTTGAGGGCAAGAGAATGGGCTAAAGATTGACGGCCTAAACGAAAAGAAATGCGGACTCGAGAATCTTCGGCGAGTCTAGGTGGCCCCGGCGGTATCACGATATAATTATGCTGCGCTGTGGGCAGCACCAACTGCGACAAACAGTGATTAACTGTGCATGCCAAGAAAACTGCGCGTAAGGTCCGCAGTTGAGCCGCATGATGTGCTTCACCGTCCCGTGGTGTTCTGCGGCAAAGTTTGCGCTGTGGATGGGAATAGCTGTGCGGCCAAATGTGGCAATAAGTCAAGACTCAAGGATGAGCGGAGGGGGAAAAGACAAAGGAGATAAGTAATTGCACCACCGAGAAGCCATTTCGTTAAAGAACGGTTAATGGCAGTCCAGCGGATGCCGCCGGACCGAAAATTTTCGCATTTTTGGGGCGTTTTTGGGCCAAAATTTCGGGATGTCACCGTCACCGATGCCAAGTGTTCAGTTCAGAGGTGGCCATCACCCGTCACCTGAACGCCTGATCGGATTACTACAGTACCCTGACCTCTTCCGAGAAGCTTTCCGAGGCAATGCTGTGCGGACGACTAAATGGAGACGATCTGTGAGTTGATTTGGCATATCCTTCATCCTTCCGCTAACCGTCCGCATCGCGGAAAGCTGACTGTGCAGGAATTACGCGCCGCAGATGGTTCGGGCTGCAGGTTGAAGTTCGAGATACCAAGGCCAGATTTTCACAGCCGAAAAGCCATGACTCATCTGGACGGCCAACGCACGGCTTATAAAGACTTGATACAGACCGAATTCTTTTGCAAAATCATTCTTTCTTAATGCGTGGCATTCACCCTCTTCGTTTGGTTTTCGCCACATTCTTTGTACTTGCATATGTCGCGTCGTCGGCCGGCGCGTCCGTGGAGTCACTACGCTCAGGCGAATGGGCAGAGTTCTCGAGGCGAAACGGGGACGCGCATGCCCACCATGGAGTCGCTCCTCTGCTCCAGCTGAACGAGACCGAGGTGACCCTTCATCATCAGCCAACGCCGCCGTCGTACTATACTATCGACTGGGATAACCTCGAGCAACCTGAATCTCGCCATCCGGGTTTAATTATTACCCATGCC
This sequence comes from Mycena olivaceomarginata, assembly GCA_029378375.1. Taxonomy (NCBI): domain Eukaryota; kingdom Fungi; phylum Basidiomycota; class Agaricomycetes; order Agaricales; family Mycenaceae; genus Mycena; species Mycena olivaceomarginata. The sequence goes on along the minus strand of JARKIC010000135.1, from coordinate 194,237 downwards.
CTCTTCATGTCTCTGGCTTTCTTTTTCTTCCTGCCGATTGGTGAAGCAATTTTTCTGTTGATCGTATCTTTTGCTGATCATTTTCAAGGTATCACGATGCGGTCCCTGAAGCATAGCTGGCATGGACTCGCGGTTCTCGGCTTCTACGCATCGTTTGCCTTGGCCTGTGGAGCGAGTTCTGTGTACCGAAAGCTCACACCCGATATGTGCGTTCTCTACCTTTTCTTTTAAGACGTTTTGACGATATTTCATTCCAGGTATCCGGGCTCGACTCATGCAAGCCAGAGTTACAAAATATTCGCGGTTGCACTTGTTTTAACACTCATTGACACGCTGGGCGCCTTACGACGTGGGGTCACCTACCTTCGCGGTGAAAAGCAGTACACGTTGAAGGGAATCGTCCGCGCTCTGTGGGGCCGTGAGGACTGCGAGCTAAGAGTGCTTCCGGAATACATCGCGCTAATTAGCGAGGCCCCCGAGTCCATCGACAATCCGATAGAGAATTGCCAATCGTTCGATGCTCCTCATTCGCACTACGCCAAGGATTTCAACCGCGAGGACCCGGGACAACGGGGGAGTCATCTTCGGACGTATTCTAACGTCTCGGACGGTACCCTCCTAGATCCGTCATCTCCGAACTTCGAAGAAACCCAGCATGATATCACCTTGTCGCCTCGCATTGGTTTGCTCTGCCGGATTGGTCGGGCCACATATTCGGCAACAGAACGGGTGCTCGTTTTGGCTGGCTTCGCTATGCTTCTCTCAGGGATTGTTATTTACACCGGTTCGTCCATTGAGCGGCATGAAAACTGAAACTGATTTTTTCGACCTGCAGGTGGTTGTCGAGAAAAGTATTTCGATGGCTGTTTAGCACACCTCATCAGCAAGTCCATTTCACCTCGCCAATTTGTCCTCTAATCCTCTCCCGAACGCAGAAGGCGGGATATTCTGGTGTTACGGCCTCATCTCCTTTGCACGATTCCTCGGCTGGTCTTCCGAGCGCGGGTGGGCCTGGAACCGGGCGCCCTCTGCTGGATATCCGACCCCTGAGATGGTTGAGTCGACCGTGATATTTTTATATGGTGCCACGAATACCTGGATGGAGAGGTGCGTTCTGAATTTCTATGTCCGACGTTGTTCCGATCCCTCGGCCCAGATTTTCAGCCAATCCAGGCGATCCTTTCACCACTAAACAAATCCAACATATAGGAATCGCCGTAAGCCACCATTTTTCTATTTTGTGTCGTTTCCTGACGCTTTTTTTCAGGTGATGTTTTGGTCCGTACCTCGTCATTCCAACTATCGCCATCCTGATGTTTAATTCATCTCCCAGGTTCGCAGGGTCTGTTGGTACGTGAGCAACGAATTGCAAGGTTTCCCCGCCGCGACTGATCTCATTATCTCTCAGGTATGGCTATCGAGTCCAAGACCGTCCGTAAATGGCTCTCTACCCTAGGCGCCGATCCCTCGGAAAGCGTTTCTGAGCCCGAAGACCATACCAGCTTCAATCCTGTCCCGGCGCTCGTAATCAGCGTCACCGGGGCCGTCATGGGCGCGCACTTCCAGACGTATCTCTTCCAAGTATGTGCACATGTCGCAATATTCCAAGACAAGTTCCTCATTAGCACTCGTGCCCCGCCCCAGGTGCAGATACACGCCCTGTGGGGTAACTTGCTGGTTGGATTCGGTCTTTTGCGGTGTTTGACTTATTTCTTCCTCTGGGTCGCGCCAGTGCGGTCTACTCTTCCCTCTCGTCCTCCTACCGAGCTGCTGGGCTCGTTCTTCCTCACCTGCGGTGGTCTAAGCTTCATTTTTTCAACGGAAGAAGTGACTCTCATGGCGATGCGACGGGGGCGAGATGGTATGCAACATTATTATGCCTATCTTCAACTCTCTGCTTCATCCAGGCGATACTGATTGCGCGGTAGATATTATGATGTTCGCCATTACCGCGGTTGCGATAACCTTTCTGGCCTTCAACTGGACGATAGGCGTCGTGGGCTTCCACGGGTGGCTGAAAACCCGCACGACGCGATCGGCTTTGTATCCCAGCTCTGCATAAAAGTTCTAAGACTGACGCCTAGCCATTACAAACTTTGGAATATGGACAACTGTGTACTTGCAATGCACAAACTAGATGATCTACATCTTACTGGCGGACCTTCAGATTATCAGAAAGTACTCTGTGAATTTCCCGGCATGATTCAGTACTTCTATAGGCATTTCTTCACCTGCATCCGACGTGATATGAATAATCACAATGGCATTCAGTATCTGGTAGATCTTCTTCAGCAGCTGAATACAGTTGTGCTTGTGTTTGGTCATAGTCTAGCAGGCAGCTAACCATCACAGATCAGATTCCGTTCAACAAAACTCACCTGAATATTCTTCAGGACAGCTTGAGTTGTGTTAATGATAGTACCTAAGAAGGGGGTTTGCATGCTATCATGATTTGCAAGGTATTTGTGGTCATAGTCGAGCACATGGCCACATTCTCAAGTCTATTCCGAGTTACAGTTCGTGGGGGCATGTTGGGGGGTGGAATGCCCTTGTGATCTGGACTTTTATGCTCTCCCCTCCATGGGATACCGGTGTCACCTGTTCTGCCACTCCCTCATCAATCTGCCAGAAATGCAACATTGATACCACCCTCTTTATAAAATTAAGCTGTCTGTCTGAAGCTTTTTAAGCTCTGCTTCAAACCTCACCTCTGCAGCCATTAACCGTTCTTTATGATTTTGCTCGTTCGGCGGTGCAATTGTTTCATTTGACTTCATCCCCATCCTGCCTTCCTCTCCTCTTGTGCTCGAATTCTTGCTTTCACCCTCATTAAGCCTACTCCTTCCCCACATTCATAGTTACAACCGTCTTCCTGGGTAGCAGTAGGGATGCTTCGAGAGTGTATCAAAGTTTGCTCCCGAAAACTGCATGCTGCTGAAAAGCTGACCCAGGCGAAGCCTTTTCTGGACAGGACGCAGCTGTTCGCAGTTGCTGCGGCATACGGTGCAGAAATGACCCTTGGGCGGCAGGCCACGTAGTCTCCGGCAGATTTTCGAGATATAAGCCGCTGATTTCTCCACCCATTCGCTCCTCGAACTCCCTGGACTGCACTTAATTTCCACTTGCAGAGGGAGATGCACTTTGCGGGAAGGGCTTTGGGCATATGGTGCCATTTGGGCATGTTAAAATGCTTCCTATATATTCACTAACAGTTGAATTTGTGACATATATGCGGTCTGTGTCTCAGCACGAACTCGGCGCGAATAAATTCGGGCAAAGGTTCTAACTCACTCTTTACATGCGTATCTTCAATTCCAGGCCCATTTTCCGGCAACCACTCGACAACTTCTCTGCGCTGAGGAAAGAAACTGCGTAGGTGGCCGGTTAGCCGATGGGAAATAGTAAGAGTGCAGGCCCTTAGTGGATCATATATTCATCTTGCACAAAGCGTATGCGGTTTTAGATGGATGGAATATTACATAGGAACCCGAGTCGGAGACTCAGACTCAGATTTAGGTGAAATCTCATATGAACTAAGGACTAAGACCTTACAAATGAATTTTAAGGTTGTTGGACTTTTGCTAGATCATTCATTCATGCTTGCTGAACTATTGATGGAGTAGCTTGGCAATTCCGTATGCTGGAAGAGTCGAATTCGCAGGAAGAGCTATCCTCGAAACACATTCGGCAAGTCAGGAAGGGAATGTTCTATTGCAGCCGGCGAATCAGCATGTCCTAGAATTTTAACTCGCAAGAAGAGCTGTCCTGGATACATTCATTCGTCAGGTCAAGAAGGGAATATTCCATTTGCCGTAGAAGATTCGCCGAAATATCGGTATCAAAAGTCTATCGTTAGTATTCTCGGCTGCTGCAGACTATAAATTGTAGCCATTCAGTATTCCAGGGCCGTTACTCAGAATCACCTGAAAATCAACCACACCTCAATACCTCCAACACTTTTCCTCTGTAAGCTTCGAGTCTGCTCGGACGCACTGTCCTCCGATAGGGTGCCGTACTAATGTTGCGATATGCTGCAGTACTAGACACTATGGCAATCGCTTCAGGCTGGCTGAAACGTTCTAATGACACGAAATTCGTTGCCACTTTCATGATCAATGGTCGGCAATTTGTATTTGCAGGTACCTTCGATACGAGTGTTGCTCAGCCTATCGGTGTCACCAACGGGACATTGAACTACAGTTGAGAAGATATTTTGAGTGGGACGACGAGCTTCAATGCGATGATTGGCACCACCCCAGTCTCTCTCAATTTTACAGTCAATGCTCCCGATTCGATCATGATTTCCGGCACAGTCGATAAGGCCACTAGTGCAGTCTACACGCCCACCGGCCGTGGGACTTGGACTGCGAACTGAGGTACCAGATATCAATAAAGATACATCGTCGATTTTGACTCATGTTTTGACACAGGTCCATTATGCAAAGCTGGATATATTGTGACTGTACCCATGGTGCTCCTGCCGCTTCTCATCGTTGGCCATTAGTTTCTACCTCTGTCTCATAGTTGTTCAACCAACTCATCTCCATTCAACCAGTCTTGACATACAAATGTGCCATAGCTACTGAAATTTCCAAGCCGAATTCGTGCCTCTATGATATTTTTGAATGCCTCTCTCAAACTTCTGAAATTACACCAGAGAAAGTAGCCATAATGCATTTTGCATGGCCCTCATCGTGAACCACAATGCAATGTGTACGGTATTTGGCCCGTCCGATCATTGTTACCAACAATGCAATGTGTCCGTGGATGCAAGCCATGACTATATTTGGCTCTCTGACCGTTTTTACCCACAATGCAATGTGTCCATGGACACAGGCCATTACTGTATTGCGTAGCCGCTCTCGAATATATTCTATTTGTTTCTCTCCGGCATGCACGGCACACACCTTTGACAAACACATCCACATCCACAGGTATTTGTACGTACCCGCAATTCGCTGTTGGGCTCATACTGAATTGGGACTTCAACGTTTTGAGAGGCTTAGCGTCCATCTCAAGGTTTGAGACAACAGTGAAAGAGAGGAGCGAGACAAGCCTGCACAACTATCGAGGGGAACCCTGGATTAGGTTTGTTTGACTGCAAGAACTAGTTTCAGCCTCACTTCCCCGCTATCCAACGTTAACGCTCCACAAGGAGGAAAACGGGCTAGAATAATGGTATTATAGATATAATTTATTGCAAGGCACGCCGCGAAGAATATAGCACCCAGCTCCAGAGTAGCCTTGGAATCCAGCAGATCTCAGAGCCCATTCAGCCGATCAGCGGCCGCGACGCCCTCGCCGATGTTGACTAAGTCGAGGAGGACGAAGCTCGGGCCGCGATTCGCGCCCAGCGGAGCGTAGCCGTTAGCGCTGGGAAAAGTCTTGTGAGAACAAGAAATGAGAGAATGGGAGAGAGAGACCGTCGTGAGTCAATGAGAACATCGGGGAGGGAGAAGGACAACGTATGAATCCACTCCATTCTTCGTCGGCGCGTCCGCGGGGTCACGTCCCCGTCGGGATGACGATCTCTAGTTCAGCGAGCACGTCGGTAACGGAGAAGCGTGTTTCCCAGACCTAGGTACGTACAAAACACGATAAGAAACCACAAGTTGAAAACGGCGGAAGGAAGAGTGGATGACGGAGGGGAGGGAAGTAAGGAAGACGGAAAGCAGGGAGCATCTGGAACCCAGGAAGGATGAAGGGCACGGCGTCCGCGCCGTCCGCTCCCGTGTCGAGGAAGACGACAACGCGTTTCCTGGAGTCGATCATGCTCCCGAGGGTGCGCCAGTCGCTCCGCTTCACCGGGAGTGAAGGCAGGACGTACGCGAGGTCGGATATCGCTTTGCAAACAAGGCAGTTTCAAATACGCCTTGAAAGCCGAGAAGTGGCGGAAGGCTGGTCGGGCCACAAATGGGAAAAAAAGCAATGGGATCAGAGACGTTTCAAGGCAGCCCAGCAGCATGCACGGAATATAATGAAAACGCAAAGGAGGGGAAAACCAACCTGCACAGTATACTTCTCATCGACAGTATACTTCTCATCGACTGCAGGTAGCAGCGGACTCAGCACCGTAAGTGCCGCGAGCTCCGCGATGTGCACCTCCGCAACGGCGTCGTCGATGCGCTGGGGCGTATTCCAGGCTACAACATCGCGTCAGGAAGATCCCATAGTGAACAAGAACATGCAACACATATTGCGAGCTCTACGGAGCAAGTAGAACTCGTCCTCAGATGATCTCGATACAGCACAAGAGCAGACGCACCATCCGTAGGACCGATGCTAATGCACTCGACGAACTTTGCCGGGCTCCACCGCGCCGCTTTTGCTTCTCTTTGTAGAACTCCACTGGACGTGTGTTTCGTCACAATCTCAAAGCGAAAGCCAACAAACCCACAGCGCTTCCTAATCAACATCTCCGTAGCCAAATCCTTCCCGTCGACCTTCTTCCGCTGCAGCAGCTCCGGCAGCGGGTAGAACAGCTCCTGCGCCTTGGTGGGATTCCCGAGCGAGACGTAGCACCCCGCGCCGATGAAGGGGTATGTGGCGTGCGATCTGCGGACTCGTTATGATGAGAGCAATGAGGATTTGGTGGAGGGAAGGATAAGGATTTGGGATGAGAGGGAAGCAAGGTGGGTCGCGGGTGCGAAAAAAAGGAGAAGGAAGGACATACCAAGAGTTCAACTCTGTCAGCTTCACAAACGCGTCCGCCGCCTCCTGATGCCGGCACTGCGCGAGCTGCAACCACGCGAATTCGAAAACGAGCTAGAAACGCACAACAAGTCAATACTGTCACAGGTGACGAGTAAGGTAACAACGTGTGGATGGGGGTACAGGTACAATGACACTGGAGGAAGAGGAAAGTGGAGAGAATGGCAAGGACGCATCTACGTATCCGCCTGGACGAACGTCTGGGGGCCTCGAGCGCGCGCTGCAGCACCGCGATCGCGCCCTGCGGGTCGTTCGACGTGCGCAGATCTTGGCCTGCAATGATGTTGCAACATTAGCACAGGAGCGAATCATGAACTGAAACGAAAGGAGTGAATGACAAGGGGGAAATGGAAAGGAAGAGGTAAAGGGGAAAAGGAAGGGGGGAAGGGTATAACAACTGCACTCACCTAGTTCAGTATCCACAATGCGCCCACGGGGTAGCGAGACCCAATTTTAAATAAAACACAGCAGTACATATTTCATCGACGGCGTGGTTCGTCCCATTCACAGTGCAACGCCGTGAGGACGGCAGTACAGCACCAACACCCTGTCCCAGTCCGGAAGGAAGGAGCGAGATACACAGCATAGCCTCGTACGAGTGCGACTTCGACGAAATAGAACCAACGAGCTCGGGTTCAGGTTCCAGAGAGAAAAAGAAGAAAGCGAAGAACACGCGCCCAGCCACAATGGCCCTATACGTCTGCACCGTGCGCGGCTCGTCCTGGCACCCTGCCAGAAGGAGCACCACGCGTGGAAGGTCACGAGGACCAGCCTACGACAGGTCAAGTATTGTCCGTCCGAAAGCAAGAAGCAATAGAAGGATAGGACGAGGAGGTGGAACGGCTACGTGGCGTCGGCGGCGAAGGCCGTGCGCGCGCAAGAGCGATGTCATTCGCGAAGAGATGGTCAAAAGCCCGGGCGGAGGCAAGCGCCGCTGCGGTGCCCGTCGCCGGCGTCGTGGAGGGGATAGGGGCCGCTGCCACCGACGGCAGCGACACATCCGAGGTCGTTGCGGGCGGCGGGTCTTGTTCTTCTGTGCTGGCCATATTCAACGGCGATGGGCCCGGGCGATGTGGAGAGCGACGACGATGGCACGGTGAAGGTGACGTGCTTGCAATTTGCAAGCAGACTATCGCCTTACGTCACTTGCCTCGACATCATAGTCGCACGTGCGCGGGTCAGACCGGAGTTCAGCTTTTTGGGTGAACTTTGTCTCAGTGAGGGAAAAAAAAAGGGTAGCTGGGGGAACAAGGTGTAAAAGAATGGGAACAACACCCACAGACAACACTGCCAGAAAGAATTCATGGAACCCAAATGGAACCGGGTCAAATCCGTACTTGGACCAACCCAGTGTCCACGAAAAATTCACCCCTCATGCGAAACTATGCTCGACAGCAGCCATTTAATCAAACCCTATAATGCATATAAGTAACCAGGTAAAGGCACAAAAAGTATCAGTATTGCGCCATGCTGCCGGTAGGAATCGAACCCACGTCACAGCCTTCACTCGTGAGCTTGAGGATGAGCAAACCAATGATCCACAGCGGCTTGGATAAACCTTGCATACCCGATGGATATCTTGATCTAAGAAAATACTTGGAACAAGGCAGGTGGCGGCCGTAGGCCACAGCTCATTGCTCTGGTAGTGGCAGGTGTTCAGGAATCGGAACACCCCTAATTCAATCCAATAATAAGGAAGGGATCTGGATCACTCGCCGAGTAAAAAAGTGTCTGAGGGAACTTAGGCCGCCAGGGGAATCGAACCCGCATCACCTTCCCTTGATTGTAATTACTTGGGACACGGTCATATGTAAAGGACGATCAACCATGATCCACGGCGGCTTGAATCTGTACTCACACCACCAGTGCACAGAGTCGAGACTGGAACTTATGCAGATATGCCCATCACCTACCGTGAAACATCGCTTGGATCTACAGACACGTACCATTCATCATTCCACAAACCCGCCAAGTCCTAGTATGGACTGTCTGTCATGCTTGGAATGAGTCGAGGGTGAGACTCTGTGAATGCAGCGGATCCCAAGCGGATACAGTCAGGCTGAAATCTCCAACTGCGGGAAAAGATTTCCCTCGGTACATGTTGCCGGCAGGATTCAAATCCACATCTTCCTCCCAATGACTTTCCCTTACCACGGTTACAAGCAGAGAGTTTGTAACATTTCCAATACCGTAACTCAGGGCAAAGACTTGTTTCAATCCAAGACCCATGTCGCATCTTCCCTGCCAGGTTCTGCGGGCCCCAAACAAAGGATTATTGTCCAAATCCACGGTAGCTTGAATCTGCCGCTCAACATTGCACAGAGGTGTGTAGATATGCCTGCTCCCAAAATCGGAACACCGGCGGCCATCATCGGGTACTGCCATTTAAATCTGTACCAGATATTATTCCGGAATCACAACGCGCCAGGCCCGAGCAAAAGTGAACAGTGTTCATAAACATGGATGGTGTTGGTGGGAATTGAACCCGCATCTCCCCACCTGTTGTTACAAGTAAAGTGTGTCCACTACTTTACACCACAGCGTGCACAACTTACACTCAGAGTCCAACAGCACAATGAGGGAGATGGAATTGGTGTCGCAAATAAAACATCTGGGAGAATAAACAAAGGGCTATTGACCATGCATCCATAGCAGCTGGAATCTACATATACAGTTCATGACTTCCACTGAACAAAGAAATGTTGAATTGGTCAATGGTTCAAAGAATGCCAGAAATTGGGTTAACTCTGCAAAATCAAGCAGCACCCGGCCCTCCAGCAACACGTGGGACATGCTCAAGCAACGGGCAGAGGAGTAGCCGCGCATGCATCCCCAGTTTTGTCCTCATCTTCGTTCTCGTCCACCGACTGACCGTTGCCACCAGAATTGTTTCACACCCCAGCCGTGCCAGGGGGATTGCTCTGTGCAATCTGCTTTCCTAATTGCTAAAATTTCATTATTCAATCCAAATTGCTGCTCCACATTAGTCTCTGTTACAGACCAGAAACGGATGACGAACAAGTAAGTATCTGTTTATGGTCTGTTAGTAATCACGAGCCCATTGGGAAGACACCGATTGATTTTTGAACACAGCGTCGCGGCGCGTACTCTTTGGTAATAAATCTACAAAATATTTAGGGACGTAGAAAACCCCAGAATAATATGGGTCCTCACTCACTGCTAAGCAGCTCATTGATTGCTCACGACGATATGTGATCAACTTGTCAAGGCAAAAAAAATTGTTCAAATTCCAGGCTGATCTCGTATTGAGACATGGGCTGTGTGTATCACTTGACTTTTCAGTAAGAAGTGATTCTATATGCCTCTTATATGTGTATGAATATTCTCTGATTTATGCAGGGCCCTCCGGCTATGGTACGAAGGAAAGAATGTCCGGCAGCACAGCCATGCGATTGGGTAATCAGTTGGTGTCTTCCTGAGAGGGGTGGGATCACTACAAGACTAGCTCCACATGGCTTGCTGGTCTACTGAAATTGGACATGTAGCCTGTGTTGGAAAAAAGTCAGGACTTGACCTTTCAGTGCCTTCTCATCGCTTACCAACAAACCTACAGTGTTCAGGTGTCAAACTTTTGTTGGTGTATTCAAGGTGAATTTCATCATCGAACCGCAATTTCCATATGATTGTTGTAGTCTTGATTGAGTGTGCAATGCACAGGGTTCAGCCAGAAACAGCCTCGTATAAAGCTCACAGTGGCTCGGAGTTTATTGGAAGACAACGCGGGTGCCCATGTGGCTGGGGAGAAAAAACTGGAAGCAATACGACTGGCAAGACAGAGTAAGGCACATTGTAGTATGTAAAGAAAAGGAGACGTACCTGGCGAGACAGAGTATGAAATTGACCAACCAGCTCTGTCCCGGTCAAGTACGGCGATTGGAAGACCAAGCGCTATGCTATGCTTGGCTTAACCTCGATGGCTCAACCTTGCTTTCGACAGCTGGGGCGAAGGTCGAAGGGATGTGATCGAGACAAAAGATCCACTTACCGGGGACAATACCGTTTGCAACCCGTGAGGTAGGTATTGTCTTGCGCGTTCCACTTACGGCCTGATTGCTGGCAACGCACGGGTAAGTATTGATTGGTGAGGGTACCCAAGGGACTCGCCTCTCCGATTAGACTTGAGTAAACAGACATTTCAAACCAGATTAATGACTGTTAGCCATCCAAAGTCGCTATACAATTACATTGAACTGCTCTGCCAGCTAGATCGAAGAAGTCTGAAGTGAACGGGTATATTATGGACACACACCTTGGTCATTCAACCAATAAAACAACGACCTGAATGCACACCGACGATCAGTGACTGTTTCGCGAAAGAATGAGGATTGGGTATTATCAGTGACTGGGTACTGGGCCACCTTAGCGGTTTTGACCTCGTAAGGACGGATAAAATGGTGTGGATACAAATACATGGGCACTTGAAGGAAGGTAGGGGTCCTATGAGTGCGTGGATATATTTTTCGCGACTTTACACAATGGTTTCCGGGCCTGCCGAATTTTTCTTCTGGCACTTTCCCAAAATGGCAAAAACGGGGCAGCGGGCCACTGCCTTAAATCGCTGGTTTGGACTCGTACCGGTCACCCCAATGTATCCCAAATTAACGAAGTGATATGAGCCCACCATTATATACCCCCAAAATGTAAATACAAAGTATTTCAGCACCGTACGCGTTTGCCTTGAAGCCAGGGATAATGGGTGAAATTGGGGTATGCATTAAATGGGGCGCTCTACGAAGCACAGACGGAGTTTTTGACGGAAAGGAGGGTACATATGGCTACATACGATGTATTTGAATATAAGAATCAGAATAGTACGGCCTCTACATACCAATGACCCCTCCAAAAAAGTCCGTCTATACGCGATTATGAAATCCGTGGGTTTTGACATGCAGCCCGCCGTCACCAGGGAATCGAGCCGCTGAAAACCCTTCGCCAGAGGAGGGGACAGTATTTTGTGTCTCGGATGCGCAGACGGGGTTCTAGGGCCATAGCGTATACGGGTGGTTCGCTATAGAGGCGGCCACAGTGGACCGCTGGAAATCACATTAAGGTCTTCTGCGAGGTTCCAGGAGACGATAGCAAACGGTTTTGGTGTATCGTATGGGTCTATCTTATTCCTCAGGATAATGCGATGAGAATGAGCCCCAGACCTTGTGAATCGGTGAGGAATTGGTGAAGAAACAGTCAAGAAAGAACGCAAAACGAAGTGCGGAGATAAGAAATGACGTTCTCACGCCGCCAACTCCATCAAGAACTTGGCACTGCCTTTGATCGCCGCCGCAACTCGCCTCCAAATTTGACGTACGGAGTCCTCATCGGTCGCGTACAATGCCCCAGGTCCCAAATTCCGAGTTTAGGTATTGCGCCGCCTTGTATTATGCAGGTGGCCCACTACCCCCGACTGGCCCAGTAGCCAGTCGCTGATAATAACTGACCATTTGGAAAGGAGGGCCTTCCGACACGGATGTGGACTACTGTAAATCGAAATCAAAACAATTCAGGCAAAGCAGGAATGTACGCTGAACTAACAGTTGCCGTTCAGATCAACATCGAACCCAACACATTGGGAGGAGTCCACCGGCATGGAATTAAAGATGCGAGACTAGCAAACGTCGAGGTCGAGATCATGGCCAATACCAGAGCCTTGGTACTAATGGTAGTGAACTTGAAGTTGACCTTGATTGGGTTTCAAGAGAGATTCATGAGGTGTTGCATGACCCGGTAGCTCGAAACCTCCAGGAAGTAAACATACGATTTGAAATCTGGTGGAGGGAGGATTTGAGTGATGCTTTGAGGTGTTGCGGAGGGCCAAGAGGCAGATAGCGTGCGCTTAGAGTCCACGGAATTTTGACGGTTAAACCTTTGAGCTTAACACCACATTAGATAGTTTGAGTGTCTTGAAAATGGCTTTGCTGATTCTTGCATAGGGCATAGGTAGTGTACGATAGACAGGGGGAAGGGAAGCGACGCAGCAATAGGAAAGCAGAGATGATGGGGACAGCACAGAAGGAGCGACGAAATGGTGACCTGCCTTTTGAAAGGACTTTGAGCGGCTGATCGGCGAGGTTGGATAGCTCAAGCGCCGGGCGTCTAAGCTAAATTTTGATGTACACGGTCAGCTGGCATAACGATTGAGGCAATTTCGGCAGAACAAACATATGCACTCTGGTTCGAGGGATCTGCTTAATATACGAAGTATCTTGCGAACACTTGAGATCGTGATGGACAGTGGGAGACTTGCTCCGTGCGTGAACAGCCAGAAACCGGTCGATTGATGGAAGGCCTCGAAGTGTCGACGCGGGGTGTGATGATGGGGAAAGACAGGAAGCAGCGTCGATGCTTGACAAGCGCGGTTAAAGGGCATGTGGTTGGTTTAAATTGGCAAGATGCTCACCGGCTGAGATTCAGTGAGAAAAAAAGAACGTACGGGGTATCTTCGGTCGCGGCAAACATGTACATTGTGATTCAGGGGATCTACTTAATATACGAGTAAGAGTAATAATGCTCAATATACGACTAATAATAATAATATACATTTTGTTGCCACAGAGAAGGGATGAAGCTGGATTTAGACCAGGAAGCACGAGATTCAAGGACTAAGTAGCTACAGATAGGGTTTGGTTTGAGCAAGGGAAATCCTTTCAAGAATCCAGAGAGAAGTGTTGTGAGTGTATTGCTTTGGCGATGTGAACAGATCAAAGCAGAGTCCGGATTGGAGCGATCGAGTTGAGCAGTCCAGCGGCACAAAGAAATGGATTCAGCCCGATCAAAATTGCCTAGCAAGTGAATCATAAGAGGGTTTTGGTAGTATTTGACCTATTGTGGGACTAGGTTTCGGCCTTGAGATATACTGTCAACCAACTTGGAGCCAGTTCATTAATGGTTGAATTCGAGGGAGCCAGATGATCAATTGACGGCAAAGATTCAAAAGTCAATGAGCCTAGCAGAAAATCAATGGGGGGGATAAAAGCAGTAACGGGGAGGGGGTGAGGAGGCTTATCTACGCCACGGGTCGTGCCGCGTGAGAAAAATTGAGGCACAGTGAGAGAAATAACCACGGCACAGGGACAGTTCTGATGCGAGTGTGCCGGATTGTGGTCAGCTGAGGGTGGCAGTGGGAAGATTCAAAAGTCAATGAGCCTAGCAGAAAATCAATGGGGGGGATAAAAGCAGTAACGGGGAGGGGGTGAGGAGGCTTATCTACGCCACGGGTCGTGCCGCGTGAGAAAATTGAGGCACAGTGAGAGAAATAACCACGGCACAGGGACAGTTCTGATGCGAGTGTGCTGGATTGTGGTCAGCTGAGGGTGGCAGTGGGAATGCACTCAGCACGCCAAAAGGGTGAGAGAGCATGACCACCAGGACGAGGAGAAGCCGAGAATAAACTCGATGGGCAAATTGTACGGCAAATTCCATACATAACCGTCCAGTCAGATTGAACCCCGATTGATTCTAACGGGACAGAGCCGTTGCCGTTCACGGGCGGCTGTCACACCCGTAAATACGGTATCCCTACGACTGTCAAAATGTGGTCAAGCATCACGCCAGTTGCATCAAAGCTGTAGACAACAGCCTTGAGGCCTTTATATATGAGTTACGACCGGCGTAGTGTGGCTGTGTCCGCCACCTTGTCGTTCCCCTCCCCTCGACTGCGATAACTCTTGGATACATCAGTCTCATTATCCCCGGCTCCTGTGGAAATTTCATCAGTGACCAACATCGGTGCTTTGCCAAGATAAACACTCTTGATCTCTAACAATCCACACTGTCATGCATCGCCGCACGGTTTATAACATACTCTCTGGTACGAGAGACACTTGTTAAGACGCTGAAATGATTAATCGATTTGCTCAGGAGGTACTGGTGGCCCCGGTGGTGAAGGCCATGGTCAGGGAACCGGTGGCAGGGGGGGGTACGGGGGAGGGTCCTATTCAACATTACCATTCCAAAAACTCCACCGTGAATAATTTTAATTGCAGGTTGGCCGAGGTACAGGCAGCTCCACTTTTCCCCCATAAAATAGCTGAAAAGAGTTGAGGTTCTTACTTTTTTACTGATGATTACCATTGGTGGAGGAATCACTGCCTATGCTATAACTTTTTCTGGCCTGACGAGCCTCTTGAAAAGCTCACAAAGACAAATAAGTGGCAAGTCTTTTTTTGTCAATTGGTTGTTTGCTGCAATTCATCCCATATTTTCAGCTCCTCCTGTACCTCAAGTGAATCAAATTGTCAACAATTGTCCTCCTCCATCTCGAAATTTCCGAGGGAGACAGAACATTCTTGAAAAAATGCACAGATACTTTAGTCAGAATAAGACGGAACAACATATCTTCTTACTCTATGGAGTTGGTGGGGCTGGAAAGACACAAATTGCCCTCAAATTCATTGAAGCATCATCCTGGTAAGTTTTCATTTCTTCATTGCAATTTGACTGAGGCTTGTCCCATAGTTTCTCGGACAGGTTTTACATTGATGCAAGCACTCGGGCGCGATTGATGCAGGCCTGCAGAATATAGCTCTCACCAAGGCTGGAAACACCCCCCAAGATGCTCTTAACTGGCTTCAGCGGAAACACAATCAATGGCTTCTATTATTTGATAATGCAGATGATCCAGAGATAGATCTGAATCCATTTCTCCCGCAATGCGAACATGGAAACATCATCATTACATCTCGAAATCCTGCCCTTCGTTTTTATTCTGGATCTGATGCTCATGTCTCCGATATGGAAGAAACAGATGCAGTGAAGCTCTTGCTTGCACGTTCTGCCCAGGAGATTACACCTCGTAACGAGGAGATGGCTGCTAAGATTGTTCAGGTTTGCCAGTACACTCAATTTGTTTCAGTTCCTCATTATTTTGCAGGAGCTATCATGTCTACCTCTTGCCATTATTCAAGCTGGGGCATTCATATCTGAATCTGGATCACTTGATACCTATTTGGCTCTATACAGACAGAATCGAGATGAACTGCTCAGCAAGAAACCTACTCAGTCCCATGCTGATTATGGCAGGACAGTCCATACCACATGGCAGATTAGTTTTGACAGGCTCAGTGAACTGGCTCAGACATTCCTCCAGCTCTGCTCCTTTCTACATCATCAAGGAATATCAGAGAAAATTTTCAGCCAGGCTGCAATATATGAATTTCCAGCCGGTGGTCCCTCTAAAGATGAATTGCAGAAACCAATGGAGTTTCTCTCACAGTATCTAGGGCCAATTGGGGACTGGGACTCTCTCCACTTCACAGAAATTACAAACCAACTCCAAACATATTCCTTGATCGAGTTCAGCACTGTGACAGGTCTATTCTCAGTTCATCCGCTTGTGCATAGCTGGAGTCAAAGCACACTGACTAATCCTGAAGTGTACCATTATTCTATGATAGCTATAATGGGTATGGCAATATCAACTATCCCAGAGACACATATGCAGCTGGTTCAACAGCTAGTCCCCCATATTGATGCACTGCGGAAAGGTCAAACACATGTGACACCTGACTTTAATATGCAGTATGGATTGATCTACTACTATGCAGAAAGGTATCGGGAGTCAGAGGACATTGGAGCTGTGGTCATCAAGCAGCGAAAAGATATTCTTGGGGAGGACCATCCAGAAACTCTGAGTGCAATGGGAGTTCTTGGCATCGGGATACCATAAATCTGGCCAACTTAAGAAGGCAGAGGAGCTTTATGTTGTGGTCCTCAAGAAGCAACAAGATGTTCTTGGGGAGGACCATCCAGATACTTTGGCTTCCATGGCTAATATAGCAGCCACATACAACAAAATGGGCCAATTCAAGAGAGCAGAGGAGCTTTATGTTGTTGTCCTCAAGAAACAACAAGATGTTCTTGGGGAGGACCATCTAGATACCTTGCTTGTCATGGCAAATCTAGCAGTCACATACAGCAAACTGGGTGACTTTGAGACAGCAGAAGAGCTTGAATTTGTGGTCCTCAAGAAGCGACAAGATATTCTTGGGGATAATCATCCAGATACTTTGCTTGCCATGGGAAATCTAGCAGTCACATACAGTGAATTGGGTCAATTCAAGAGAGCAGAGGAGCTTGAAGTTGTGGTCCTCAAGAAACAACAGGCTATTCTTGGGGAGGATCATCCAGATACTCTGCTTGCCATGGCAAATCTAGCAGTTACATACAGCAAACTGGGTCAATACAAGAGAGCAGAAAGACTTGAAGCTGTGGTCCTCCAGAAGCGACAAGATATTCTTGGAGAGTATCATCCAGATACTCTGCTCGCCATGGGAAATCTAGCAGTCACATACAGCGAATTGGGTCAATTCAAGAGAGCAGAGGAGCTTGAAGTTGTGGTCCTCAAGAAACAACAAGATATTCTTGGGGAGGACCATCCAGATACTCTGATTGCAATGGGAAATCTAGCAGGGACATACCAGAAATTAGGTTTCTTGAACAAGGCAGAGGAGCTTGAAGCTGTGATCCTCAAGAAGGGATGAGACATTCTTAGGGAGGACCATCCAGATAGTCCACTTTCAATGGAAAATCCAACATGGGAATACTAAAAATTAGGTCAATTGAACAATTAAGCACTCACATATAGTTGACTGCATCAGCAAACCCTGATTTTACCATAGTTGTTGTAGTTGCATGTAGTTACCTGTAGTTTGTTGTACTTTTTCGGTTTCTATGGGGTGCTCTGTAGTAGAAGGCCCTCTAGATAGTTCTCTGTAGTTGGCCAGTGAAGAGCAGAGAAATAGAACATGGATAAAAACATACCGGAAACGGTCAGAAATTTTTGATTTGACAGGCATTAATTGGGTAGCATGTCTTGAGGGTTCAGCCCATGAATTAAGGCAATAGAAGGGAGCCAAATGGTGTTTGGGGTCTCAAGGCGAAGTTGGTTGTGAAGAAAGGATGTAGGGGCTGAAACGGGAGTGCAGTTAGTGTCGGATGAGAGTGATAGAGATGGTCATGTGATGTCATGAATCACCCAGGTTCTACTTTTTCGCGCTGAAACACTGACTATGGGGCTGGTGGTGAAATAACCACAACACAAACCTTGTAAATGAATATGCGGTTTGATAATGCAACTACAACAACTCAAACACTATAGTCCTCTTGCAAGTTCGGGGTTCCAATCCAGTATAGATTGTGGCAATTTGAACTTTAGTTCTCTTTGGGAAGCAAGACTTTACAGGTCTACAAGTCGTATAGATAAAACTTGCTCGAATCCGTTCTAGGCGCAATCGCGATAGACAGACGAGATTTTATGTTCAACGGTTTTGTATGATGTGGGTCTAGGTTTGGAGATAGTACTCCGATGCGTAAAGCAAGTGATTCTTATGAATTCCGATTCCAAATAGTATCCGCGATTGATAATCCTTGTGAGATTACAACCAATTGTCAAGTCCGATCCGTTTCCTTATATTCCACGTGTCCGTTCCGTTTATCCAATATGTCCACGCGTCGTTTATAAAGATCCAAATCCAACACAGATAATATTCAAACAGGGAAAAACAAATGAAACTTGGTATAGCTTCTGGGTGTCTCTGAATGAATGACTACTCTACCGGTTAAGCGTGAAGTCTAGTAACTTCGCGTCCAACAGGTGGGGTGAGATTCACTGGTGTTCCTCCCATAACCATCCACTTAAATACGTTACAGGATTCTAAATATAAACGAGACTGATACAAACGAGCAATAGGGTTCAGGGTATATGACTAGTGGTATGGCAGCTAGCCGATGAACTCCTGTTAGATATCAAGCGATTAGTAAAATTGAGAGAGATTTATAAGAAACATCAACGAGCCGAGCTTAGCGATGAGTCAAGATCTACATCGCTTAGAACGATCGTGATGGAATATTGTTGATGTGTCAACTTTTTAGCCGACCTCCTCGTCAGCACTCCACTACCCTCCTTGGTAACCGCACGCTCAAATGGTTCCGCCTTGAACCGCTTAAGTGATTTGTCTGAAAATCGTGATAGCCGCCGCTTCCTAGTACCCGAGTACAGTTTCTTAGTCAATTGGTAGATCAACCAAGTCCAGTCCTCTCTTGGCAGTTCTGGAGATGTCAGATGATGCCCAATAATGATCCCTCTGGTTCAGAAGGATATCCCCTCGTAATATGCCCTTAGTCAGGGATGTGCAGTAGCCCCAATCCGTTTCCAGGATGGTAAGACACTTTCCGCGATTGCTCCATTAGCGGCTTCCCACTTAAACCCTTTACCAGGATTGTTGTCCAGCGCCTTTCTAATGGTTCGAGACACATTATATCCCTTTTAGCTAACTGCTCAGGCCAGCATTAGCCCTTGTGAGATGACGTCGTAATGTAGTGAAGTACATTATAGTATGTTGCAACTCGAGCAGATTTGAATAAATGCCCGGGTGCCCCAATACCAGGTCTGTCAGCGCGACACGTCCATATGGATACAGACGTGTCTTAGCAGCACGGGACTCTCATGACACCACCACGTGACCTTCTCACGGTTGAAACCCAGCCTCGGATTCTAAAAGCTGCAGACTCAAGGAGTCTGCGCCACGGGATACAGAAGACGTTAGGGACTAGGAACCCGTACAGACAGATCCTAGTCCCTGGATGCACCAACGGCTGACACAGAAGCATACACAAAGTACATGAGTGGTTGCAAACCGATTGGGGTTTGAACCACTGGATACGATGACACTCAGGATTAGGAAACCCGAATGTCGGGTCTCCTAAGTCCTCCGACACCACAGAAACCAACACAAAGGAGTCTAGGAGTATCAGCATTAACGCTCCTTAATGCTGTGGTACAGGAACTGATCGCGATTGACCGCGATCACTTTAATTTATTAGAAGCCTATATAAGCTTGGTAGAATCTCCATGTACAGTAGATTCTACCTTGTCTAATCTCAGGCTTCTACCTTGGCTTGACATAGGCATTGTCTCCACCCTGCTCCGCTTCCTCCACATCATACTACAGGTTGTATCCACGCTACAGATTGTATATATCACACCCTCTGTGACTTGTTCCAGGTTCCGCCTCGCATCCCGACCTACGACATACGGCCTCCTAGGGCCATACGACTGGTCCTACTGCTCGGTGAACACACGAGCTACTAGTGTCTATTGGGTTTATCCAGGTTGGGGTTCTCATCGGGTTACTCGTTGTTTAGCCGACCCAGAGGCCGTTGCTGACAGAAGGTAGAATCTCTTCTGCCAGCCCCGACAAACTACTATCCGCTTGGAACGAGAAGATGGCTCCCACAAATATTATGGTTGGTGGAAGCACAACTGGACAGGGTGTTGGAGAGTGGGTTGGAACCCTATCCTGTCAGACAGACAAGATTAGTACCCGTGCCTTTGGCACGGAATCACTGAGAGCACGGGAAATTCATGTAGGCACCCGTGTCTTCGCCACAGGTGGTCAGACACGGCTTGGTCCCAGTTCCATACAGACACGCCAGAGTCCGAGCCCTCCGGTACCGAGAGCACGTGGAATTTATGTGACTTAACGTGATGCCACGTGGTACCCCCATGATTTTCTGTCAATTTCCTGTGACTTCATGTTTTCAAGTATAGGATAGGCAATGATGGGCGCCAGGGGATGTGTTCTGACGTGTTTCATGGTTCGGTTGGCAAGGGAGGTGGCCAGGAGACCATAGTAACCAATGGATTTTGGCCCGGTGTTTCCAGTGCTACCATTAAAAACTGTAGAAATTTGTGGGTAAACTTGCTGCAACCTAGGAGTCATAGGAAACTGGCTAGTATTTGCCTAGAAAAAACAATAGGGGTATATAAAGAAGGACAGAATGTACTGTAGAAAAGAAGATACAAATCAATTTTGGTTTTGTTTTGTTGGACTCTTGCTTGTGACTGGAACGATTGGTTGAACAGTTAAAGATTGTTGGATAAGGAACAGTTATAAGGAACGGTGATAAGCCAGTAATTGGGCCATAGTTAGATACACATAATTTTGTGTTTCTGAGTGTGCGCTTTGCTGAAACTGTTCAGCTCATATGGTCAGGATAACCAGTTAACGGTTGGAGGTTGCCACAGGGCTTAATGTGTTATCTCTTGGATAGCCTAACATAGCATAACATAGGCATAATGTGTTATCTGTGGGTGACCATATAGGGCAATATATAGTCAGGTGATCTCCGGACCCGGAGGCCAAGATGTCAGGTGATCTCTGAGCTGGCCGAAAAATGTAACAGGTTATAGTAGGGAAATAAAAGAAAGGCACTAGCAAGGCTTGAACCCAAGGCCTTCAGCTGATCTGACATAATAACAGCGCCAGAACTCTAACCACTAGACCAAAGTAGTTGTATAAATCTGGGACCATTGATCTTAATATATGTTGCCTCTCACCTCCCAATATTTATTGTTCTGTCATACCTCATACCTCTAGCTGCCTATATCCCAAGCCTATGGCATACAAGCTACCCTTTGGTGCTCTGGTTGTGGAATTACTACTCAGTTGCCAAAAAGCACTGTGTTTGGGAAATTATTTTGTGTTTTGCAGGCCAATGAAGCCCCTAACCAAAAAACTGCCTTCATAAAAAGGCATTAGATAGCCTTGGAAAGCATCAGAAAGCCAGAAAAATTATTTGACACTATTCACTACAATTTTTCAAGTAGTTCAGCACCAATCAATACATATTGGGACATGAGAGGCAACATATATTGAGATCAATGGTCCCAGATTTATACAACTACTTTGGTCTAGTGGTTAGAGCTCTGGCACTGTTCTTATGTCAGATCAGCTGAAGGCCTTGGGTTCAAGCCTTGCTAGTGCCTTTCTTTTATTTCCCTATTATAACCTGTTACATTTTTTGGCCAGCTAAGAGATCACCTGATCTCTTGTCCTCCTGGTCCGGAGATCACCTGACTACATATTACCTTATATAGTCACCCACAGATAACACATTATGCCTATGTTATACTATATTAGGCTACCCACACAATAATGCATTAAGCCCTGTGGCAACCTCCAACCGTTAACAGGTTAATCTGGCCTTATGTGGTGAACTGTTGTCTCTATGTAACAGTACTGGTTCCTGGTAGCTGTTGGGAAAACCACAGAGAAATGGGTGGACATTCTAAGGAATTAGAATGTCCATTGGCAAGTCTCACCCTGAAAAACTGTAAGGGAACATGCAGCCAATTAACAAGTCAAGGAACTTCGTTTGACTTGTTTCCAACATCCACTTAAACAACGGAAGCGGTGAAACAGCATAACATAAATACATGGCATCTAGGGCTAATTTTGCGATTTCCTAGGACCAGTATTGATACAACGGGAAGCAACTAGCACTTCTGTTGTTACTAGCATCCTAGCTAGTACACAGACCACTTGTTAGGTGATATAAAGGAGAGTCAGAGCCAGCCCTAACTGCCGACTGTAGCACGAGGCTACACTAGTGTGACGTGCGAGTGCTAGTTGAGTGTACAAACAACCAGGGATTAAACCACTGCCTATACATTCATGAGACATGACCTAGGAGACTCTAGTAGTCCAGAGATGACTGGCGAAGGAGCTAGCAATAGCCTAACAGACAGATATCTACAATGGAGGTGCAACTAGGGGACAATGCCTTGAGCTAGGGAGCTCGGTGTGGGATCCAGTGGTACTATCTAATCTCTAAATAAGAGACTAGGACAGTGATAGGCAGAACAAACCAACTAGCAACTGGCTAGGGCTTTGACAAAGACATACCACAACATAGGAGATGAAGCAACACGAGGCTAGTGCCCGATCTGGGCAGCTAGGGCGAAGGGGATAGCAAGCAGGCTATTGGAACGGAGCTAGGGACGATCATACAGCCTGTACTGATGACCGGAGGACTGATCGACATTCTGACCAACAAGCTATGACCATTTGATGTCAGTCGCAACACTGTGTCACCTAGATGTAATAGATCAATGCTCTGACAGAGTAGAGATGACCTTGATCACCGGCTACATCGCCAGTTGGTCCAGAAGGGGTGCTCGGCATAGATGGAGGGCTGAGGATCCATTGATATACCCACGGTTGAACACTAGCCGGTCAGTGAGGCTGACCTGGCATATACCAAACCAGTCCCAAAACCAAACGGCAGTCATCTCATTGGCTAACCATATTTCTTATCATCTAATATTGCTTATTGTATTATTCAGCTCTCTTTTCACATGTAACTCAAACCTAGTAGTATGAAAGGGAGCACAGAACAGACTAGGGTCGAAGAACATTACGCCCCAGACTTTGGATAAAGCTGGTGCTAGTGGACTCAGGCTGCTAGTGGAGGTTGATACCAAACTTCACTTGTAGTAGTCTTTATATTGGAATCAGTAGACTGTGGACCCTGGAAACATTGAGTGACTAAGTTGAGGATTTCGTGTTGTTGGTCCTAGACCTCCACATATAAAACAAGGGTGTTCTCTTTGAGACCCAGCTGCCGTTTGCACTAGTGAATTTGCCTTCACCCTGACAAGACGGAAGCTCTGCCGTAGTGTGTTGGATCACTTGCTAGGTGGATTGTGTGTTGGCTTGAGCCCACTAAGAAGAAGACGGACTAGGTGCCCCCACCTCTAGTTTGGCTATAACTTGTCAGTTACTTCGCCTTCACCCCGATATAGACAGAAGCTCTGTCGTAGTGTGTTGGGTCGCTAGCTGAATGCTTGTAGTGAGCTAGTGCCAATAAAAGTGGAAAGGTTCCTGTTCTTGGTTAAGGAATAGGTTGGTGGTCAAGGAGAGTTTTGCTGTTTGAGACTTGAAGTCATTTGGAGTTAGGCTCAGTAGTCCTTAGGTTGCCTAAGGCGAGGATTTTCACAAACCTACAAACCTCTGCCCTGGTGTTCTTGACCTAGCGGTCCAGCCATCTTGTATTCACCCCCACATAAACACACCCCCAGACCATCCCTAGGTTCCTAGCAGTGTTGTTGTTGGCGGTTGCATATTGCTAGTACGTTCTAGAGTGTGTTGTTAGAAGCCTATAAATCAAACTTCTGTTTGTTCAAACCTGCTGGTCACATGCTACGGCCCAGACCTGAACTCACCAAGAGAAGCACTTAGATCTTTGGAGGTAGATTGGTTGTGATTGGTTGTTTTGGGTGTTTGTTCGCAATACCTATCAATTAGCTATTCCTAGTCATATAAGAAGTGCACTGTTTCAGCGGCAATACTACAAGTCGTTCTCCGCTGCAAATCAAGTATGTTTACCTCCGGTTAGGTGGCCAGCAACACCTTGACTGACCTACCCTGGGCTGAACTGACCTCCCTTAAGATACAAACAGCTGCACTGACCTGCCCAGACCTAGGCTGACCTGCACAGACTGCTTCTAGTCACCTAGACAGACCCCTCTGTGCAGCTGTTGGCAGGTCCCTGGCCTCAGTCTATTTCTAGGGGGGGTCAGAACGTAGTGACTTGCAAGCAGAGTAATCTCCTTGCGTCACTTGCGCTGACATATCCTCGCACATTCCCGGTCAGGTCGGAGTTCAACCTTTTAGTGTCGTTGAGGAAACAACAGGGCAGCTGAGGGAATAAAGTGCAACAGAAAGGGGAAAACAGGGACAGGCAACATTCTGTCAGGCTAGAGAATTGAACCCATTGATCGAACTGTTAGGCTCTGAATGATTTGAACCGTACTTGAACCAACAAAAAAAAAAAACCACCCCTGATGCGAAACCATGCCCAGCAGCGGCCATCGAACATAGTCCAAGCCTACTTTTCATCGTGACCGTGACCCGACAGAAAATAGGCAACGCAGCAGGCGGGCCGTGACTGCGACCGTTGCTTCCCTAAAGCTTGGTACAGGATAGAATATATACAGTCTAAGATAAACACACAAAAAACACTCGCATTAATTTCCCCATGCTGCCGGTGGGAATCGAACCCGCATCATGAGCTTGTAAGCTCAAGGGTACACCAACCAATGATCCACTAGTCACTAAGTTCCGACCCCCCCCCTAGAAATAGACTGAGGCCAGGGACCTGAGCACAGCTGCAGAGGGGTCTGTCTAGGTGACTAGAAGCAGTCTGTGTAGGTCAGCCTAGGTCTGGGCAGATCAGTGCAGCTGTTTGTATCTTAAGGGAGGTCAGTTCAGCCGAGGGTAGGTCAGTCAAGGTGTTGCTGGTCACCTAACCAGAGGTAAACATACCTGATTTGCAGCGGAGAACGACTTGTAGTATTGCCGCTTCATTGCTGTGGCCGGGTTCGGCTTGGAGAGCCAATAAAGCCGAGCTGAAACTTTGTCGTAAGCCAGCTGAGGCTTGCTGGAACTGAGAGAGATTCTTCGTCTAATGGCTGTGAGGATGCACAGAATGCTCATTACCTGGCATTGGATACAATACAGAGTCAGTGCAGCCCAGGTCAAGGTCAAGCTAGGTGCCGAAACTAAGACAGACGCACCTACATGCACCTACACTGATCTACACTGATCGGCATGATGTCAGTGTAGCCCGCCAGCCATGGGCTACCCGAACCTACGCAAAAGCTGTGTGTAGTCGGCTGCACAGAGCCGGTGTGGTCGGCTAGCCAGACCTTGCCAGACCCAGACTCACCTTGCCGAACCTTGACCAAGTGAGTCTAGCCAACCCCGGAACGTAGTGACTGCGCCTTGGATCTACCTTGCATGAAGTCGATAGAGGTGGCAGTGGAGGATAGAATATTGTAGGCCCCTGCTGAGCATCTGGCAGGTCTTCAGCTATCGGTACGCAATTAATCCAATCCTATAATCAAGAAGAGGTCTAGAGGTCTTGTAATATAACACGGAGCGAATTTCTATCTCACATTTCTCGCACAGAAAAATTTCTATCTCACACGGCGCTAGATTTCTGGTTCTTAACACCCTTTCGGATTATCAGAGCATGCTTCGGTCGATAATGCCGAATATCACCTGATTCCTATCAGTTTGTTTACGCTTGACCACACCCACCTGAGACCTCATCCACCAATGCGTTTGGACCAACTCCCTCCGGATGTTCTTTTCGCCATACTGTATCTCACAGATGTATACACCATCATCTCCCTGTCCCGAGTATATCTTCCGTTTATTGTCGCGTCAGTTAGGTGCTCACCTTTACGGCGGTAGGTGAACAGGTATCTGCACGAAATCTCGTCCTCAAGACCAGTCTGGCTCTCTGTGGTGTTTGATCTGTCTTACCGCCGTATTATGGATCTACCGTTTGACGGTGTTGAGGCGTTGTCCACGGATGCACTCAAAAACGAGGTTAGGCGCGTTGTAGCGGGCCCCAGCTCATGGTCACCCACTTCCTTGGACCCTCCAATTCTTCTGCGTAAACAGACCGTTCCACTGCCACCGCGGGTCATTCCCGATACTGCTTCCCTATCGGCGACTCACCTTATCGCATTCGTGGAACAATCAGACGGTGGTGCCCTCCAGTGCTTAGATCTGCAGACAGGACACCTTATGTGGAGCTGGTCACGCCCCGGCCACGATGTATTCCTTGCAAAATTTGATTTGCGTAGTTCAACAGGCGCGGTGGTGGCTTTCGTCTTCTCCGACCAGTGCGTATTGTCTGGCGTATTGATGCTCTTCAAATAACCGGACGCGCAGGCATTTTGCAGACCATCTGCTCATTATGGATGTCAATCTGACGACGGGTCACTCACGCGAATTGCTCACCTTTCGCACCGGACCCCTCTCGCTCACTGGCCTACGACTTTGCGGCGACTACTTCGCATGTCATGTCTTCAATGAAGATTTCGTTCTCTTGATCAACTGGAGGGCCGAGGAGTTCATCCTCTTTGGAGCCTTCTATACGCAGGTATGCACATATTCCATTCAATTTCACAAATGCTAATCAAACTCTCCGGAAAGACGCAGTCCTGGTTAACTATATGCCTAGGAGGGTACCTAATGCTCGCTTACAATGCCGCGAACGCGCCGCCGCACGTCCGTCTATATTCATTTGCATCATTCGACGGGCTGTGGCGTCCAATAAGTGAATTGGACCTCGATGTCAATGATCGTTTTAACGCCACTCGCATCCGTCCTGCCATCTCTTTGGAGCTCCCGAGCAACGACATGTCCGGCGAGTCAATGCGCGTCAATAGCTCACTGACCCTCCTCGAGAGTCCCATACATGCAGAGACGTGCGAGCTCATCTCTGAAGTCGTGGACGTTGTGACCGTTCCACTGGTGGGCGCGTCATTTTGGCAGCCATTCACACGGCTCCTTTCATTTTTCCGGCGTCCCTATTCGCCACGGCCTTCTACGTCGCGCACGATAAGACGATCGACATGGTCGCGCCACCTTCTCGCCCCTCCCAACCTCCCCGTCGACACCCCCGCATTTCACCCTCAAATCGCTCTTTCGCCACTCCCCCGGATTTTTCTCCACCTCGGCTGCGGGGTACGGCGTGCGTTATGATGGCGTAGAGCGGCTTCTGGTGCAGCGACTCGACAGCGTAGAAAGCACCGAACTGCTGGTGTTCCCCTTTCCAGGTGGCGACGAGCGCCGGTTCCCGTGGGTGTGCTTGACGCATTCAGGAGCGGCCATTGCGCTGTACGAGTCGAAGGTAGTCGTGTATCATTATTTGTAGCGCTTTCTCGCTGCGGCTCTTCCGCCAAAACTCACGCCACCGAACGACAGTAACCAGAAGAGATCCCTCGGTGAGAGACCTCTCGTATGAACTTGATTATTTGGCGAACCATGCCATCAGATTCCCTTGAAAACGCAACACTGCCACAAACAGACTCTGGTCGATCTTAGTTCGGCATGAAGCATGTCGCACGGTGCCACCGAGAAATGTTGACGCCAAAGCAGCAAATGACGGCGATAGACAGAGGATCTCGTCAATTGGAAGTCTCCCAAAGCGGGGCTCATTGTGCCACTCAAATCTTCCTTGGGTTCACCTGTTCATAATTTCCTTTCGGAATTTACGCTTCCCTTCTTGGGCGCGCTTTGACCCCGAAGAATACCATTGTTTCCGTGTCTATAAAGCCAGCCGTCCTCGCTCCTTCCCTCCCTATTCCCCACTCTTCCCACTTGGCCGGCCCATATACACAACACTCCTTCCGTCTCTATTGCTCTCTCCCTCTCACTCTGAGCCACCCTTACAAGAACCGAACGGTACGTCCTTGCGGCAGCTCTGCTGTGCTGGTCCTGATATTATTTTTATCAGGTGGCACCAAGCCACTCCCACCCCCACATGGAGCGCCGCAAAGCTGTCGACTACGGGCAGCCCCTCCAATCGTACCCCGAAACATCGGATGACCCATCGTACCGCCGACCGCGGCGCGCTGCTGTCGACTACGGTCTGCCTCAAAATGGGACACCCCCAAATACGTGCCTCCCGTCAGATTTCCTCCATCTCCAAATGGCAATGCACGATATATGCCCCAGGTACGCTCATTTTCAGTTACTTGTCTGCAGCTCCCCTTGAAAGTTTCTTAGCGCAAGATGCAACCCCTCTACATAACTCCGGTAATGCGTGAACGGCCTGCCCTATCCGTGCGTTGGCTGCCACGGTACGGATGCTCATTGCTCACCTCCCTCATTCAGACTCTGTCTCGCGATGCGCCATCCTTGTGGAGCCAACACCCGTATGCACTTCTGATGTTGAACCAAATCGGGTCCGGAAATTGCCCTTCGCCTCCGCCGCCCGCTAACTGCTCAGAATGTCGTTTGGACGCATATATCGAAGCTATTCGTCAGCGATATTCCAACTCCCCGGCTCTCGCTCCCGAAGACAAGCGCAGCATGTCCAAATCTGGCTCCCTCGTGATCGTCGACTTCAACTACGTCAACTCCAGGGCTGCTGGGCTCTACGTGACCGACATCCTCTCGTTCCAAGCCAATATGGTGCAACCGGAGTATGTGCTCGTGCGCCAGGGCTTTACCGGTCCGATCAAGATCAAACTCTTTGTGCGCATTATCCAGTTCCTCATTTTTCCCTCGTCGTTAATCCTTTGCCTCAGATCGAGCATGTTGGCGAGGTCGAGGATATCCTCTATGCCAACTGCGCTCATCGTGGCATCACGCGTCTCAACCTTGCGTGGTCGCTCGCGTTCTCTTTTCAGAGGCTCGTCGAAAGACGTTCCGTCGGTCTGCCAAGGACTTGGTGCTTCTCTCGCTGTACTCTCCGGGTGGGGTTGAATGGGCTGCCTCCGCGCGATACGTTCCCAGGAGTGCCTGATATATACCGCCCCGAGCAATCTTTCCTTCATGTGCTTCCCGGTATCCGTAATACTTATTGTAATCCCAAGAAGTTCAATTGTTAATTTTTTCCCTTTCCGTGTTTCTCAAAATGTTAGGAACAAACCGAAGATTTAATTGTTGAACCTTAGTTATCGTCGAATAGGCCTTCGGACGGAGTGTAACTTGCATTATGCGGGGCGCATGGGTTAGACCATGGCCGCAGAAACAGAGAAACAAAGGGGAAAAGGACTGGGGGCGGCGTCCAAGGGTATCATCGGCGAACGACTGTGATTACTTAGGTGAGTGCCAAGTATCGTTGTTGCTGGGATGGCTTCTCACCGCAGCCATTCTGTGGATTGGCGAGTCTTCATATGGTAGTGTGGTTCATGAACGCTTGTCGTATTACGGCATCGGTGCATAATTTCTTCATGGGGCCATGGGCCACTACGCCCGCATCGAGCGGCTGAATTTTTACGGGAGCTCGGTGCCCTCGGAGCGGCCTGCATTTGCGCAGGCTGTCGCGGCGGCACGGGTGAATATGGACGAAGGCGAATGGGAAGGCTTGTTTTTTTAATCATTGACCAGAGCGCTTTCAATCGATTTAGTTTTAATCGTGCCAATCTATCACTAAGACTTGAACGTAATTCCTGTCGTGAAACCATCCAAGTGCGCATTCAGCATCGCATCCCCCCTCGCATTCAGAATAAATTGTTTCCGGCACGTCGAGGAGTCATCAACCAGTGCTGGGATTGGCATGACGTCGGCGTTGTAAATTCAATTGCTGCGCTTCGCTGCGGATGCGACATACATTCTCTCCTGTGCGGCTCCACGAGGCTAGCAACCGGATGGGGAACAGATTCAAAGGATTTTCTGGATCGCCTCCAGGCCAATATCGAACCAAAATAGCCGTGTAGGGCCGAAAGCAGTGCGATATCCGTTTGGTCCTGATGAGTATCACAAATTGCCATGTTCGAAACGCCGGCAAAAAACGTTGGCTTCGAGTTCCGCGCAAGGGCTTGCCAATTCATCGGGACCTTACCCGTGGGGTCTCAATGGTGCTGTATTTTCCATTTTCATATATACATGATCCTCGCGGGGACCTGTCTTCCGCACAGCCCGCCCCGCAGAGCGGTGTTGAAATGGACGCCGCCATGAACCCATGTATGGGCTTTGAAGCCCGGGCCTCGGTATCGGTGCTTTCTCAGCGCACGAGTCAGCGGGGATCTACATACCCAAACAACCCTGGGGGTATTTAAATCAGGTACGACCTCGCGGTGATGACCATTAACCACTCCTGCGCGGAGCACCTACCACTTCTCATCACCCCGCAATCGCATGCCAGGGAGACACGTCCGCTTCTCCGCTGAAAACTCTTTCTATTCGCCTCCGCCCCGGCTCAGCAGGTCCACTTCGTCTGCAACCTCGTCCTCCGGGCCATTTACCCCGCCCTCGCTTCCATATGCCGGCCTTCCTGGACCGACTCCGTACAAGCCGCGCCGATCCTATACCGCCGCCCCGGCGGCGACCGCGCGCGCACATAACTTGGTTGCATTCGCGGATTCCCCGCTGCTCAATTTCGACCTTACCGTCCATCCCTCCGCGATAACCACGCACTTCCAGGGCGTGGCGTCCGCAGGCTTCCTCGAGCCCGCCGTCTATCCTCCCCAACGGACTATATCCATTACCACACCGCACCTCCCATGGACCATCACCGCCACCGCCTCCAACGGGCGATTCGTCACCGTCGCGGACGCGCTGAACGCGTTGTATCGCTCCCTCCGCACGAATATCACGGCCGCGGAATTCAACACGCTAGGCACACAGAAGCTTGCGCGGCGCGTGACGGAGGCATATACCCGCCGCTACATGCGGTTCCTCGGCCATCGTGGCTACGCAGAAGAGAAGAAAGAAGGCGTGAAGCGGGTGGACTTTTTGATGGGCTGCACAAAGTTCCAGGGGTTGTCGCCCACCGGCGCGGCTGGTGTCTGGCGCCTTCATATTTCTTGACGTCCAACGGTGTTTGTTTGTGCTTCAAGTTTCAGTAGTATATTGTTTTCTCGACCGTAGTACTTCGAGTGTAGCCTTAGCCTTCGATACCCTGTTTTCAACCACATATGTTTATCTTAATCTCCGTTATTTATGATCGACCATACGGTATGATTGGAGCTCTGCGGTGCTCGGGTGTGTTTTTTATGTCTCATGCTTCTCAAGTTCTGGGTGCAGTACCCACGCATGTTTGGCGCAGCGCTGATGCCGCTATTTGTGCTTGTGGACGCGCCTCCGATTCGGGACGCGCTTGATCCCGTGACCTGATGCGAACATAATTGTTCGGCACTTTGAGAAAAAGATGGAAGAGACGTTGCCGTACGTAAACCGGGATCCTACAGATGTTGACATACTGCAAATCACCGATTCACAACATCGCGAATTTACAATTTTGAGAGCTTAGAATTCAATCGATACAACTTTCCCAAGTGAAAGAGAGCAGGGGTACAAACCAATGCAAAACCATCGCAATGAAATGAGAAGTTCGTTTAACTGTCAGAATTTCAGTTTCACTTCCCCGCTATCGCGTTGGACTAAGTTCGGAACAAGCCACCCTCCAGTCCGAGCGGGCCGGAAAATCTTGGAGATCTCAGCACGCGAATGTCATGTGAGAATGGCGGCTTGATCCGAGCCTAGCGACGCGTACGTTCGGAGCAAGCCTGTCTCCGGTCCGGCGCGCCGGACTATCTCGGAGAGAGGCTTGCCGCAAACTCGTGAAAAAGGGGATGTGTTGGAGATCGAATATCTACAGCAATTCTGAGTGAATCACTCAGTGTAAGGGACTAAAGTGCTCATTTGATTGAGTCCTTTCAATCTATCGACTCAGTCCAGACACTAGTGTCCCCAGATCAATGTTAATCGGCGTTTTTTGGGAAGGGTCGTTCGCAGAAATCAGCATCAAACAAAATATATGTTCATTGTATTCCATACATTATATGAGCTCTATGAAATCATGGAGTCTCTATGACAATATTGTTCACCAAAACCTAAGCGATTCACGGGCTTTCTGGCTTAAAACACACACTTTTCTCAGAACATCCATTTTGGGAAAGTGACCCACGACACGATGAAATGGGTGAAAAGAATATTTAGCATGATGCTAGTGGTTTGAATCATGTGTGAGAGGGTTGAGACGTGTTTTTGGTCCCAGTGGACATGGGAGGCAGACGGAGAGGTTGGGAGAGACGCAACGCGATGCTGACAAATCATGCCCACAAACTGGTCTCTTTTTTTCCTGCCCTAGAAAGTTGATTGTGGGACCGTTTGATACACTTCAACGGTGGGGACCTATCGTAATTAACGTCCCAACAATTCTGTCTCCTCAGAATTATTTTAGACTGTCAAATAACAATTTATTGCAGAAGTCTTTGTTCAGAATGGATTTTCTCAATAGCTACATCACCGTCCGAATAATGAGGCTCTCGGGCAGTAAAGGCCAAATCTGAGGAGGCCATCTCATGCGAATTGCTAATAGGAACAAATGATTCTAAGTGACCCAGAGGTTTGACGCGTATGCTGTCGCAGGAGAACGTGCCGAACACATCCCCATTTTTTCTGAGTTTGAGACAAGCCCCTTCTCAGACTGCGAAGCACGTGCTGGTCATGTGAGCTGAGAAGGCGGCTTGATCCGAACCTAAGCGACGCGTTAACTTATCACGACCGTCATGTTTGTTGAAACCACTTGATGATCCATCAAATCCTTTGTCTCCGACCATCAATATTGCATGTCCGCCGTTGGTCTCTGGATGCATACAGTAGAAGGTACGGACAGACTAGCCC
Organism: Mycena olivaceomarginata; assembly: GCA_029378375.1. Taxonomy (NCBI): domain Eukaryota; kingdom Fungi; phylum Basidiomycota; class Agaricomycetes; order Agaricales; family Mycenaceae; genus Mycena; species Mycena olivaceomarginata. The sequence continues at coordinate 161,574 of JARKIC010000135.1, read as the reverse complement.
AGCTACTTTTCCGCATAAAAACTCCCTGTAGAAATGACTCGAGAGATCAAGCTGATCATCGTCAAGCCTCCAGTCCTGCAGTTGCACAGAGCACACCTGAGATGCACGAGTGGACTGCGCAGTTGATGATTGACGCTGCCGACGATCTGAAGCACATCCGCAGCTCGAGCAGTGTAATAGGGCAATGTTTTCCGCAGAGTGTACTGACCTGACGAGAGACCTTCTGGAACGTCGTTCATTGGACACCAGTTCCAGAGCCTACAATGACTGTCTGGGTGCGCTATGTCCACACAACTTATCTCTCCGCCGTCGATGGCAGCGAGCACAGCTGCCACCATACACCCGCTCTCCACGAGACCGGCGACGGGCACAGCTGTCTCCGCCACCGGCCTCTTCGCAAACGACATCGCCCCCGCGCGCACCGCCTTCTCCGCCGAGGCCACCCCGCCGTTCCACCTCCTCGGCCTCGGCCTCGGCGCCTTCCTCGAGGCCGCCCTGGGGATGGAGGGCGGGCTCATGGGCGAGACGGCGCCGCTTCTCGCGCTGAGTGCGGGGGGCCAAAGAAGGCTGCGGTGGAGAGGCAGAGGAATAACTCAAATAATATTGCCAATGTGCGTGCCAAGGGCGGCGGGGGCCTATTCGCATTGGGATTGGAGTACGATATATTGCATACGGACGCGGTGGTGCTCCCCAGGCTCACACATGCGCTTTCGTGCGTCCCTTTCTCCCTTCCCTTCACTTCACTTCCATTGTCTACCTTTTCCTCCGCCCGCCGCGCTATATTACTTACTTGACCAATGAATCGAACTCCAGGGAATCCTACATGGGCTACTTCCAATGCATGTACGCCCTCAGCGCCGCACACTCCGAGTTCACCAGGCTCTACAAGACCCGCCGGGCTATATGCGTACGTGTACCACACGCCCGTGCCGAGCCGAAAACCGTCTTCCCTCGCTCCCACTGCGTCGAGCCTGGCGTCGTCGGCGAATGCATCCACATCGACACTCAGTGTCGCGGCACCGTTCTCATCCCCGTCCCTCTCCCCTTCTGCCCTGTCGCCCTCCCCGTCCAAATCCCTCTTCGGCCGCCGGGGCACCTCCTCCTCGTTCCTCTCCACCAAGAGCAGCTCCTCCTTCGGCTCCAAGATCATTACTACTGCGAGCCCTGAGGAAGTCGCGCAAAAGCTTAGGGAGGCGGAGGAACGGGCGGAAAGGGAGAGGAAGGAGAGGGAAAGGGGCCCGGAGGGGGCTGTGGAGATGATCATTGCGGGGAGCGTGTTTGGTGCGTTGTGTTGCTTCTTGGCTTGCTTTTTGCGTTCTTTCCTTCCAGCGTGGGCCACGAACTCACCGCTGCATTCGGCTGTTTCTGTTTTTATGCCATCTGCGTCATCAGAATTTGAACGAGGGAACACTGATGCATGGCCTTGATACAGGATTCGGCCTCTTCAACCTCGTCTTCTCCCTCCTCCCGAAGCTGCAGTGGAGTTTCCAGTCCTGCCGTGTCGTGTGCAAGGAAATGGTGGTGATTGACGCTATCATAGATCCCTCGTCGGCCTCCTCGGGTTCAAACATGATAGAGCGCTGGCGTTGAGGGCGTTGGCGGTGCGTGGATTATTTCCTTTCCTTTCCTTTCCCTCTTTCCTCGAATTTTTCTTGCCGTACTTTCGTGGTCGCCTATGTTCCACGCGCTCCACCCGCTTTGCTTTGTTTACGACTTCCTCTTCTACACCAGAAAAAACGGTGAAACTGCTCGTGAGTCTGCGGATGCATCATCTGGTCGATGCTTTCAACAGATGGCCTGCCGCTGAAAAACACTTTCGAGCACAATTTCTCTGGGTTTCGATCTCAGTCCCGCCAACGACGGGGAACCATCGAGAGAGGTGTTTCCTTCAGTGGCTCTCACCTAAATTTGTTTTCAACCTGGTTTAGACTCAGCTGCATCACCGCTACAGGCTCTGACGATATCCCGGAGTCGTTTCGAGGAGGAGGAGGTCTAGTGTCCACTCCGAGGTGTAAATAAAGTTCCTCTCGTGAGGTGTAAATGGGAAATCAAACTGGCACTACGAGTCGCGGAGCGCCGACCCTCCGCCATCATCAGTATCTATCGCGGCAGATCCGCGTAAGTAGCTCTTACCTTTTCCGAACCATTCCCAAACGATAACCACGCCTCGGGAAGCTCACATACCGAACACGCTCCCTTCCCGTCCCTCAATAGTGCGAATGATTATTTCGACGATCCTGCACTGGAACTCCCGATGCTCCAACGACCTGCCTCCCCCTGCCAACCCAACATAGATGGATTTGCCGCCTCCAATCCAGGCCCTGAGTGCGAAATTGGATCCTCGTAACATTGTCGGCTCTTCTCGACAACGCAATGTCCCCAAACGTCTCTTGGAGCAGAAGGACACCGACGGGAAAGGCAACACGAAGAAGCCAAGAAGCAGGCGGGTCAGTACATTCATTTTCCGGCGTTGAATATTCTGATGTTGGTTATTTTGGCAGTAAAATTTCTCAGTCATTGGGCAGGCAGTAGTTACAGTGTAATTTGCGTACTGAACTTGAATCCTATCCCATATAATCTTCGCATCGTCGAGCGTCCTCCCCATGATCCTGCCCCAGCATCCAAATGTGACCACACGCGACAGTGTCGCACATTGCTAGAAAACATCAGACTGGTAGTCTCTGTTGCAGACCAGAAACAGATGACGAACAAGTAATTATCCGCTCATGTCAGACTGGGGAGGTTTGGGCGACAGTGTCGTAACTGATAGCCACGCGCCCGGTGGGTCCGAGTTCGACAGTGTTGCCGTTGGTTGAGCCCGGTCACAAGCATCTGAGAGAGGGCATTGTACCAACTTGAAAGGTGCCAGGGCTCTTTCACTGCCTTGGTATGCTTGGCTCGGGAATGGAAGAGCAAAGGCCGTTCGGAGACCCAAATAGACGGATGGAACGAGGGTAATGAAGAAGGGAGTGCTGCCATGGGAGGGAGATGTCGACACGACCACTGCAGGTGATGAAGATTTGTCAGTAGCGATGGAAGCGGTCAAGGCATTGTTTGATTGTGGCGAAGTCGGGGGTGGAAGATAGTGGTGCGGTGGACCAAGCAGCAGAAGTCTATGGAGGCAGACAGGGATTTTACCACGTCAGATGGGAGATAGCTAGTCTGTTGTTAAGTGCGGGGTCCCGATTGGGATAAGCGCTTGTTATATAATCAGCACAGCCACGCGGTATCGAACCTCCAACTACGGCATAACAATGGGCTGTTGTGCCCATTTAAACTACTCAGAAAGATTTATATTGGCGACTCAAACATTCTCAAATTTATTCAATATTCTAGGGCACAATTTACGGCTCGGTGCCTTGAACGCGGCACACAGTCACGTGGGGTACTTGGTACTTCCACTACCTCATTCCGGGGTGATTAAAAATCCCAAGCCCATAGAAACATTTGTAGTACTGTCATGAATGTATCTATGCAAAAAATCAGTCAGAATATTGATTCTGTATGCACAAAACATCGAAAAGCGCCAATGTGGCTGTGCAGATTATGTAACAAGATCTTACCCTGATCGGACCCCCGCACTTAATAACAGACTTCAATCTATTGAGGTACGAGATCAGGTAAGATTGAAGTGTCTGGCTGCAAGAGACTAGGAGATAGCCGCGCCAAGACGTATTTGCGCGAGGGTTTCGAGGTGGGTCTTAGATAATATAAATACAAGAGGATTTCACCTTCATCAATGCTTTTGAGTCATCCCGGTCCACTGGTGGAAATTGTGTCCGTCGGGGAACCTGCCGAGGCCAGGAAACTCGGGGACAGCGGAGAGTCTGGACAACAAGAGCCTACTACTAGTGTTCTAGTTCAAGCTCCTGCTATAGGTCCAAGGATAGAGCACGTGACCCCAGATCCAGATCCATACTGAATAGTTGATCCAGGTGATGCTGATACAGAGGATCCACTGGGACTCATGGGTGAGGGGCAAGGGAATGATGATGATGCTTGTAGTAGCAGCAACACAGATATTCCTGCAGGAAAACAGAATTCCCTGCCCCCCTTTGTCAAGACTGCATATGAGACATTTGTAAATAGGGCCGATGCATAATCTCTCGTAGACAGACATTATATACTAACCAAGCTCGTACCTCGCTGTATAGAGTCTGCTGTTTACAGTGGGGGTCGGATGGTAGTGTTCCCTTATTATGTAATTCATCCCCACGTGTGTTCGAATCCTGGCGTCCACAACCTTTTTGTTTCGCATTAAGAACACATATGTGGCAGCAGGAACCACCGGATACTCATTTTGATACTCCTCTTACCTGCTTCAATTTTTCCTTAAGGAATATTCAAGCTTTCATTGATTTATGCTTCAGCCAAATTTTGGCTTGAACAAACCCAAATCAAACCGGATGTTCGAGACAACAAGTTCAACGCACTTTGTTAATATTCTGAATAGACAGAAGGTTAGATAGGCGGTATTAAATGTTGTCTGCTACCAAACTTCAAGGAATTTAAATGGTGTTGTGCTGAGGGAAGGGAATCGGAGAATGCTGACATAAGATTACATAATAACGACGCACTCCAATCGAACCACCGCAGTATACACAAGACTAGCTGATACACACTACCAAGTGTGTCAGTTTCTGGGTGCCACAGAAGGCTAATATCTTTCTTCTCAGGGGGAATCTCAGGTCCAAAGCAGCTGTAGGAAAGCCTACAGCTGAAGCTATGTACAATGCACATCTCTTTTACTGGGGTAGTAGAAATAGGCTCTTGTGCAGCAGCCAATCCAATACCCCCATTCTCCTAGAGTTCTCTGATGTTGCAGGCCAGCAGTTGATGTCTGTAAAGAAACCTGTATACGGGGCACTGCAGAAGGGATATCAACCATTCCCTAGATAATTGCAATTCATGAACTGCATCTCCTAAAAATCAAAACACATACTTGGGGACTGCTATATGGTCTGTGTTTTGTTGGATCTGGAGGCCATCCAGGATTCCATGTCTCTTTTGCAGGTTGTTACTGTTTCTCTGGATTGGGGGGACGGCCTCTGTGCGCCACTGGGACTTCTGCATAGATGTGAGGTCATTTATTGTAATGAATCAAAGAATGTACTTGTTTCACTGCTGACAGAGGTGATTGGAATACATCGGCAGTGGTGCCCCAAAGTGCTCTGAATCTAGACCAGATATGCATAAATGGTGCATCAAAACAATTGACTTGGAATCTCACTATCATTGGCTGAAGCATTGGATATATAAAGAACTGAAAATCGAAGCATTATTGGATGAAAATTGGTTAACAGGAAATAATGTACCAAATTGATGCTGGCCAGCTTGTACAGAAGGGTATGGAACTTGGATTTGCTCTAGAATTCTTGGAATCAATTCAGGTACTGCAAGTTAGTGAAGAAACTAACCTTGAGCCTCTGATTCTGCACTGATCTGTCCTGTTTGATGGCCTGTGCAAGCTGGGACTGTGTGGGGGCAGTGGGAGCTGTGGTGGCTGAGAAGGGGCTTGTAGAGTGCTGGATCTAGCTGTTCAAAGTTCTCAAAGTAATCTGGAGACTCGGGGGGCTCTCAATCCATGGTGGCAACAGAGGGTTATTGGTGGTGTTATCAGATTGAGAGGTTATTTGTCTATATCCTGCAAATCAAGCACTCACTGTCCACCCACTGGGCACCGAACAAAGTCAACCTCAAAAGCATAGTCTCTGTTACAGACCAGAACGGATGATGAACAAGTAAGTATCAGTATATGGTCTGTTAGTAATCACGACCCCATCAGGAAGACACCAACTGATTTTTGAACACCGTGTTGTGGGCGCTACACTCCGGCAATAAATCTAAAAATAGTTGGAGACATAGAAAACTCGAAACAGTCATCTCTAAGCAGCTCATCGAGTTGCCTGCAACGATATATGATCAACTTGCTGAGAAAACTTTTTTGTTCAAATTTCAGGCTGATCTCATATTGAGATACTGGCCCTCTGTATCGCTTGACTGGTGCTTTAAGAAATGATTCTATATGCCTCCTGTATGAGTATGAATATTCTCTGATTTATTCATCAACTTCCGGCTGCGGTACAAAGGAAAGAACATCTGGCAGCACAGCCACACAATTGCATAATCAGTCGGTGTCTTTCTGAGAGGGGCGTGATTCACAGCCGGTTCCTCAATTTAACAGGTATTTAAGTTAGCTACACTTCATCAAGTATATTAAACCACATAATGTGGTCCAAAACCCAATTTAATATATCTGATTTAAGACTTGACAAAAGTCAAATATTATATGCTTTACTATAAGTACTTAGAGAAGCGTAGCTAACTTAAATGTCCACTAAACTCATTGGTAGCCAATCAAATTGCTGGGTTTTGAGTTTACGGGCATTTCAAGTTAGCTACGCTTCTCTAAGTATAGTAAAACATATAATGTTTGATTTTGTCAAGTCCAAATCAGATATACCAAATTGAGTTTCAGGCTGCATTATGTGGTTAATATATTTAATGAAGTGTAGCTAACTTAAATGCCTGTTAAATTGAGGAACCGACGGTGTGATTGCTATAAGACTATCAAAAGCAATAGAAAAGCTGGTGTACAGCAGTGAGTGAAATCTGACCCCTCCTCTTTCCTTTTCCTTTCCTTTTCCTTTTTGGGCGCATTTTTTGTAATTCTTTTTGGGAGCAACAAACACCGTAACCGAGCCTCCATGGGCATGGAACCATCCCCCCGCCGGCGTCAGGCGGAACGTATTGCCTCCATCTTGTTTTCATTTCCCGATGCCGAGGACAGCGGTCTTTGAGGCCTTTTATTGGACTTCATTACTCCCCGATTCGCAGCAGAACCCAAATTTTCCACATGAACCTCTCATCTCATTCTTCTGGATACAAATTAGAGCCTTCCGATGGTCTGTTCGCTCGAGACATCTGTGTTTCTCATGGATCTAAATTCACTTCATCAAAATTCTGGAATCATGCTCGGTGTTTCTTACATCCCACTCTAGGTTTCAATGTCCTGCTCCTCCAATGCCGTCTTCGTCTTGGATGTTGTATGGCTTCGAAATGTGACTCGCGGTTCCTCCATCGTAACTGTATAATCTGAAATGGTTAAACGGGGTGACGGGGAAGGTCAGCTCTTCAAAAATAGCCTGATCTCTCGTCTCTTGGCGTTCTTCCGCCCGTGATTCGCTGGTGGTTTCTGTTTTTTTTAAGAGTTTCCCAGGGCTGCTTCGGGGCCATGTGGTGAGGAGGTATGGATCGCCTGCTATGCACTCCACTATTCTCATCATCACTGCAGAGTGAGAAACGAGTTCTCCCAGTGTCCCTTGAATCGGAATTCCGCAAACACACTGGTCCGAGGGAAAGTTCACCACCCTCCTGCGGAACTGAATGACCCTGCATTTACTGAATAATATGTGTCAAATAGACCATTCCAAATCTTGCCGTGATTTCCTCAAGTTTGACAGTTGACTGGGAGAACAAGGACTGCATTCTGTCCTTCCAACCAACACCCGATCCGATGCTAAAGATCATTTGCCTTAGGAACAAAGATCTTGTTTTCAAGCCTCTTCTCCCGCTGGTGTGTGATTCATCTGGTGCTCCTTGGTTCTCCGCCGCCTGGCCAAGGGCTTTGTGGCGCATACATGTGCATTTCCCACGTACTTGGACTCAGGGCCCATGGGGTCCTTCTCCCAGCCGCGCATCGGTGTGAGGAAGACGCGTTGTTTGAAGAAGCGGGTCCGCGGCGTCTGCGGCGGCGATTACCGTGCCTGTTACCATGAAACCTCCCGAGCAATCTTATAGATAGCGGACCCCTACACCGGCAGTAGTTCCGACGGATGATCCCGCGCCAGTGTAAATTTCCCATAACAAGATCAGCCGCCGCTTAACTCCGGCAGCTCAAAATCAAAGGTGTCATTAGAGCACATGTAAGAATGAAGAAAGTGGACCCAAACCATTGTACGGTGGAAAAAATTTACAGGGCACAAAAATATATGTTTATGCAATGATAGACCATGCTGTAATACGAAGGAATCTTCAATCCAGGTCCTGCATACTTTGCAGAGATTATGAGACACGAAAGAAAATTGTCTTCCAACTGAATCGATCGGCGTAGACCCGGCGGCTTGGCATAAAATCCTGGATGGCAGAACTTGACACAGCCAGACTCCCACCTGATGGAAATACGATGAAACCAGAAGGAAAGTGTTTTCTGGGTTGAAGGGGAGAAAGGTGGGCACATTGAAGGTTCCTAGCTGGCAGTAACTTGAATATCTTTGCTTTTGGGTTGAGAATGAGGGGCCGGAATCGAACGCGATAGAAGTGCGGAAATTTTGCAGGAGAAATTGAACGCAGAGAGCCCGGACCAGAGAGTTTGAGAATGTTGAGGTTCAATCACTCGAGAGCAGCAAAATTTATGATGTTTTGCAAGGAACAAATAATCCACCCTGGGAAGCCAGCCGCTATGGCATGCCTGCCAAGGGGTATAGAAAACAAAACAAAAAACACCTTATGCCGTTTTTTTATTATCGACTCTTTCTAGGAACCACCCTACCACGGGATGTCCAAATAAGGAAATAATTGATCAGGACCCGTCGTTCCCGCTATAATGTTGACTGTTTGCCGTCCAAACACCTCTTAACCCTTTCAAACAGGTATTTAAATGCTCAGACTGTCATATAAGTTATATACATCCTCACCTGCGATACCAACTTTTATGGACGATGATGCTGCCAACACGACCAACATGATGGCCGATCCTTCCTAAACAGAACAGGTGCATGATCCAAGCCCCGAACTGCGTCAAATGAGGTTAAATATTCGTTATATGGGTGCAGAGTGTATTTTTTCAGCCTACTTGAAGGCAATGAAAGCACTTCTCGACCAAAAAATAAGAGGTCATTTTTTATCTATATCCAGTCAGCCGACTGACCACCCTCCTTGCCCTAGATCTCTTGGCCGGCCCGCACCCTTGGTACCTGCTCTAGTTGGCCTGCCGTGACTCTTGATTTTTTTCCCGCAGAGCACATCCAAAAGAAAAATTGACATGCACTGCCTGATTGACCCCCGCGCTGTTCTGAGATTATATAAAGACCGGACAGTTCCGCGTGCCCTCCCACGTCGCAACATAGCCGCATTCGCGACCGTGATGATCTTGCTCTCGCCGGTCCAGCACTCATATACCACAGAAGCTGGGCTTGGACAACCCCAATGTCTCTCAGCTTGATCTATGTGAACCTCGCTACTCTCGCTCTTGGAAGTCTCTTCTATGGGATCTATTCTGTGTTATTCTCCATTTCCATCTATCTATTCATCCGGCGGCACAATGCCGAATACACCTCTCCCGAGTCACGCAAAAACAACTCCATATACAAGTCTATGGTTTTTCTTTCGGCTATCTCACTCTTTGCAGTCGTGACCACGGTGCGTCCCAGTGCAGCTGAGCGGAGCCTTTATGTTGCGGCTGATTAGATGTGGATCGGCTTTAGCACTGGTTAATAACAGTATATGGGGCATTCATTGCCTTCAGGTCTTTTCCGAGCTGCCCGGATAGCGAAATATCTGTCAACGAAAACAGCCAGCTGGTATTAGACACAGCGCAGGACAGCGTTCTCTCGGCTGCCATTATTCTCGGCGACTCTCTAATTGTAAGAGTTCGTCTTCCTGGCTCTCCCTGTGTTAATCCACCATTTCGAAAGACTCATCGGCTATGGGTTGTTTGGTCCCACAAGAAATTGATTCTTGTCATCCCACTTCTGAGCCTCGCTACGTTGACCAGTGAGTGCAGCCAGAGCTGTCCAGCTGTGCACTTCTAGACCCGACCCAAAGTCACCAGCTCTTTTTCAACTTACACCAATGTACACAACCCCGACGTCTTTTCCAACCCATATTTGAAAGTTAATACAGGCCTGATCCTCCTGTACGTTTTCTGCCTTTATCGATTTCATTCAGGTTTTTTCATCCAGGCGATTGCAAGAACCACCATTTTCTGCACCGGTATGTTGCCGCCGTGCCGCGCACACATTCAGCACTGAGTATAATGTATCAGCCTTTATTAGCTGGAGGATTTGGACAGTTACCCGATTCTCTAAACTGTCGGAAGGAAACAATCTGAGGGTACGTGTCGAGAGTATTCCGGGCAGTTAACCTCACGATTCGCTCTCACCAGCACTTCCTCATTATCGTGGTAGAAAGCGCCTCATTTTACGCGTCAGTCGGCTCCCTCGTTCGAATCACAATTGTTCATCTCTGGCACAGATTATGGACGCTCTTCTTCGCCATCACATATACAAGAAAATCAATTGTTTCAGGCCCTTGTCGTCCAAACCGGTCCGGCTGTGGTTGGGATGGTCAACGCTTTGATTCACACGCGTGTAGGGCTGGGATGGACGAGTGACCAGATGCAGGAGCTACCCGCACCTTCAGCTCTCCGCTTCGCAGGACGCAGTGCGGACGAGAGCCGAGAGGAAAGCACTAGTGTTAGAATGCGGGATATCCTTTGAATTTGAATTGGCATGTTTCACCTGGCGTTGGATTGGGATGGACCGACAAGATTCCTACCCCAACACCTCGCAGTGTGGTTGCGAAGCTGACTTCTCAGACACGAAAAATAAAACTCCAGGTGCATCCCTGCCACTGGACAACGAAATGGGGTTGAGCCCGAAACGTGGTCCACATCATACATAGATTTTCAAACAAATTAACATAACTCTATTCTTCCAGTATTTGGTTAACTAAAATTGAGAGAAGCAGCTGGAGGTCTTGAAATGCTTCCTGATGAAAATGAGAAACCAGAAAATACAATTACAGCCAAAGGTCATGGGACACTGAACAGACAATCACTGTCTCCTCAAAAAAAGACAAAGATTGAAATAACAAAAATAAGGTCTAGGCTGGGGGTCGCGCGGCCCTTACTGATGAAACGAAGAATAAGAACCAGGAGTGCAGCCGGAGGCCAGGGGACATTGAAAAAGTAACCATTTGAAGAGAAGGCAACTTGAAGATTTCTTGAGATCCCACTTGGTAAGATTCCAAGAATCCGAGTTCCAGGTATAAAGTTCCAGCAAGCTGTCAGCAGTACCAGGGGTGCCCGGAGGGCCATATGAATCTCTAAATGAGCGCCTGTTACGCAAATCGTCAATTAGCCTCAAGTAATTCAAAGTCAGAGGACCATCTCAGGATACTGGCTGTGAAGAATGCTGTAGTGGATGCGATCCTAGGAACCTGCCACAAAATTTTGCTAACAGGTTTTTCTCAGAATGCTGAACTTCTTTGGGTTATTATTTATGAGCACCCAGGGCGACTCGGCTCACCCAGCTCTGAAACTGCAAGACAAGATTGTTTCATGTTCAGGGTATCGCATCAACTATAATTGCGGTACGGGCCGGACTCGGGTACAGCTTTGAAAATGTGGGAAGTTTTATCACACAGATCTCACTGCGTTCCCACCCTATGTAGACGCACCCACGTCTACGTTGATTGACATGTGCCGACATGCGGCGATCTTCGGCTACCTACGTCTACGCCGTTGATTGATGTTCGGCTACGTTCGGCTACGTCGGGTAGATGCACCGCATCTACCCGTCGGCTACGTGGGTCTACCTGCGTCTACGCTGTAGACGCACGCAGACCCACTTCGCTCAACTTCATGATGCAGCCATCTTTCTGTTATACCTTACATATGTATATGTCTGCCTATGTGCATCTACGTCGGTCTAGGTGAGTGACCAATGTAGATATAGGTAGACTAATGGTGTAGACACACGTAGACACAATGGTCCATCTACCCTTCGTCTACGGGGGTAGACAGACCCTCTGTCTACATGGGGTGAGAATGCAGTGAGAAGCCTCGTACACATGCCGGATCCCATTCCAATGCCGCCACTTCTGCAATGGAACGAATGGAGGGTGAAGTTTTGTATATCCGCCCAGAGAGCATGAGGGAAGAGTCGGCTAAGATTTCTAGTTTTTGGAATGGTTACAGTGGGAACTGCGTCCTAAAATATCGTCCCTTTGTCTTGAAGGGATTTATGAAGCTTGTGTCAAGTGCGCATCGAACAAGGATCATGAAAATGATCTTCCAATCTAACCATTATTGGTGCGCACCACTCCTACTCTCCACTACATTGTTGATCTAGCCCGAGTTAAGTTTCATCGTGCGAAGGATCGACAGAGAAAGAATTTCCCCCGACGGCGTTGCTGCCCCGAACATACAGGACAGAGCAAGTACTAGCACCGATCCACAATCTTCGAACCAGATGGAGAGTTCGAAAGAGGAGTTTTCACGGAAGAGATAACCCAGAGGTGGTTCGGAGACGAGTCGAAGGCATTTGCGACGGTTTGGATGCGTCGAGAAAGGAAATGTGAATATCTCCTCGAGGAAAAATGCGTGTTTGTTCTAGAATGGAGAGGATTTACTATACATCATATTCCCGAAATGTATCTCCCGTGAGCACAATAATCAGGCGCTTCAGTCGGAAATTTGGGAGGGGGGGATTTTTATATCAGTAATTAACATATGTTTTTAACCCAGACGCGGAACCGACGGGCGAGCTGTCGTTTTGGGATAGCTCCGCAGGACCGGGGTGAGCTTTGGCCGGAGCAGTGAAAAGACCCCACTTTGGAGGGTCTTGAATACGGGGATGGGAAGGTGGTATGGGAGAGGTTGTGAGGGGTGCAAGTGCATTGGAAGGGGTGGAACGCATCCTATGTACAACAGAATATTCGAAAAACAGCATTGTACCTGGAGCATATGAGTGTATTGATGGCTGTTTTTCGGGACGGAACGCACCTAGGTGTGCATCGGGGACAGAGCTAATAACAGATTTAGAACGAACGCCCATCTCCCTCCCTCTGAGCCTGAATTCTTAGCAACGACGTTGTTTGAATGAGAGTTTTAAGGGATGAGTGCCTGCGTTAAAGCCGTTTAATGAGAGTAGCAGCGAGAAGGCAGTGGGAAGAGGAAGTGAGTCGTGGGGTGCTGGCCCTTATTAAGGCTCCAACCTTTTCGTTTTCGTTTGGGCTAACGGGTAAAATCACCGGAAACGGAAACAAATGTTTGACAAAACCGTTTAAAACGTTTTAAAGGGTTTTTTCCCAGTTTCATGGACCCCCGAGCCTCGTGACAGAGATGGGGCGAACATGAAAATAACCGCTCGACGAAAACACTGGTCCCAGGGAAGTGAGAAAATCGCTCGCCATGCACGCGACAACAAGAAACCGATGTTTATCCTGTCCGGATAGAGTGAGCCTTGCAATAAGAGAGGAAGCAAAACGATACCTTCGACCATAGCAATGGGGGCATCGCGAGAGCCACGCCCGTGTGTAGAAAGTAGCAAAAAGTAGATCCAACTCACTTACTGGAGCCTTTGCTGCGTCGTCGTCGTCGTTGAAAGCGCAGATGTCGTCGAGGAAAGAGGAGGCTGGCGCTGGGCGTTGGGCTTGAGTCACACTGAATTTGACATACTGGCGGGAGTCTGTTGCTGACAACTACGAAGGCCTTCGGTGTTGTTCTCACTGCATTTTGACAGGTTCTGGTTCGAGGTTAGCCGAGGCACCTCGCGACCGGCCCGTCATATCTCGGCTAAGTTGGGTCCAGAACCTGTCAAAATGCAGTGTCTGGTCAGAGATGCGGGCAGAGGGGAGAGCATTCCGCCAGTGGCTCATGACTTCCGGGCTGATCAAAAAAAAAAGTGACAGTACTTGAAACTCAAGAAGGTACGTACCTTCGACTGACTCCACGAATTTTTGAGGCTTGACATTACCCTCAGGTCCACAAAGGGATTAATCCGTCTTTTCATAACAGCCGGACATTCTTGAAGCGCATCGACGCGTTGCCAGATGGTCTGAAGTGGACGTGCTAGCTTGTCGGTGATGAGATCGATGTAGATGGGAAAGCAAAGAGAGAGGTTGTAGAAATGTGGTGCAGGGATCCCGTCGAATGTGTGCGTGTCGGAGGCGGCGGGGGTGGTGAAAAAATGTCCTCTTCAGCCCAATCCGGCATCTGCACGTTGGGCCTTAGGTTCTAAGACCTCGAGACGCGGTCTGGGAGGTGCAGTAGAAGTGCTTGAAGTGGAAGTGCTTGATGAGGTCCCTGCCTTGAGCACACGGAGCTCTGCAAGGAGTTTTGCACGTCTATCATCGTGCCCTACGTCTCGTACTTGGCCTTTGTTTCTTCTTGTTACATGCCTTGAGAGGACTTGTACGATGGGTACCGGGACTGGTGTGTGTTGTGGGCTCATTGGCGTGTACAGACTGGTTGTTCGTTGTAGGGGCCATGATGGCAGGCGACAGAGGCGGTTCCGGTGGTAGCCCAATGGGGACAATCAATTGGACGTAAACATGTTGTAAACCTCCTTGGTCTACGAACCAGGTATGTTCATGTGCGATCATCCAGAGCTGATCCAGCTACGAGAAGGATTCTTGGCCAAGCTGTACTCGGATCTTCCCGAAATCAAGGGGAAATGTTCAATGTCTTGGGGATTTTTCCATGAGCTCCTGTCACGTCGCGAAATTACCCCACTCCTGGCAAAACCGGTTTATGACATCCTCAAGATTTATGATACCACACCAATGCTTTGTGTGAACACGCCAATCGGTTGCAGTTCCATGACCCACGTGGACTCTCTGTATGCAGTCCTGCAAAGGGACGACATGTGGCAGCTTCTGTATACTGGTGGACAACGGGGATTTTTACCTGGGGGGAGAGAACTCCTCTCGCACACCAGCGATGGTGGTCAGGTCCCACAGGGTTCTAACTGAGTGTCTTGCAATTCAAACAGCCGGCCAGTCCATGGAATGCCAGTGTCTGGCATGATCTAACCCCTGGAATGGGTGTGTGTTTGGTTGACTTTTTGTAGGTATATTGTAAGGGCAACCTTAAGCTCGGCGTGGGGTGTGGAAACTAGCGGGGGAATCTGAAGTATAAATATGGGTACTATAATACAGGAGCGGGAATACTACGCACCTAGCGGGGGAATCAGAAGAGAAGAAAGGATGAGGATTCCCACGCTAGGTGAAACCTTATATACAAATTAGTAACTACCCAGTAGCACATGTCCAGAGGTATCTACAATGATCACGGGCCTGGTCGCATAGCACGTATCAACGAGAACGGGTGGGCGGAAGGTCGGGGGCATTAGCCGGAGGTATAGCCAGAGCGGAGGCCAGAGCGGAAGCCGGAGAAATAGCCGGAAAGGCTGGAAAGGCGCGCAGAGCAGGGGTTCCCCTGACATATATGTCGGGATAGCCACCTCTACAGCACTACTTATTTGTGTCCCGTAAACTTGTTGTTCAGGCACTTGGACCACACGAGTATGATATTTCCCCCCCAGGTAGACCTCATAGGTTATTTACTGTACCACTACAGAAATGACCTAAGAGGGGTTGCTGTAAGAATAAAGTTGCTCCCTTAGGTGGGAGAGAGACAATCCAATGGACAGATGCAAATTGGATCTCTGGTTGTACCTTCAGATATGAGAATGGTTGTTTCGGTCTTCCAATGTGACAATACCTTATTACAGCCTTCTGCGGCCTCCAGATAGGATAAAAGATCAATTGCGAGGGGCATATTGCAGGTGAGGGCCAAAATTAGATCAATGTCCACTGTGTCATGGGTGTCATTGGTGAATTCTACAAAGGTTCAGCGAGCAGCATCCTGACGCACGGTTGGAGTGGCTTCAGAAATGGACGAAGTCCATTGGAGTGGCTTCAGAAATGGCCGAGTCCATTGGAGCTTTCCAGGTCTTTCCGCCCCTTGCATTGTAATCTAAGGATTGTGTCAGTCAGGCAATGATAGATGGTGCAAACTACTCACAATTAATGCCAGATGGTTCACATCAGAAAGAAGGGACAAAAACACCTCAATCTTCCTGTGTGACCCGGCTGGCTCCCAGGGTGTTTCCAGATTATCCAGGACCAGAAGACATGGTGGGCCTTCGGCAAATCCTGAATAATGGGTTTGGTTAAATTCTTTCCTGACTTGAGTCCCAGATGGGCACTAATGAGGGCAGCCAGCTCTACTTTGGTAGAGACAGAGTCACAGGCAACAAAGACACGGTGGTCGCCATATCTGGCTGAAATTTTCAAGTCATGCAAAATAGTTTTGCCAGGCTGGTTTTTCCAACTCCACCAGGTCCCAATATTGCAATCCTTTGGTCCCATGTTGTGCAAATGTCATGAGGATCACCTCAACCTCTGCCTCTCAACCATGAAGGATTTTCGGCTCGGATGGCAATAGGGACAGTGAATTGGAGCTTGAAGAAGACTGAGCTTGGTACTTGTGCTAGCCCCTGAATAGAAGTAGGGTACCTGTTGTGATCAACGGAGAAGAATCGGTGAATCTACATTTTTAATAGTAGTTTGTAAAACCAGAACCACATCAACTGCTTACCGAAGATGCCCTGTCCGAACCGGCGTCATCAGAGAGTGATTTGATCATGCCCAGAACTTTCTGGGGGGTCATTTATTTCATTCGCTAAAGAGGTTCATGCACGAGATCTTTGAACACAGAGTCTGAACGGGAAGATTGGAGACAGAGTTGCTGGCAGCACCTTGAAAACATCCAATGCGCTTTGAAATTCCATGTAGCATTCTTTCCACAGTGCATTCATCTCGCTGTGACGCAACAATTGTTTGAACCTATTCTTCTCTTACTATCCGTCAATGAAGGTGTGAATTTTGTTAAGGGTCCTAAACCAGAGTATGAGTAACATTGAAATTGTGGTTCAACAAACATTCACTCTGTGAATTGACCAATATGGCTT
Organism: Mycena olivaceomarginata; assembly: GCA_029378375.1. Taxonomy (NCBI): domain Eukaryota; kingdom Fungi; phylum Basidiomycota; class Agaricomycetes; order Agaricales; family Mycenaceae; genus Mycena; species Mycena olivaceomarginata. The sequence continues at coordinate 144,814 of JARKIC010000135.1, read as the reverse complement.
AACATCCGTGGCGGCAGTTGACCCTCAGTATCTGATTTGACATGCAGCTTCAATGATTCCGTAGAGCATTTCGTAGATTCGCTCTAACAATTTTACACAGTCATTTTTATTGCGCCTGACCGTCTGGCCATCGAAGTCAAGACAGGATCCACATTCCTTGGGATTTTACCTCCAGCGACGATAGGAGAGAGCGTATCGTGATTGATATAAGTTTCAGAAAAGGGAGATTCGAGCCGTTGGCCAGGGTTTCCATATCCACAGCAACGGTCAGACACGCTGCACTGCTATTCAGGAGCGATTGAGCTGGAGTGTGAAAGGCGGGCATTGGGTGGTCGTATTTTTCTTATGCATCTTGACTCGAGCTCATTTAAGGCGAAAGCATCGCTTTAATTTCTGCGTATCTTCGTGTGGCACATCGGAGCACCTCGCAGGTAGGCAGTAAGAGTTGGATTCATCGTGCTGCGGCTAAAATGGAAGATTTCGGGACGCCCGTTCAAGGGAATAGGCGGAAGCTTGGGACGATACACGAAGATCAAAAGCGATCAAACCAATGAACCCCAGGGATGCAGTAGAACAACAAAGTCAAAGAGCCGAGGGAAGGGAATCTTGATTTCTGGTTCAGTTTGCGGGCTGCGGACTCGCCACTGAGTTGCAGCTTTTCATCCTTGGGTATGGTTCTTCAATTGCGAACCTGGGTCGATCAGATCTAATCGGAATGTAGTTCAGTCCTCGGGAAAAATCTCACCTTTCATAGCAGCACATTTCCCCACTTCTCCATTAACATATCCGAGCTTTGAGTGCTATGCACCTCGGTGGAGCGCACAATTCTCTGAGTACTGCTCCTCGGCCACGGCACAGACTTGCCCAGGACGCCGCAACAGCAGATCAATTATAACTACGATGCATATTTTAATTCTCGGCGACTATGGTCTTTGTTGGCCGCTCTGGACCCGCTATCCCAATTCCATACATTTGGCGTTGTTCCGTTCCCACACCCATATGTGACTGTGCTGCGGAATGATGAATTCAGGACTCACTGCGTTCAGACCCTCCCTGCACAGAGGCTTGGTTCAGGTACCTACGCAGACCTCTCCAGATCACTCTGTCTAGGTGGCTGGACAGGCTCTGTGTAGCTCTGTATAGCTCTGGGCAGGTCAGTGTATGTCAGTGCATGTCAGCGTAGGTCAGTGTAGGTCGTGGTAGGTCTGTGTAGTTATCTCCACAGGATTAAGATACTGTAACAACAACCGCTGCGGATGTTGAGCTGGCAAGAGAAACTCTAGTCTGTGCAGTTCTGCGGATGTACCTACCCTCACTACACTGACATATACAGACTCTGCATAGTTGTCTACGCTTCGGCTACACCCAGCTACCCGGACACTGTGTGTAGTCATCTAAACGGGATCTGTGTGGCCGACTAAACATGTCTACGCATATCTAAACTCAACTACCCAAACTGTGTTTATGCCACCCTTGAACGTAGTGACTGTCGGGAGTTGCAGATGCATCTAACAGCACAGCTCTCGCCCAGGCCATAATCTGATTCTGCCTGACACTATAAGCCTCACTCGAGGCAAGTTTTCATCTTTCTTTCACACCAAGGCCACCTCTATTACTCGCATCTCGGTCTTAGTAAATGGGGCCATCGTCATACCATGACCAGGTCTACATTTTCGACACATTCGATGATACATTGCCGATTCATTTATCTCGACAGGATTCATATCGCCTCCCGGACGGCCTGGTGCGAACGGGATACGACGCGGACACCAGTCGGTACATGTATCGCGATACCGAGACTGGAGAAAGTTACATCGGCGCTCCGGGCGTCGAGTACGGTCCCTTGCAACTCGTTGTTGATGAGCAGCCACCGTCGCGGTTGCTCCCTCATGGCGAGGCGAACAAGGACAGTGAGTGAGAAGCAGTGTCAAACGCCTCATGTTGATTTCGAGACCATGGATCCAGCCGTCGAGCCCTTTGTTCTGCGGCCAATTCCGCAGAAGAAGCGCGCGCCGCTTGTGGACGGGCTTCGGAGCATCAAATATGGCACACTGCCGGGAGCGTTTCGTAGCTTGAGGAGATCTTTGACTCGCGAGACTCGCAGGAATTTAGGACCTAATGAGGGACCCACAGTAGCGGACGCCGTTGACCCGTGTACTCCAGATGTCCGTCCGGACGAACCCACTTCTCCTGCACCCGTACTACGGCCCGTAGACCCGGCGCCTACGGGTACGGGTCGGAGCCCTACTTCTGCAGATTAATGTTCATGGAGCCCAATTCTATTTCTTTTTTAGCAGCCCAAAATTTCATTAGCTCGTGCTGGTATCCAGGATTAACCGTTCTTTAACGCAATGGCTCCTCGGCTGTGCTCCTTTCGTCTTCATCTGCTCGCACTCTGTTTTTAACCCCATCTGGCATCCATGCTCGAATCCCTGCGCTGGTCCACACTGCCTCTTCATTTTGTATGCCCCATATGTCCTTTCTGCTTGACGGCAGCAATCTGAGGGATCGCACGGGCCCTACGCACCACGCTTCTTCGGATCTTCACTTCGAGCTGTACTGTTCTTTGTTGGTGTAGCTTCACTGGGACCATTACTGCGTCCTGCAGCACAGCGAGGTCAGATTCTAATTTACTGGTCTTCGCTCTGGCTCCTGCTGTCACCCGCTCGTTAACGAAATCTTTGTCCGGCAGTGCAATTGCCCCATTCATCTCTGTACCTTTTAGGCTTTCCTCTGCGTTTGGTCCGAAGGGTGCTTCTCCTTCTCCCTTTTGTGGACCGAACAGATTCCGGGGGTTTTCAATTGAAGTTTCTCGGCTGACCTCCCCTCTTGCAATCCGCAGAGGCACGCAGCTTCCCGCAGCTAATTTCCGGCCGTGCCGCGGTTGATTTCTCATTGCGCCTCCGCATTTTCTCACTGCGGCCGCGCCACCGAGGCATAGATAAATAAGCAGCTCATCTCTTGCCTTCCAAACAATTTCTATCCCCGCTTCCAATCATTCTTTACGATCTTCCAATTTGCTCGATCTTGCACTCCTCAGACTTTAATGCTCATCTACTGCTGGCGTGCTCCTTGCTGACTGGATTTCAATTCTTCTATGCATGGCTCTCTCTCTGGGTTTTGTTATTCAAAATTCTCCCCGGTTTGGGCTGGCTCGTGATGCTTTATCCCTCCGTGCAACCTCCCCACTAGCCTCGGGGTTCAATCAGTTATTTCAATATTTACACTGGCCATCGATTTCGTGCTATTGTGGAAACTCATTCCTCCATGCCTTTTCTCAGTAATTATCATCGTCTACATGTCCTTTGCCAGATTCTGTTCTTCCACCGACCCTAACTCGTCTTTCCGATTCCCGTGCATTTTTCCGCAACGTTTCTCACTTGCCTTATCTTCCCCGTGTTCCCTTACACTGTTCTAATTCCATCTGTTTGACCCACGTTGAGAAATTCATCTTCCCTTTTTTTCACATTGCCGGAGCGGAGCGGAGGTCTGTCTTGTGTCATGTTCAGAATCCTCCGACTTGAACCAAGTTCAAATTGAACGGCTTCCAACATGCCTTCAGGTGGCACTGGAATGCCGAACTCTTTTGATCACGAATCAAGTCCGAATCAAGTCCGATTCGGATCAGTCGCCATGCCACCGGCGCCTTCACACCAGCTCGACACCCACCTCGCCGACCTCCAACCATGTCTTTGGACCAACTCGATGCGGACGCTCTTTTCTCGATACTGGCATTCACAGACGTATCTACCATCGTCTCCCTTTCTCGAGTACGTCCTCGTTTCCTACTTGTTGTTCTGAGTCAGAGCAGTGCTAAATGCTCACTGTTACATCGGTAGGTGAACAGGTATCTGCGTGAAATCTCGTCCTCAAGATCAGCATGGCTCTCTATAATTCTCGATCTATCGTCCCGTCGTCTTATCGATCTCCCATTTGACGCTGTGGAGGGTTTGTCCACGGATGCGCTCAAAGACGAGGGTCAAGCGCGCTGTAGCTGGCCCGAGAACATGGTCGCCGATTTCCCTGGATCGTCCAACACTGCTGCGTCAGCAGACTGTCCCACTCCAACCGCACAGCCGTTCAGATCCATCCTGTGCGGCCCACATCATCGCATACGTCAAGCAACCAGGCGAAGGGGGTAACTTCCGAGGAACTGCAATACAATGCTTGGATGGGCGGACAGGATGCCTCCTATGGAATTGGACACGGCCGAGGCATACAATTCTTTTAGCAAAATTCGATTTCCGCGGCCCCATCGGCCCGCGGTGGTGGCCATCGCATCCTTCGACGAGTTCGTGTTCCGTCGTGTGTTAATGAGGCAAGAATAACCAGACCCAAAGGCGCTTTTCGTATCATATCATGGTTCTCGAGGTCGACCTCAAGACAGGGGAATCACACGAAATGCTGGCCCTTCGCACCGGAACGCTCGCGGCGTCTCGACTTCACATTTGCGGCGACTACATCGCCTGTAATGCCAATCATTATTCCGTCCTTTTGATTAACTGGAGGGCCGAAAAATGTATCGTATTTGGAACCTTCCACTCACAGGTATGCACACATGCTTTCGAACCACTCAAATATTTAACGCACCTGGGCGGAAAGCGGCCCTCCGAGTTAGATTTATGCCCAGGCCACCTCATGGTCGCCTACGGCGTTCTCAGCGCACCTCAATACGTCCATCTATATTCGTTTCTCTCGCTTGATGGACTTTGGCGTCCAATGAGCGAGTTAGACTTCGCGAGTTGCTTTCAACGCCACTCCAATCCGCCCTTCCCTCGTTCTGGAACTTCCCGGTAACATCCTGCCCGGGGACTCGGTTCGACGTGAGCTTGACAACTACTTTCCTCCCGAGTTCATGCACGCCGACACCTACGAACTCATTTCTGAAGTCGTTGACTTTGTGTCCGTTCCCATGGATGTACCACCTGCCAGTACAGCAGCCATTTGCATACCTTTCGCTCCCTATTCCGTGCCAGCGGCGCCCCCACCTGCTGCGGCACCTCCCCCCCCCCTCGCGCACGATACAGCTGACGGCACGATCGCGCCAATCACCTCATCCTCCCAACATCCCCCATTGACACCCCCGCGTTTCACCTTCAAATCTCTCTCCCACCGCTCCAGCTCATTTTCGTCCATATCTGGGGCGGGTACGGCATGCAGTACGCCAACACCAAAATTTATGTGCAGCGGCTTGACAGCACAGAGAGCGCCGAACCCCGGGAGTTTCCATTCCAGGTACTGACGAGCCGCTGGCGGTGGATTCCATGACGCATTCAGGAGCGATCCTGGCCAACGCACGACTCGAAAGTAGTTGTGTATCATTATCTGTAGTGTTACTTCGCCGTAAACACACCACAAGAAGCTCTTTCGAACTGTTTAATTGACTCAGCCAAATAGATCAGACAAAAACTACGACCAGATCTCAGCGATTTAAAATCGGCCGAGATCTCAAGTGAGTCTTTTTTTTTGCTCTTTTTATTCGCACACCCCGGTCCCTTCACGAGTTGAGAACTCAATCGGATTCATAGTCAAAATGAATCCGGATGGCGCTTGACTCGATCAAGATTAGACATACAAGATGCGCCGCCGCTTCGCTCCGGCAACCCGTTCAATGAATGGGAATTAAACCAATTGAATTGCATACCATTGAATAGGTTAGTAAGTTACTGCCGTTCACGGTCCGACCTTCAAGGTAACATTTTGTCGCAACAGAGAAGAGATTGAGTTTAATACAGGCCAGTCATCCCGAATCAACTTGAAGATTTTCAAGGACCCGAAGAGATCTGGCGAGTTGAGTTTGACGACCACGGGGACTCGGCGGGAGAGAAGGAAAAAAGGGAACCATACATTGTTATACAAAAAACAATGGAAGGGGAATTCGGCCTGTAACATACAGAAAATCTTCCAATGCACAATGAAGATACAGAAGGAAAGCAGTGTGAGAGCATTGCTTTGGCGATGAAAAAAGATCAGAGGAGAGGATTCTGGAGCCGGATTTGACCTATCAAGTTGAGCAATCTGGCAGCACAAAGAAAGAAGGATCGGCACAATAGAATTTGAAATGAAAGTAAATCATGAGAGGATTTCGACGGTATTGGTCGTGTTGAGAGAGCAGATTTAGGTCTTGAGCTATGCGGTCGGCCGTGCGAGTCCTTGGACGGTTGAATCCAAGATGGAGGGGGGCAGGATGATAATGACGGCAAAGATTCAACAGTGAAGAAAGCTAGAAGCTTGCGAATGAAACCAGCGGGAAATCAACCGCGTGAGGAGATAAATGCAGCAACGGGAAGGGGCGAGGAGGTGGTCTTTTATCTACCCCACGGGATCCGGCCACAGTGAGAAAAATTGCGGGGCAGTGAGAGCAGTGACCGGGGCCGCAGCGAGAATTCTGCTGTGAATGTGCCAGACTGTGTTCGGCTGAGGGGTCGCAATGGGAATACACTTAGTACGCGAACAGGACAAGAGTGCCGGAACTGCAAGATCGGGGTAGGACGAGAGCAGAGCAAGAAAAGGTGGGTATCAAGCTGATGAGGAAATTGCACCGCCAAGGGAGCAAATCTTCAAAGAACGGTGAATTAATTGCAGTCCCAGTGAATTCGAGGATGAGCGAATGGGTGGCGAATTGACAATCATTCCAGCAGCTTATATCTCGAGAATCTGCCGGAGAGTACGTGGCCTGCCGCCCAAGGTCATTTCTGCGCAGTACGCCACAGCAACTGCGAACAACTGTGTCCTGTCCAAGAAGGTTTCGCCTGGGTCAGCTGTTCAGCGGCACGCAGTTTTCGAGAGTAAACTTTGATACACTCCCTACTGCTGCCCTAGGAAGATGTTTGCAGTTGTGACTGCAGTAGTTCGGGTGTTTGGTCAGTTGATAGCTATAAATGTGGGGAAGCAGTAGGCCTAATGGGGGTGAAAGCAAAGAATTCGAGCACGAGAGGAGAGGAAGCAAGAATGGGGATAAAGCCAAATGGAGCTAATTGCACCGCCGAACGAGCAAAATCTTAAAGAACAGTTACTGTACTTTTTCCTTCAAATCGGTAGTCACGCGTCACGCACCCCTCTGTCGATCACGAAATTCGGTCGCGGTCACGCGTCACTTGGGCCTCTGTCGAACCTCCAAGTGGTCACACAGGTCTCCAAACTGCCCAAAAAGTGCAAAAAAGACGAAATTTTCGGTTCAAATGCCGAAATTTTGGGGGTGTCATGCAAAAATTCGGCCGCTGCCGAAATGTCGAATAGGTAAAATGGGTCACGCGTCACACCCCCTGTCGATTTGAATGAAAAAGTACAGTAATTTCTTGATGCCATGCAAATATTAGTGCCTCCTGCATTGGTTATAAACACAGCATCATTAGCCGGCCTGCCTCTCCTTTCATGTCCAGCTTCATCCCACCTCCAATGTTCCCCGGCATGCTGCCAGACCTCAGTCCCCTCTGTTCTCAATGCAGTCTCCAGGGCATTCCCGCAACTAATGGCCACTCTCTTGAGTTTCCTCTTCTTTGAAACTTTGTTGGCACGAGTCTGTGCCTACCTCCCTGATTTCATCGCTTTAGAGCTGTCATTGACCGGCATCCAGACATGCCACATTTTCTTTCCAATAGACTCTCGAAATGTCAAATGTCTCGATGAGTGACATGGGCATGGGAGCATTTGCCGGGTTAACATTGGTGTTCATGGTATACTGAGTACTCCAAGTCGCTGAGATAACCTTTGATGCCTGCCTCGGTGCAACAGACGTAAGCCACGAACTTCGGCAATGTTGTCAGCCTCTTCACTTTACCATACGCAAGCATCTATTTGGTTGTGCAAATATTTTTCTACTATCGCATTTTCATCATACGGCGCGCTGTGTGGCTGCTCTGCATCCTCATTGGCCTGGTGTGTATTCTGTCATATCTCCACCTGTGCATGTATCTAATACAGCCTGGACCCTGAACTCACAAAGAGAAGCACTTGGATCTTTGGAGGTAGATTGTTGTAGTTGGTTGTTTTTGCTGTTTGTTCACAATACCATTCAACTAGCTATTTCCAGTCATATAATAAGTGCACCATTTCAATGGCCCATGTCCCTCAAGCCATAAAGTGCCTTCAATTTCCAAATATGGGTATGGCACAGTGTATCTGGTGTGTCGAAACCTTCCGGCTGTTCAACACATATGGGATTTGGGAGGACACCGGTGAGGTACACACTGCAGAAATCACACTGGCGGACATCCCAACTGGCGGACGTCCCAGCCGTGGTGTGCTGCAATGGCTAATAAAATATTCTGGGAGGTTGGTTCGAGGACTGGGACAAAAGTCTCCCCATGTCCACCCAGAAAATCCTGCCAATCACAGCGAGCCACCAATATGTGCCTTGCACTGCGTAATTTTGCCCATGGTATCTGTTCTACTGTGTGAATACCTATTTTAATGGAAGGACAGGAATTTCCACATCTGGATGGTGTACACGGCGGCGAGCCCCCAGAACTGCTTTGGGAGGCTGCTGGCAATCAGCATCATCCACATGTGCCCCTGAGCATGCCATTCAGGTGCTCAGCAGCACTGTTCTTCTGTGGGGTGTCATGTGGGGTGAGCTCGCGCTTCGTCCCCTTGGCCGCCAGGTGTTTGTCGAAGAGGTCGCCTGTGTATTTGTGCACACAGTTGCTCCTGAAGCACCTGATGTCAATGCCTGTGCTGTGTCTTTATCTTGGCTTTGAATGCTTGGTAGTGGGCAAGTGTTTCCCTCTCCTCCTTCAACTGTTGGAGGTAGAGGTATGCAATGTCAGTGTTGTCATCAAAGAAGGTGCCATAGTATTTGAATCTTCCCCTCACAATCACCTCAGCTGGCCCCCACAGATCTCCCAACATGAAATCACTGGGGGCCTCGGACTTCTTGGCTATAGGTGAGTTTTAATTTGGCTTGAATACAAGCCTTACATTCCACTACAGGGGTGGAAAGGTGGATCTCGAAGTTCAGTGCGGCTCTATTCCGTGCCAGAAACCCCGATCTTACTGTGTGCCACATGCCTGAACCTCTCATGGGCCTCAGTGCATGTCAGTGGCCTGCGTGTGGCATGGGTTGCACCAGCGGTGGTACCCAATCCCACGTTGTTAGCGGGTAGACACCATCGTGTTTGGGGATGTGGATGATTTCCTTCCCTGTCTTGATATCAGTGAGTATGCCGCATCTGTTCTTGGCGTTGCCGAACACAATACCATGGCAGCATAGTTGTGTGAGGGAAATGAGGGGCGTAGGGCACGGCGGCAGGTAATAGGTGTGTGATAGGCTGAACGTCTTCACAATACTGTCCTGATGGCACTCAAACTTTACAGTGCCTTTCTTCATTGCGAACTCGGTACCCGACACCGTCTGGATCTCCAGTAGATATGATGAAATTTTCTCCAGGAAATTGTACATCATGGAAATCAAAATTCTACACAAATTGCTATGGATTTCCCAGCCACCCAAACGGGGTCCCAGGATTAATCTTAGACTTAGAAGATTAAATCTGATAAAACTGAATCATAAAAAGTGCCCACAACCAGATTTGAACAAGAAACATTATGATCATGCTTACAGAAAAGTGTAGGGTATAACCACTACACCAAGCAAGATATACTAAAGTACCTTCACATTTTGTACATATTGAGCACCCTGGAAGGGAAAAAGGTAAATATCTCTGAGTCCATTTCATGTTGTGCATGTTGTAGAGAGTATGTGTGATTGCACTACTGTACTATTTTGACCAAGTTTTCTGGTGACACATGCAGCCCACTGAACTGAACTACTGGTCACAGTGCCATTGAGATTTATGGCTAAAATAGGCTCAAAAGAATGCACAATTCAGGAACTCTGGATTGAACTTTTGCGAAGATTAAATCATCTTGCTTTGTGTTGAGTATGGGCCTTATGGTCTGGTCGTAATACCTTGTGCTTTACACTGGTTGGGAGATTCAAGTTTTTTAGCACAATTTATGGTGAAAAATGTTGTTTGTTTTTCAGACATTTTTCACTGAAAAAGTTGCTGAAAAACTCAAAACATTTTCACTATTTTTTGAGTTTGAGGTGAAAAATTCAAAAGGAAGCTCAAAAGAGGTGAAAAAAAATTGAATTTTTCACCGCTTTTTTCAGTGAAAAATGTCTGAAAAATAAACGACATTTTTCACCGTAAATTGTGCTGAAAAACTTGAATCTCTCAACCAGTGTTAATTACATTTTTCTGTAAGCATTATCATAATGTTCAAATCTGGTTGCAGGCACTTTTTATGATTCAGTTTTATCAGATTTAATCTTCTAAGTCTAAGATTAATCTTGGGACCCCGTCTGAGAAGCTCATAGCAGTTTGTGTAGAAAACTAAATTTCATGATTTAATCTTCTAAGTCTAAGATTAATCTTGGGACCCCATTTGGGTAGCTGAGAAGTTCATAGCAATTCATGTAGAAAATTGATTTTCATGATGTACAATTTCGTGGCAAATCCTCACACATTTGTACGACCTGAATGACCCATCGCAGGTGATAGCACTCGTTCGACAAAGCAACTACTCCCATCATCTTTTCTTCGGCACCCCTGGCATCCCGAGCTTGCTCCCCACACTCATGCCGATCAAAGGCCACCTCATTGTCCTCCGCCATCTCGAAATCTGCGCATCTAATGAGGATGCCGAGTAGCCGCTGGAGTTCAGAGACATATTCTCCATTGCACCATGTTTTCAGGAGGTCAGTGTCATGCTTGCACCCTTCCTGTCCGTCCCATGGCCCCAGATCACATGGCTCTGCATATGCGGAGGCAAGACCGACGTGCTCCCTGTTGCAAGCAGCACCCACACTTGTCGACAGCTTAAATCGAGTTCCTTCCGTACGAAACACGCACAGCACCCACAACAATGGTCGAACTCCCTCATTTGCAGCGGCTTGGGTCTCGGTGGAATGTTGCGACAACACGTTCCCTGAAGAGGTTTACCTCGAGGCGAATAACATGCCAGGCACGGTCCACGACCGGTTCGAGGTGATGCGTGCCTCGAGGGCTTGACGTGGTGGTCAGCGCAAGAAGGGGAGGGTTGAGATAGGTTTGTGGTCGCAGGGTTGGATAAGGGGGCTCTCCGACTCTGTACTTGTAAACCACGATGTACGTACTGGAATCTTGTCTCAACAAGGGGAGACTAGATGGTGAATGTTCAAGGATGCGGTTAATGGAAAGTCAAGGCTTGGGTGCCTAGAAGAAAGTGATGTCGCGCTGTTTCCATTTCGTAACCAGAACTTTAGAAATGACAAGTCCGATCACGTTCATTCTGAATTTGAGCTGTTTGTGTGGTTCATTTGGGTAGCCAAATGAACTAGCCATATGTGTAGAGCTGGTGGGAAATGAACAGTGACGAGCGGCGGGAATTTACGCACCTAAAAACAAGAAAGACTTGGTTCCATTCACGGGTTTGATGGGGAAGTAACGGCGATCAAGAACTGTCAAAGCGGGCAATAGGATCAAAATACATACCTAACGGGTAACTCCGTGGACTGGGAAAGGGTGCACGACAGATGCGTTGGGGACGCATATCGCCCAGGGAACGGGCAGTGGGTAGGGAGATTGGCTGGGTTACCAACCAGCATAGCCCGTTACCGAAGGCAATGGCAAGGGAATGCCCGGCCTTTTAGTAAATCGTCAAGGGAGCGCGACTGGTGTTAAGATACGGGCGCCTCTGCCACTGGTTACTTAGGGAATAGAGGCTGTGGGACCAGAAGTTTACATGGATTATTGGTTATTTAGTAGGTACAAACAATAGGGGTATAAAAAGGATACGGAATGGTGTATTAGGACACAATATAACGCCCGGGTTTTAACACCTGTGTTTCTTTGGCACTCTCTCTCGCTCTCTTGGTTTTAAAACGGACGATTGGTTGAACTTTACGGAATTATTAACGGAATTGGAAACAGAACGGAACGATTGAACTTACAGAACGGCTTTGAAAAGGAACGGTTTAGGGTTACAGATATTGGTTGGGAATTAAAGAAGAAATACTATTGGAGACTTCAAGACTATCGCCACATACACTCACCTTTATTTCAAATTCGCGATCGTGGTTTCCTGCCACGCGAACCCCCGAACACACTATAGAGTTTCTGGAATTAGGTTTGGTTAGTTGAAATCTTGGATAAAGATTTTCATCAGCGCACCGATTCCGATCCTTTCAACAGCACAGTTCATTTTACAGCCAAAAATTCTGTCGGCCAGGCCGCACGTAGACAGCTCTCCCTTTTGAGCGAGCATTGAGCGGTGTATTTCATGGGCATGTGGTCAGTGGGAAATGGATGGCACGTTATATGCACAGCCCATACGATGAGCCTGCCAACCAGAATGACCCTAATGCAGACTTGGTGGCTGCAGTTCAGAATTTTCGGGATCTGTCACATGCCGCCGTCTCGAGCCGGTGGGAAATGATAGCGCAGTTCATTTTAAAGCCAAAAATTCTGTCGGCCAGCGCGTAAACGGCAACACAGCACTAATAAAGCATCAGGAAGCTTTGTTAACGAAGCTGAAGCTGTAAAATTTCGAGCAGCTGTGAAGTAAGCTCCAAGGGGATAAAACCAAACACACCCCAACGAATTGGGCAGTAAATCTTAATAGAATGAGTAATAAGCTGAACCACCGCATGTCCACTGTCCACATCAGATCCCACCGCTCTCCTCAAACAGCAAGACAGCACTAGTACAGCATCAGGAAGCTTCGTTAACGAAGCTGAAGAAGGGGATAAAACCAAACACATCCCAACAAATTGGGCAGTCAATATTATTATTAATAGAACGAGTAATAAGCTGAACCACCGCATGTCCACTGTCCACATTAGACCAGGCAATGCTAGATTCAGCAGACCTGGATTGTGCTACGTTCACCTCTGATTAGTCCGTGCCTGCATCGCGTACATCTACATCAGTTCATGCTTATGCTAACCTTTAGTCGAATTTATCGCTACGTCTTCCTCGCCGGCCCCGGTGAGTGCGCTAATACTACTAAGTTTTAAAGCCTCACTTCATGCTATAGCCATTGTCATTTATGATCACCTCCTGACCTTCAGCACGGAGGTAAAATACATCTGGTTAACCAAGCTGCGGCCGAGCACCTGCTGGTTCCTCGCAGCCAGATACATCGGGCTTATCGGGAACATCGTTGTGTCGGTGTTCTATTTTGGCGCCTTAAGCCATGAGGTGTGTTCAAGCATCTGCTGCTCCGTTCCTGTGGCCTCAATCAACTCCGATTTTACGTCCTTTCATTCAAAGAGGTAGGTAGAACTGCGTCCTTGTTACCGCCTCTCCCAAAACTGAACGGATCCCACGGAAAGCTGCATCAGGATGCTGACCGTCTGGGAAATCTTCATCATCAGCCAGGAGGTTCTGATTGAAAGTGAGCACGGCCTACCCACGTTAGGCCCTCGGTCATATAATTGATGTTGCCGCAGCGACACTCAGTATCCGTGTCTTCGCCATGTACGGCAGGAACACATGGGTGCTCGTTCCGCTCCTGGTCCTGGTGTGCATCAGCGGGACCCTGGCAGTGGTGAGTGGAAATTCAGTTTCCAGTTAAATAAATGAACTGAGGCTGGCTGACTTGAATGCGTACAGGTGGGGGCCGTCAAGCTTGACGGCCCTGCACAGAACCTTGCAGCACCTGGATTAAATGGATGCAACACGCCATACCCGCGCTCTACGTGAGAGATTTAATTTAATTTCTGAGATCATGGCGATATTATTATTGACGTCCCGCGTACAGGGCAGACCGTAGGTGACTTGGTTAATCGCCTCAATGCAACTGATTGCTCCAGATCTGGCAAAGGCTTGGATGGTCATGTCCGTGCATTTCAACTTCCTTTGTCAGACGCGGTTGGAATTTGACGGACCGTTTAATTCAGACTCGCCTGCGATGTGCTCGTGTTCGCGTTGACCGTCCGACAAGCATACATGCAGCGTCATAGATCGCGGCTATACGCCGGCTCGCTAATCCAGAGGATGCTAAAGGACGGTCTGTGTGCCTGACAGCCCCCTTCGTTTTACTGTCTTCTGACTCGGCTGTGTTCATGGGTGCGCAGGGAGCATGTATTTTGGGTGTGTTTTTCAGGCTGGAGTGGAATGAATGACTGACAAAAATGATATAGGGTGATTGTCCTGGCCACTATAGCGAATATCTCGACGTTTTATGTAAGCCATGGACAGTTCCCGGATAGAATGTTCCCCTCATTCGCAATCGCCTCCGCAGCTTGGCGACGTGCGTCTCTCAGAAATCTATTTGCCTTAGACTCGAGCGACAGATAGATCCTCCTTTCGGGCTTCCTCTCCTGGTTCACCTCGAGGTGCCGCTCTCTGCCATTATTTCCAGATTATCACAGAGCTAACCCTCCACGTCATTTCCAGCCTGTCCCTAACCCTGCTCTGCAGGCTGATGCTCAACTTGCACGAGGAAGGGGCCGGACGAATCGACACGCTCGAACTCAACCCACTGGATCCGGCGTCAATTCAGTTCGCGGCAACGACGATGGGGACGACGGTGGATGAAGAATATTAATGGGGAGTTGTACATATGCGCTGGAAAAACTCGGGCGATATTGCGGCGCAAGGCGATGGTTGCGATTCTACTTTGCCGATGCGCGCTCGGCCGCACCGTTCCCTTTCCTTCTTCCCCTTCCATTCTTTCTGTGCTCATTCTATTGCTTTTGCTTTATCCAACATGGCGCGCAATATCCTTCTATTTATTTCAGGGGGACGTAACTTGTAGATCACATATTATTTTCTGGCGTCTTCTCTGCGATTTATGCACAGCAACTCTGGATGCTGTGGAGGCAAGGTGCGGTGCATGTGTGTTCGGGGATTCTTACGGTGCTTTTTTGTTCTGGGCTTTCAGAGTTTGATTTCCAATGCCGCATTGAACTGGAAATTGGTTTTGTGTCTGATGCTGTGCCGTTGGGCCGGATACACTCCGCGGCCTCCCGAGTCGCTGCGACGTGATGGATGGTCCGAGCAAACGTCCATTTCATTCTGGTTCCACAGCCTAGAAAGCTGTGTATTCTACAAGGAACAGCATACTGCTTCCCAAATTATGGAACATGGCCGTCCCACGCGCATCGCTTCGAGCACTTAATCTCTTTGCCTCTTACGACTGCCATCCATGGACGAAGAGCGACCCACCGAGCCTCAAGTCGCAAGTGAATCTGCTGATGACGAGCGTGGCTCACCTCCAACGCAGTTCGTACTCATTATATTGTTCAATGGTCGAAGCCCATCTCGTCATTTCCAGACACAGCAACGCTTTTTTCTCGCATTCAAAACAGTTCACCATTTCGGGCGGAACCTTCACGATGATAAACGAGGCAGCTCCGAAGGATCCTTCTGGTAATTTTAACACCCAGTATGGCCGAAACTTACCTGAGGTCCTCCCGACGTAGACTTTCGGACGATTCCGTTTGGCGACCTCAATTTGCTGCATGAACTAAAGCAGGACGGTAGATCTGCTGTGGTGCACCGCCGGAAAGGACGAGCGGCCACGAGGCGAATGTACACGGTCCGGATCCCTGGCTTGAAGACGTCCCATGACAGCAGCAGTCTTCCAGGGAGAAGGTGCTTACGAAGTATGTCCGCAGTTGTTCAGATATTATGCGAATCTCACCTTCGCTACAGCAATGGCGCACGGCAATTTCCCGATATTCGGATGTTCGGTGGGAACGTTCAAGGAGACTCTGCTTTCAGATTTTCACAGGCATTATCATAGACACCCCAATCTCTTGCAATTGTACGGTATAGCAAGCACGGGACGGCTACATGCTGCAGTTTTCCATGACGGTGCGCGTTCTATTACTGCCTAACAATTTCGCTGACAGCGATGCTGGAGTAGATTTGGTCTCTCACACAGAGTTTGCGCAGAAATATGAAGATTCACATTTCTCGGAAGTGTTTTTCTGGGCGTTTATCGTAAGTCTGAGCTGTCCCTTTCAAGTATCAGGTTGAAGGATGCCCAGGGAGCACACCTCTGTGTACGAACATCTTTGGCTTTTCTCAACTTGCTCACCTCTCTGCAGAACGCCAGCGAATACATATCCCTTGTATGTGGGAGCCGGCCGGTAAGACAATCGACAGCGCGAGATACATGTATCTGATGGACGACTGTAGCACTGGACCGACTACACGGCGTGGATACGACCCTCAACAGGGGTTCTCATCATTGAGCTCACGCCGCCGGAATCTGGGAGTGTCGCCCTTGTGAATTATGACTGTGATTTTCACCCAATCAGCACTTCCCTTCTGACCATGCCGCCGACGTCTGAGATAATCAGTTCAATATCACTGCCCGAGTATCACCGCATTTGTTTCTGGCATCTGTACCAGGCCCGTAGCTTCACAGTTCCGACAAATATGCCAATCAAACTGGGGGCCATCTGTCAGATCTCTGGTCCGGAATATCAAGACTCGCTCGAATGTGCGTTTGCCCCTGATCTGGACGTCCATGATAGCGGGTGGCAGACAGAAGACCCAATTATCGAGGGTTATTGGCCTGCGTACGTTTTGTCCAAGGGCTTGTCGCTGTATTCTCATTCGAGTTTACAGGATAATATTCGGGGAAGGAACCTCAATTCTGGAGAATGGTTGGATCCGGTACGCTTTCCTATTCCCTTGCTCGTCTAGTAATGATCAAATTAGTGTGAATTCTGTTTGTGTTGCCGAGCGGTATCAGCGTCGAATATACTCCAGTGATTCGAGCTCAGAGGGTTGGCTGGCAGAAGCCAGTCATATATTCAATTCTTTCGACATCAGGACCAACCACCACGATTATTGTGAGTTTCGCTGTCATAATGAGAAATTTCACTGAAAATTTGTGCAGTCCTAGTCTACAGGATCGATTGCTGTCTGCAAATGTTGGGGCCGATCGACAGTTTACCTCCGGGCTATCTCTTTCTTTGCCCCTTTCGTGAGATTGAAACGGATGTCCCAGGATGTTTCCACATTCACGACTGCCTAGCTTATTGGTCTCACGACCCATTAGGCGCGGAACGGCTAAGCGCTGAGGAAGCTAGAACCCTCGGTTTTCCCGATATTGACTCATGGATGGAAGTCCGGGGAATATTCTGGGACAGCAGCGTTTATGAGGGAGTTCGCCAGTTCCACGAAGCCAAAGGGTTTGATCCCTACAGCCAGGATGCGGCCATAGAACTTGACTGCCGGCTTTTCCAATTATGTTGTGAATGCGAGGATTTATGTGCTTATTGTGAGTCCCACAACCACCAATCAGGATTGATCTGACGGTAAAGGCGTGCGAGAGATTGGAATGGACGATGATTATTCCGACTCTGACAAAGTTTCTGGGAACGAAGATTCACCGGAAGACGATGACGCGGCAGTCAATCATGACTCTAGTTCGACCGAGCAGCCCGACAAATATTGTGAGCTGCTTTCATTTCATCGCTGTTTCCGTGCCCTACTTGCAACCCTAGATTTAGGTGCTGCAGGTGGTGAAGACACGGCAGAAGCTGAGATTCGTTCCCAATTCGAACATGGAATGGGTCATGACTTGGGCGAGGTCAGTGTCGAACAGGAGATCAATTCGGGATTTTGTAATACCGAGCGGGACGACAGAAACCCAGGTGATCTGTACGAGCACCTCCCTGCGTCTGATGACAATTTTCACGATGGTGCGTGTATCATGAGCCTACGCCTCCATCCTTCCGACTACATTTGCAGCCCCATCCTCCTGCCACTCGGACGAAGCAGATATATTCCCCCCTTCTCGAAGCTGGAGTATCATCATCTGTGTGCAGCTCACACTCATCTTTCTATCATCTGCGTTCTCGCTGTACGATTTGTTTTAGTCTGGTTGTCACTTTTCTGTGTCGAAGAATGTGCTGTATTTAGTTATACGCACGTGGGACCCGAGTGAAACTCATTCGCTTATGCAAATAATCCAACCTCAGAGATGCGCGCCACAGGTGGGATCTCGATGATGAACAAATTGGCGCGTAGGAAGTTCTCCCAAGCCATGAAGATTGCTGAATCATATCCTCCGATAATAGCGGAGGGGAGCAACGAAGAAACCAAACAGTTCTCGAGTAGTGCAAGTCTGCAACTCACTGGTCTCGAATCGAACGAAGGCTCAGGACCACAGGGTAGTATCCGCCTTTTCCCATGTGTAATCATACAAAAGTGGACAGACAAAAACTGTATTCGGACCGAGGAGGGGAAAGAAACCAAGGGGCATATCCGTCGAACGAGTCCCGCTCAGACCGTCTCGAGGAAAGGGAAGCTTTTGCTATGTTTTGTGCTTGAAAGTTTGAAACCTCGTCGACATATATGTACTGGTAGCTAAATTTGAGTCGAATCCTTGCACCTGTCAGGAATATTTCTTCGCGTGTGTCCGATATCCAGTGAGATACAGTAAACTGTATAAAAGCTTCAGCGTTGGAACGCCTGCAGTAACGAGCCGAGACATCAAAATGTCTGGCTACGCGGGTCATTCTCAAACAAGTAAAATCGGAGTTACGGAGAAAATGTTGCAAGTTCGAGAATATTACTGTGGGTAGATGCTCGGAAATTCATGAGAGTACTGAATGATGGTCAGGTGCGGTCTAGTTACATCCAATATCTCCGCAGGGCTTTTGGACGCGCCATCTGAAGTCGCCCAGAAAGTTAGAATGGAAGAATCTGTCCAACAGGAATTCACAAACAATTTTTTCTGTGCACAAGATCCCGTTGTTTGTCTCCGTTGGGCCACCTGGAGTGTCGTCTCTACGTTCCCACCCTTCTTGTCCCACATATGATCACCCTCAAAGTTGACTGCACAAGCATGTTAGGAAAAAGGCAGTCTCAGAGAAGAGCAACGGGGAGCAGATGAATTGGATGTAGTAGCACTGCAAGACAGCGGCCGTGCGACGAGGAGAGTGACACACGCGAGCGATTGCAACAAATATCAGTGTTCTCCCTAAGCCTTAGGGCTTAACTTGGCTTAAGCCTTAATAAGGCCTTAAGTTAAGGCCTTAACCAAGGTCCAGAATGTTGTTAAGCCTTAATTAAGGGCAGTCACATACTGTGATGGGATCAATTCAACAGATTTTACATGGTGGCTTGCAGTTGGTGCACCATCTGCCCCCAAAGAGACCTAGGGTTACTTTCTGCAAATTTCACACTAAATGGATGGCCAGACGAACTTGAGAAACCAGCAAAAATTCGGGGGATCAAGGACAAAAATGCAGCTCAGATGATGCTGAGAAGTCGGGCAGCCATAGCATTGCAATGTAATGATCTTTCACCCCCAGAAGAGTGGAATGTAGGACAGCACTCAAAAAATAGGCTACAGGTTTGAGTCCTCATCCCCCCAAGAGCAGGAGGGAATTTTCATCTTAAGGCCTTAATTTGCCCTTAATAACAACCCCTTAATAAGGCCTAAGGGCTTAATTATAATCCGAACCCTTAATAAGCCCTTAAGGGAGAACACTGACAAATATTACTCTACGGGAATCCAGGGTCAATTGGGAGACGCACGGTGGAAGAAAGACGTACCCTCAGAACGCATGATGGAAAGAAAGATCGAGACAAGCCTGTCGGGTTTGTCGGCCGACAAATCCGATTGTCGACCTTCGCTCTCTGGTGTTAAAGAATTCGCACAGCCAAGAAATCGATTCACTTCAAAGTACGACTCTAGAAACAAGATCAAGCTGGAAGAACACGTTGAAACGCAACGAACGTAAGCAAGACAAAGGACAGGAGACGAACTATCCAACCCATATGTAAATGCGCGGGCTGAAAAACTTCCCCGTCGTTCACGAGGAATCCATTGCAGCCATAATGGTTAATGTGACAGTCCTAGAGCACGGATGTGCAATGAGATGGCAGCGCGCTCTCTTCTCTGCCCACGACGACCGTGCAGGCAAGGAAGGCAAGGAAGGCAGCGCTCGATACCGCACAAACTCGGAAGTTGAGAACAGAACGCGAGCGGCGGTGGGTGTCACGCCGAGCGTTGCGCGATGTTGGTAGCGCTTATCTTGTTCTGCTACAGACGGGTCGAGATGAAGAGAGTGGCGAAGGCCGCACAGCAGATGCGGTGTTGAATGTCGGTGTAGACGGAAGACGGTCAGAGTCAGCGCGGAATGGGCTATTGCGCTACGCAGGAGTGGATCATGGTCTTCTGTGTTCTTGATGCCGCAGAGAGGGTGTGCTCGTATGCGGGACTGGCGAGCGCGAGAGCAGGTGCGCAGTAGTGCGGCAGATGGTTGCTGTCGTTGTTCTGCTTTCTCGGCTCCAGGCGAAGACGGTGTAGACAGGGATAGGAAGAGACGTTGGGCGCGGAAGCTGAGAACAGGCACAGCGAGTACTAGGCCAGGGGGCGGCGACACAGATTGTAGTTTCGTGCGCGCCAGTGCTGTGTTGAGTGTGTTGAGCGGGTGGTGTATGAAGAGGATGACGCCTGAACGTCTGCGCAGTGGCAGTGTATCGCAGAGGTCGTTCCAGCGGCGGTGAATGGTGCTGTGCGGGGATGTCGAGTATGACACTCGCACGAAGAGGCACAGGGGCCCGCATAGACCTAGCGGAGAGCGCGAGCCGGTGGGCGGGCATCATTAAGGTATGAACTTGAAGAAGGAGATATATGCTTTGAAGGAGAACGGCAGCGAATGCGGATACACCATGGGGAGGAAGGGAGGCGAAGGGAAAGAGGAGGGTGACATAGACAAAAGGTAGAGTGGGCGCCGCGATGTGCCAGCAGGGAAAGGGTAGGGTCCTTGGTTGGCGCAGCATGACATGGGGGCGAGGACTAGGCACGGTGGAGGTGAAGAGGTGAGGTTTAGGCGCAAGCATTGCACAGCGAATCGGCGATGCTGGACTGGCTGGCAGTGTACTAGGAATCAGTAGGCTACAGTTGGGCTAGGATGGATTTGTACGTCGCCGCCCTAAGGCTGAGCATGGACAGGGCTGCACGCTGTTCCCGTCGCGCCGGTTCTATGGGTCCCTCGCCGCCGATTCGGTCGTCGACTCGGAGTCACGTCATCACTGATCTCACGGTGATGGGACTGGGGACACACGCGTGCAAACAAACGCGTGGCATGACACATTATCGGGGCGGCATCGAAATGTAGCGGGTTGGCGCGAAGAGAGATAGGCATAGGTTAGTTCGGGGCTGGAATGAAAAGAGAATGAGCGTCAGAAGTAGATCAGGAAATCGGTGTTCGGAAGTGGTGCGCCGCAGGACTTACTTGATATGAATGTTGCAATCTGCCAACGGCTCCGTCAGGGTCACCCTTTGCTGAGCTGTCGCATTCAAATGTTGTCCTTTCAGTTCTATCCCCTGATTCTTCGTTCTCCATCTGTCGCACGCACTCTAACTCCTGAGCTGAGCTTGCGCTTTATCTGATGTTTACTGATGACACCGCACACGGTGCACCAGACCGATAAGCTGCTCACCGAACTCACCGTTACAGAGTCTTCGAGCAGCCCACCCCTCCTTCCAGCCCTCACGAATCTCTTCCTGACGGGATCGTACCTCTTCAGTAACACGGCCTTGCTCCAGATGCTCGAGTCTCGAGTCAACTTCCACCAATCTATCCAGCGCATCAAGCTGCAGTTGACATATCGTCACTTCTCAGAAGTGGGGCTAGATCGTGCGCGCCCTTTGCAGCGCGATGCGGTACTGTTTTCGTTGAAGTGTTTGGATGCCGATAAGCAGTATACTTGCCAGAATTATCTGAGAGTTTTACTTACATAAATTCGCTTTCTGTTTTCTTTTGTGCTAATATTAAATACGCTAGCGACGTGTATTCATACGAGGGAATATACCGATCGCTGTTGTTCTGTTACGATATACGGGAATCATGGTTTAGACGATTCTAACTTCAGTTTCCTCTACTCCGACCCGAAGTCATCTTCTGGGCTTTGTGCATCAAATGCAATTATTTATTTAATACAAGAGGCTGGTCGGCCGCTTCGCGGCCTCCCATCCCCTTTCGATAATGCGAAATATTTGGATTTTACTTGTCAATTTGAGAGGGCTTGAATTTTGACTGAGTTGAGTTGAATTGAGTCTAGTTGATTTTCTTCCGCAACAGCGGCACGCATCCTGATACGGCCGGGAGGCTCGGCGCTAAGGCCTCGGAAACTTCAACGGTGAGCGGAAAGCGGAGTTTGGGTTTGTGTACACTTTTATAGGCGCGCACGCGCTTAAAGGTGAGCATGGGGCCAAAAGGGCCGAGGAAGCGCCATTTGTTGAGCGCTTCCAAAGATCTGGACCCAGCGCTTCCAAACCCTCGGGCCTGATCTCCCAAAGCGGAGTTTAAAAAGCTTCGGACGGACAGGCTTAATTTTATAAGTACAAGCGGCTGCTCGGCCGCTTCGCGGCCTCGCATCCCCTTCCTCTGGTGTGAACTGAAACTGTAGAACAAAGTTGTATTGTGTGAAAAATCCAATGAAAATAAATTCAAATCACAGACCGAGCGTTCAAGACAACCCATTTTTCTAGACTTGCGAGGCTGTACATGTCAAGCGACGGTCGGAACGCGGCCGCAGCAGGCACGGCACGAGTGGAAACAGAGAGCTCGACGGAAAAGGTTAGAGCTGATGGCGGAGTTCGAAAAGGCTTCAGACATGCTTAATTTTATAAAGAGAGAGACACCGCCAAAGTCCCCACAGATCGGCTGCAGCTGGTCCTGTCATGTGTCAGCGACCTGTACAAAAATCTGGATCTGACTTGGGGGGGGGCCATGCTGCGCACGGCATAACTCGTACTTTTTTCTTTTTCATTATTTCTTTAACTACAACCTTCCACTTCGCTGGATTCTCTTTTTCCTCAGCAGAGAAGCCTGTCTGTCGATCGATTTCTCAGAGCTGCATTTTAGTTCCTTCAGCTACAAATACCACTTGAAGAGACCTGACAGGCTTGTCTTTGCTAGCCTCCGTAAATGCATCTCGAATCGGTAGGGAGCTCATTGCCCAGATGAACCTTCTGTCTGTGCACAGTATCGATTCCCATTTTCCTCCCCCTTGGTTCTCTGGAATCCTGCATGCAGGCACTGCTAGACCATGAACGTGGTGCACTGTCTAATCCCGAACTTGTGCTCGGAGTCTAAGGAACTGCCATCAGACTGGCATTCTTGCTCCGTGCTCTGGACCACCCTCAGGCATCCTTTCTTCTTCTTTACCGGCCGAGTAACAGGCTCCTGCATTGTGTGCGCATCGGAAGCCCATCCGCTACCACTCATGTTTTGATTCCAGGGCAGCTATCTCTCTCCCTCGACTATGAATCCCAATGCCCCGGGTAGCATGTTTCCACTAGTTCCTAGATCTTGAAACTCCTTTGGGAGGGTGCCCTCTGCACTCTGGACGGTGCCGTTTTACGGAACACTGTTAGCAACTTGGGACAATGCGCAAAACTAAAAACACCCATGCAGCGACACCAGAAATGTGTCTCTGGTCCTCATCCAACAATCCGCGGCGTGACTCCAATCCTTTCGTTGCGCAATTCTCACTGGGCTGATACACTGCTCTTATGCTGAACTTCCTTTGATGTTCATGATGTCTTCGTAGCTCACAACTCCTGGCATCCGTGCTCACCAGCGCCGGCCGCTTTACAAGATCCAAAATCACCAAGAATATTTGTCAGCTTTCACGGCGGCTTAACAAATTGTGCCCGAACCCGTGGCTTCCGTTCCTTTGCTGACTTGTTGCTTAGTGCTCTACTTAAATATATTCCTTCCAGTGGTATAAGTATAAGGATTTGTATTCTTTGTTCTGCATCACGCACTTATTTGCGAACAGTTGGATCCATCTGCACCATACACACAGCCTTCAAACTCAACTCTCTCTGAAGTTTGAATCATGATCCCGGCGACGACGAGGCAGTATAGATACACCAAGATGAGTGGCTCTGTAATCAGGTTGATCAAGTACCTCTCTGAATGCACTGCAGAGCACCTCGTGCTCGAGGAAGTCAAACTCATGCCGGAAAGCATCAGAGTAAAAAACAGATGAGTGGCTGTGTTGGTCTTGCGTACGTAGGACTTCGGGTGCATCCGACGGCAATGATCGCCGGTTTGATCGTTCGTATTTGAGGGGTTTGATTGTTGCGATTGA
This sequence comes from Mycena olivaceomarginata, assembly GCA_029378375.1. NCBI lineage: Eukaryota > Fungi > Basidiomycota > Agaricomycetes > Agaricales > Mycenaceae > Mycena > Mycena olivaceomarginata. The sequence continues at coordinate 120,746 of JARKIC010000135.1, read as the reverse complement.
ATCAAGCGACGAAACGATGCACAAACATATATTAGGGCGAGGACATGGTTAGACATTGTACATTGTACTAAGAGTTCAATATTGTGTAACGAAATTTGTAACAGCCTTAAATTCATGTATAACATCGCAAAGACAAATATTTAGAAGGGGGCACAGCGGAGCGTGCTGATGACCGGGTATACCCAGACAGACACCTCCAAGTCTATTCTAGCTCGCCTAACGACAACAACTATGAAAGCTGTTTAAGAGAAAGCCAAACGGGAACGCTTCAAGGGTGATGCGGAAAATCTACTGCAAGGACACGGACTTCACTCCACTGAGGCAACGTAGACGCAATATTTAAATTTAGATTATACAAGAAGCTGAATAGCCCTCTAGAATGCCTTCTGGTCACTGTTCGGTTCAGATCCATATGACGCAATCTCACATGATACTCTGCACACTGACATAGTGGAAAGTGGGGAAAGCACCTGTGGCCTCTCCTCCAGACCATTCTTGCGACCTCTGGGCTCAAAGGTATGATCACAGCGAAGGAATTATCTATTCTCTTTTTGGGTGGAGATCTTCACTGAGTGCTTTTTTGACAGCATGGCCAAGGTTCCTCGGTGGCCAGGGCTTGAAAGATACAGGTCAAGCGGCCCACCGCATCATGCATCATGATTCACACATCTCAGATACGCAGTTCCATTCTTCATATTATGATGCTAATCGTTCGGAGTTGCCCTAGGGGCATTTATTCACCCACCAGAGAGGAAGTAGGATGCTCCTCCACAGGAATTTCATCGTGGTTCCTCCTTAATTACCTCGCCGGATTTTTTATGATTGAGGTTGAGCTCTCTCTCGCACTCTACGTTATCTCTTCCGCATGTTCAATGCAGTCCATATCCCCATGTTAATACTCTTCGCATCCAACACTATCCTCAACCAGGAAAATTCTCGGCAACTTCGTCGAAGATGTGGTGTCCATCTGGATTTTATCGTTCAACCGTGCCTCCAGCTGTGTGGTAGAGTTGGAGAGCCTCTCGGAGGAGTTGGAGACACGACGGCTCTCTCCCATCGGGGCTGGGCGAATGGCCCTCCCAATAAAGGTTATAAAACCAGATCCAGAAAAAGTCGCAAGACCACAACTTTTTTTTGTACGGCACTCCAACCTGAAGCATAACGAGGCTCAAAGGATTGCGTATAGGCCAGGATTGCGGCACTTTTTTTTTCTTTTTGAACTTCCCGGTCCACCGTTGACCATAGGCGTACATGGCTGACGCTGTAGCCATTGAATGCGGGGATTGTTGTTTTGGCTGAAGCCGGTTGAATGAGGTGCCGAAGAAAATTGGATAAGAACAGAATATACTCGCTGAGGAGATAATCTGCAAAGATTCGATCACGGTCGGGATATCAACGTCTGTTGGCAAGAAGAGCGGAGAAGTGGACAGAGAAGTTCCTCTCAACAAATTTCTTGCAGGCGGGGAAAGAGGGGAGAAGGGTCTCGGCTCCAATGCATATTCAAGCCCATCTCAAATTATAATGTCGGAGATATCAGATTGCCCAGATTGCAGAATTATGGGGAAGGAGATCCGCTGGCTTGCCTGCCAGGACATAGTCCATGAACTGGATGGCAAGGGAACAATGGCGAACACGACTGGCCAAGGTAACAAATAACGCTGTTTGCCTCGAAGTTGTCTTTTCAATTGGGTACGACAGAGAGTCACCCAGTATTCGTGCCAATCCGACCAGGTCGCACTCGATGAGCGCATTCGTAATCACAGCTTCATTTACTCTTTGCTGGAGATATATTCTGAGGTAAGGTGGTGAGAAAGGTGCGAGGGGAAAGGAAGAGAAACAACCGGAAGGCGATCCGCACTAAAACGTCCAGGGCTAGCCCAAATAAATTCGAGCATTCAGCGGAAAGTTGATGAATGGTGCATCGGAGACTGCTCTTGTCAGGGGGTGAGATTCAATTTCGGCAAGAATTTAATCACATGTCTGCATTGGTTCGAACAGAGAAGGAATATCAGGGTGCAGAAAGTCATCCAGTCCATCCCTGACAAATTCGGCCACAAAAATAACACTATTATATGCACAGTCATACAACTCGTGCAGGGAGACAACCGCACATCAAGTCTCCTCGAGCTCCGAGGCCATTGGCATTGAGTCTGCGCTCTTTCAGCTTTGTAAAGTGAAGCTGATTTTGGGTTAGGCACAGAGGAACGCGAGCGAAGGGTGAGATGATGAGATCCTCATGTTGAAGAATCAATCAATAATCCACTGAACTGTTGGGAGGACTTGATCCCGGAAATGTACATTGAGTGATTGTGATCGGTAAACAGGTCATGAGTGTCCCGAAAAGGTGGTGAAACCATCGGTGAGCATGATATCTCACAGCCAGAAGAGTCGTTTGAGTGAGACCGGTGACTTGCTTATATATAGATATATTTTAAGTATGTAGTATGGTTACATTGCCCAACCCTTTATTTGAAAAGAAGAAGAAAAAAGAAAGATAATTGACACAGCGGATTCAAACCGGCCCCATCTCTATGGATTACATAATCACTAAATTGATTAGATTGGGCTGTTAAAAGACTTCAAAAAGCTAATGAACTCAGCCACTATTTTCATTAGCATCGTCAAAGCGCACTGATAAAGTTTCGCCAACTCAAAACCTGGATCCGATCGATGAAAAGAACGATCACTTTACTACGTAAAGTACTCGTAATGTGTAAGATATCTGGTCTCCAGCTGCCACAATGTCCAGACCATTATCCAGCTGGCCTGCACCTGTCCTTCATGTAGCTTCCGACTGGGTGGCTAAGCTGGGTCACACATTTTTGCAGAATATTATAATAAACTCCTAATCTGAACAGTTGTTGTCGAAATCATCGTAATCAACATCCGAGTCAGAACCCGACTCATCTTGTGTGTCTTCCTCCTCGCTCTGAGGCTCTGGCGTGGCCGCCGCCCTTTTAGTCTGCCTTATCTGCCGTTTCGATCTCCCCGACACCAAAGATTCGGTGGTAACCGGATTGGCAGGCTTCCGCCCACGTGCCTTGGCTTTCTTGGTGACTTTACGACGTTTCTCGTCTCCTTCATCACCCCCATCCTCCTCTGCCCGCTTTCGCTTCTTTTTGGCGTGCTGTTCACGCAGCTCCGTGGCCAGCTCGTGGTGTTCTACCTGGCGGTCAGCGAACAGCGGAATCGGAGCAATCAAATCCCGAGGCAGAGTCGTGCGAAGCAGGTGGGCATTGTGGAAGGCATGAGTGTTGATAAAAAAGCAGTCAAGAGGCTTGTGAATGATGAAGTGGTCAATTTGGCCCGATTCAACTCTCTCTTGCATGCGCGAGCGCACCCCGGTGGCCTCACATTTTGCAGAGCCACAATCGTGCTGGACGTTGAATTTAAACATGATCGCCTGTGGCTGTATTAGGTCCAAGTGTGTTCAATATACGCCGTTCATTACCTGTGCTGGAACAATACAGAAAGTCGTCTCCCCGTCTCGGCGTACAAGAACGGGCATTCCATACAACTCGTCACGTTCCTTGAGGACTTGAAATCGCTCCAGAACCACCAGCACGACGCCAGCGGGGGTCGACTAGTATGTCCGAAATTCTACCGGTCATTTTCGGAGCATCCTGTGGACAAATGTTGGGCTTCGGATAATGATCAAGCCAGAGGAATATACGCTGCTCGAGCCCTTCGCGAAGACCAGGACTCGACCAAACATTCGTCCAGCGACTCGCTGATTACACGCAAACACTTTGTCCACGCCGAATCCGGTTTGTACTCCCCAAAGTTCAACGCCGAACGAGCTGTTGTTGATTTGAGCAGAACAGTTTCTCTCCTGGTTTGGCCGCTTTTCAGCGCGACCAATTTAAAGTCACCTACGCACACATGAACGAAATTATAGCTTTGCGATGGAATGAGAAACTGTACCGTGTTCAATGCGTTCTTCTCTGTCCACCCCACCAGTTTTTGAAGAATTGGATGTTGTGCCATAAAACGACGGACACCACTACCGGCTCGCGTCCATTCTCCGTTGCCTGACGACCACCATCCACCTGTAATTCGATGCTTGAATCCTTCTTGATCACCAAGTTGTCTTGCGATGTCCCGGCTCGGCGCGAGGTGATTGGACAAGATGGAGCAATAACGAAAGACCCCGTTGAAAGATTCAAAAATCTCAGTTGCGACGCCGATAAGAGGACCAAACAGGGCCGCGTCGTATGGTGCATGTACCAAAAGATGATATTTGATCTTCGAGATGATTTTCGAAGGGTCAATGATCGCGCAAATGTCAAGAACATTCCCAACAGCAACTTGAGGTCTCGCTGTTAATAGAGCGTGAATGCACATTCAGGGCTGGTTGTGAGCAGGACGAACCTGATATTCAACGAGATTTCGTATCTCAGGGACCCAAAGCAATGCCGAAAGTTCGCCAACCGCTTTCCAAGCTTTGAACTTCATATCGCCCACTAGGTTTTGAATATGGAAAATGTTGGTTTGGACGAGAGTCTTGAATTGACGGCCAATCAGGGAACCAGCATACTGCATAATATAGGAGGATCGGATTGCATGAATGGAGAGGCCATCGACATTGGTTGCCTGGAGGCGAATCGCATATTTTTGTTTCTGCTCCGGGGACCAGGCGGTGTGCGTGATATGCCAGACATATTTGACGACCCCGAGAAGAATTGTGTGCAAAATTTCGATCGGAGTATCTTTCGCAGGATCAAAGCCTACGTGGAATTCTTAACTCAAGTATTGATAGATATCGTGAGTTGCTCACCTTTCATCGTTAGGAACGGGCTGTAAATCTTGTTACGATTGTCAATCGTCCATTGGATCAGTTCCTTTTTGATATCATCCACAGAACGAGCCTTGTCCTTCCGCATCTCCTTGAAGCGGGAAAGTAATTGGTCGATCCAGAACTGAGTGTATACATCCTTGACTCCGGTTGCTTTCTGGCAGTCCTGGACAGGCTTAGCGACACCGCAGCAAGCAAGTCGGACCTGCTTCTCAAGCTCTTCGAGGATCTGCTCCTTTGTCCGAGGAGCTCCACTCTTTGAAGGATCGTCAAGCACTGTAGAAAAAGCTGTGTCCGACATACCTCAAACAGAGCATGATATCCCTCGTCTGTGGCCTTCTCTTGCCTTGTTCCGCCGGCATTACACTTTCGACAAAAATAGTTCCCTTGCCCGCCAATGTGGCAGGCGACTTCGCTTTGCATAGGGTTGTCCGAGGCGCCAACATTAACGTACAGGCAGAAACAGGATGTGTTCCCAACTTCATCTCGGACCTCAACAGGTTCTGTATGGGTCGCTCTACGCATTGATGAGTGTAATCAAATGTAAGTGCCAAGGGACATACTCCGCTGCAGTCTTGAATTCTTGAAACTGCTCCGAAGCGGTTGCGTTCGGAGATGTGGAAACAAAATGGACGTGGAACTCCTGCTGGTGGAGCTCCCGGGGCAGATTTTCGTGTGTCATGTACGCGTTCCAGTGCTTGTTCCACGATTTTGTTCTATTCCCGGACACATCATCGCTGAAATAGTTGACGAAGCTGCTGTACATTGGACGACCTGCCGCGATTTTGCGTTTTGGATTGGGCATCGAGTCCAGATACCCAGCATCCACAGCTGAATGAATGAGAATATGAAGCAACATTTGTTGGAATAAATTCACCATTAAACTTCGGGATCATACCCGTGTGTTCGAGATCATGGTAGTTCTCGCTCAAGGCATCTGTGCAGACAAATATGGTTTCTGTGTCGACGACTGTAGCCTCGCCCTATTAGCAATCTGAGGTGAGCTTGATAGCATCTGCATTGCGAGAGACTAACCTGGGAATCCAATTCAACCGCATAAGCATCCGCGTAAACTTTACCACGGAATGTGACCCAACGGACTGGAATGACGAGACTATCATCCCGGAGTCGAGCAATCTCGTTGACATAGTAATGCTTGCTCCCCGAATCGTACATTGGGCTTAGGGTGTCCAAATCCATAGTTTTGCGCCATTTCTGCGCGTGCCAGAATTCGCGGATTATGCCGTCTTCAGGGATTTCAGGATACACACGAATGAGCTTCCGCGTCGCCGGATTTGACCAGTCCTTTCGCAGGGTTTATCAAACAATTCATGTTCTTGCAAAGTCACATACCTGAGCAATTATTGTGCGCGGGTCATTCATGAAAAAGACATTGCCTTGGACAGATCTGCACGGAATACTAGGAATACCACACTGGGAGCGGATATCCTTTTGAACCTTTCGGAGGCGATCAAAGGAAGGAACATCCTTGCACCCAGCCTCCTTCAGAACCCACAAAAAGACTCGCATCAACGAGCTTGAAACTCGAAGCCGGGGAAGATTATCTAAGGTATCAAGGAGAAACATCTGGGTTGAATCAATTGAGAATTTGTTGATAATTACGCTGTGGATGCAGGTGAATGCTCGCACCATTCTGTTCGGGTACGGATACCACTCCGAATCCTGGGCAGTGACGCGCGGGGCAGGCATTTTCGCCTCCAGAATCTGGTCGGGTTCTGTATCTGGCAGACCTGCGAGTGGGGAATGAGCGGTGGGCCCAGGAGACGCAAAGATCGAATGTCATGGAGGTGGACGGAACGCGTGAGTGGCGGGGCAAACAACGCGCAAACATGTCAAACGCCTCGATCAGGTGATCGAGACGAACCATTTCCCTCCAGGCTCCAAAGACCTTGATGCTTGGATATTGGGCCTCACCTGCATTCCGCAATATCTCTCCCAGATAGTCGTCCTCGCCATCTTCCTCAATCACCTCAGCTTCTTCTCCAAATCCCAACTCCTTCGCCGTTGCCCCGGGATTCCACAAGCCGAAATACCTTGCCTCTTCACGCAACCGCCCATGTCTTGCCTCTAGACTCTCGACATCGTCCCCCGCACTGAAATCGGCCCCGTCTCTAGATAATCTGCCCACATTTCCGTCTCCTCTTCGCTGATTACCCGAGAAGATGAAGCTGCAAGTGGGCCAGGAGCATGGTGCCGCACACAATCCGGATCTCGTAGCGCGTTCATTGTGGATTCTCTCTCCCTCTCCTTTGCCAACTTCTCCAGACGTCGCTTCTCTTCACCTGCTAGTTCTACAGCTTGCAGATGCGGCCGACTCGACAAATGTGGAAGCGCCGAGGCGACTGCGATCCATATTTTATCTGGGTCTGGCGCTCTGGGTGCACACAGCTTGCATTGAATTCTAGTGTGCTCCTCATTGTATCTGAAGACTGCCGGGTCAGAGAACTTCAGGACCTTGCCTTCTAAAACTAAATGCGAACTCACCTTCTTGATCCACTGGCTTTACCCGCGCCTTTGGAGGCATCAATTGCGGCAAATTTCTGTCAAGGTGCAAACTGGGTCACTCTTTCGCGTTCACTGCATGTATCCGACACTCATCCGCTTTACCTGCCCGATTCTCCGCAAGCTCAAGCCACTCGTTCCTGGGGCTCCAATCGGTTGCCTGCATGTCTCAAGCGGCGCTCGATCTGAGTCTATCGGATTGACTCGCTGTACCTTCTTCGCCTTGCGACTACTGCACCCGGACCAAAAAAAAATCCCAATCAGGAAGGCGCAAAACCTACATATGCGGCGAGCGTATGGACTCCCGCCTGTCACGTCTACTCCTTAAAATGCCTCCTCGCTCAACCACACCCTCTGACGATGGCGACGACGACTTTGCTTCCATGAAAGATGCGATGACCAGCTCTCCAATTGCACCTCCTGCCGAAAAGCGTACCCACAGCACCATGGTGAACGGAGACGACGACGGCCCCCCCCCTCAGACAGCGAGCTTCCTGCAACCCCGGCCCTTCCTGCCACGCTCATAAATCAAAATGTGGTTACCTCTGCTCGGCAGTATGGCCAGCGCAAGCGTTTGCGTGCTGATCAAATTACCGAAATGGAGCTTTTCCTCGTGGTGAGTTGTACGGCCATTGGTGGATTAGTCGCAGTCTCACCTTCCCGTTATTCAGGACCCCCCGTCGCTCCAAAACGCGAAGCTGTTTGCCAATATCTCAGCGCTCGGTAACCAGCTCAAGAAGTCTGACGAATCCAGGCCGTCGTTCGAGGTTTCTACCGATCTTTTGGTCAGTATTTGTACCTTCTTTCTGTTATACCTCCATTGAGTCATTGTCTTTTGCAGATGAACATGCGGAAATATGCCCCTGCTGTTCTTCTTTCGAGCAAGATCAGTGTTTACAAAGGTGACGGCGCGACCACCGTGCTCATCGTGTGTCGTCTCTCTTCTCTCTGGCACCACTCGCTCAGACCTTCCAGAATGTCCTCAAACAACGTCGTTTTGAGCTCAAAATTCCATCGGGCATCGAGAACGTCCCGGCGGACTGGGCGAAGCTTGTCGCTGCCGCGCCAAAATGCTTTGACCCAAAAGCGGTCGACAATTAAGAAGGCGGTTAGTCGTCGACTGATGAAACACTTTTCACTTTCTAATGGGATGTTTCCAGCTCGACGCAAGCCTCAAGACTCACAAGGACGACAAAGACCACGCTCCCGATACCGCACACCAAAACATATTTCGGCTCACACAGGCCATCGTCAAGGGGACCCAATGCACGGTGAACGTCACTTTCTGCGCTCGCGTGGCCCTCATGGTGAGTTTCCAACAAGTATTCTCGCTTGTCAATGGTCTCAAGGTGGTGATAGCGCAAGATTTATCTCAAGTTCCCGGGCGCGGACTTCTGGGACAAACTTGACAAGCGTCTCGCGAAAATTCGGAGGGAGGCAGACGGCGACGCGAAGAAGATCATCAAGTGTGTGCCTCATTCAGATTTTATTTTTTTCCATCCTGATTCGCAACTCTTCAGAGCGTTCCGTAGGGAACGGCAGAAAATATATAATTACTGGATGTGGTACAACAGCTGAATAACAGGCTTGCTGCACAGCTGGCCTCCAGCCTAAGTTGGCCCCATGCTGGCGCCATTCACTATTGAACGTTGTATAACTCTAATTGGCAGCTGTCCGCCAGTCTCCCATGCCATGTCACACACAACTCGCTCCCACCTGCCCGCCACCTGTCGGTCAATTGGCGGTGTAGGGAGATTATTATAATATATCCTAGGTCGAGGCCTTCATTGGCTCCCGAACCATAATTGACAACATCTCAGTGCCCTCTCTCCCAGCTTGGTAAGATCGTACTCCTGCGTATCCGCGGTCTTGAAACCATAATGCTCGTGCACGGCCTGGGCATTTGGCAGCGCCTCGAGGTACGCCGTGATACCCTCAGTATCTGCCGGGCTTGATGAGCGCAGCGGCGAGCCCCTGACCTTGGTATTTTGGGTGTGTGCAAATCAGCCCAAGATCTAAGTTCGGCGCGTTTATGACTGGCGGCACGACGAAAATGTTATACCGAGTGAATCACCCAATTTCGACTTCGCGTCCTATTTCGCCGGCATGTGCTTAATCCCGGCAAAGAACTCGTGGAAGACCTCCTCATTCACTCCTTCCGGTATCTCTTGCTTCCCGCGCGACTGCGCATCCCTGCAGGCGAGACTCTCGGCGAGCTCATACGTGCGAAAGCCCCTTCATCCCCGACGGTACCGCGCAAACGCAACTACCTGTGACGATGTCTCCTCTACAATCTTGAATTGTTGGTCTGTGGGATCCTCAAAGCGACGCACAAAGCGGACAAGTGTCCATGCGCGCATCAATTCGCGTGTCGGCGGCCGGAACCTCCACGTGAACGCGGTCTCGGTGAACGCGTCCAGGTAGCATTCGACTCGTTGCGGAACATCGGCGGGGGTGCATCGAGAGATGGTGAAGCGAGGGACGAGAGACGTAGCGCGGGTGAAGGGGAGTGTCATAGTGGTTTCCGTCAAGGTTCGTTCGCGACACGGTGAGTCATCTTCGGAACTTTTGGCCGGATCTGGCCGTCGAATCAATGGCGTTTGATCCCAAGTTCGATACTCTTGAAATCGCCTACCAGACTGTTCGACGGGGTCTTACAGCAAATGCAAATGCGGACGCAGAGTTCGGATTCAGATTCAGAACCGGACAAAGTTAGACAAACGCGGAAGACGTGGGTTCGAGGCAGACGTAGGCGTAGACGCCGGGAATACATTGGTTTGAAGGTAGTCTCCCCTAGGCAGACACTTGAACAAAATTTGAGCTCGTACCTCGCTTGTTGAAGTCTGCTGTTTACCGCGGATCACTGACGGATGCAGGGATGCTTATGTGCGGGTGTACGTGGAAGTTCAATCTGCCTCTATGTAGAACTTACACTCCCGTCTCGTAAGTAGGCAGTCATTCTTGAACCAAAACCACACCTGATATGTTCAACTATGTAGAACTAAAATGACGCTGTTCTTACTCGAGCAAACGGTCGAATGTACACTGTAAGGAGGTTGGGAAGATACCATATGGGGAAAATGAGTAGCTAAAAGCAGGTCGCAAGCAAGAAACGATCGGTACGTGATAGCCTTTGCACCTGACGCACGGAGGCTCGGCAACTCTCAAGCTACAAAGTCTTTCCCGCAATCCATCGCTTAACCATCTCGAGCGACTCTTTCGGTTTATCATACGGCACCTGGAAACATTAGGCATCCAATTGGCCGACAGGTAAGCTGGAACCCACCATATGTCCAGCACCATCCACCGTGGCGAACGTGAAGGCCCTCGCACTCCTTGTCCGTCCCGCGCGCTTGCCATCGACGGTCCACTCCCTCAGCGGCTGAGCAGCGAACTCCGCATGCCCGCTCCATTCCAGCGCTAGCGTCCACGCCTCATTCCCGATCCAGTTGCACACCCAATCGTACGAGCCGACGTAGACAAGCACCCGGATGTCGCGCTCCAGAAGGGCCGCGACGTACTCCGTGGAGCCGTGGAGGAGGTCGTTCTGCAGGCGCCCGAACGCGAGAGCCACGGTGCTCGAGCACGACTCGTATTGTGTCACGTCAACTCCGATGTTGAGCTGCACGTCTTTGCGGTTAAGGAACTTGAGGATCTCTCTACACAGTGTTTGCAAGAGACAGATTTAAAGGTTGTTCAACGCACTCACTCCATGACGGTATAGCAATGGTTATTACCCTCGCATTTTTTCGAAAGATCGTAATTGTTTAGACCTGACGACGAAGTTGGATGAAGATGGTGCTGTTTCACGGGCCTAGGTTCCACGCACCCAAAGCGACGTAGGGCTCCATTAAGGACGCCTGACAGAATGCCATAGCCGTAGAACAGTTAATGAGGTCGAAGACGTCTTGGCACGATTCTTTGAGCCATTTTATGCAGCGGGGAAGCTGAAATATTGGTGAGAAAGAACAGAGTCAACCAACTGATCTCCTACCTTTGCTTTCATTTGAATACAGGTCCTGTATCACTTATTCAGAAGACACTCTCGCAGCTCGTATTATCACTCACCGGATGTCTTGGACCGGAGGAATTGATGCTGGAGTACACTGCATCTCATACCTGTGTCGGTTGAATGAACGAGCTCGAGCGGTTAGCTTTGCGCACATACCAGCCTGGCATCATGGTTGGCACATCCGTCATCCCATTTCCTGCGTTCAGCCCGTAAGTGAAATAGCTGGTGAGGTTTTGAAGCACGAAAGAATACCAATCATCACGGACGAGAGATTGATCGGCGGCATGCCAGTTTCGACGAGGTATGCATTTTGGTCGTAGACGGCAGCTGCGAAGGCGGGTAGATATCGTCCCTGTGGACAGCAAACGGTCAGATAAATCCCGCTTGATAGAAGTTGAAAGGTCATACACCGTAGGACTCCCCAGCCATATGGAAACCCCGTCCTTGAAATTTGCTAAAATGCGAGAAGAATATTGCCACGAATGCTGCGATGTCCTGAGCAGCCTCTTCCGTTGTGCTCTGCAACAGTCAAACAATTGCTCTCATCGTAATTGGGTTAAGCGCATACCACGTATTCCCCGTAGTCAGCGTATGAGAACCCGACACCGATTGGCTGGTCGATGAAGAAGATATTGGCATTGGAGTTCCAAGATTCGGGATGAAAAACAGTTCCGTTCTCCGCGTTGTGAACCCGACAGGGACCTGTTTGGTGCCTCAATTAGAAAAGGGAGGGAAAAAATAAAATGAATGCTCACCGAGCTCCATAAATAAGCCGACTCCAGACGAGCACCCAGGTCCTGGCATTATAAGCTTCAGAAATATTCCGAATTGATTGTCGGCGGCAATTGCAGACCTCCGTTCGTCCAGAAGATCACATCATCCGTATCGGGGTCGTTCCTACTCTCGAAGAAGTAGAAAAAAAGGTGGCGCGCTTCGATGTCGATGTAGCCGGTGTACGCACTGCTCCAGTCAGCTTCCGAAATCAAGGTAGGGCACTACGTAGTATGAGCCACATACTTCACACCCCCATCGCAGAACTGGCTCTTCTTGAGCCGGACGCCGTAGGCCGGAAACGCGGGATGTGCAAGGGTCGTGAATGCTGACTCTGAGAGAACCTCGAGTGTTCCCACCGGCGTAAAAGTCGAATTCTCCCGGATGTTTGTACTGGTGCTAAGGAAGGCTTGTATCGCGCCAACCAATGTCCAGCCATAGATAATGAGTACAGTGAGTGCTGCAGCTCGGAGGGCCATCTCTTAGGTCGACAGTGCGATGAGAGCAGCACGAGAGAGAGCGGCGTTATCCGGTGCGAGTTGGCCCGGGACAACCACTGGCACTGATCCGGTTTACGTATGGGTTAAAATAGAGAGATTTGTCGCAAGACACTTGAAGGAGAAAAACAGGCGCCATATGGCTGCCCGAAATGAGTTTGAATGGAAAATTCTTATGCATATATACACTCTAGGTTACTTATAGAAAGACATTCAGGTTGCTATGACTACAGAACAAACCAAGGGGGAATCGGCACTAAAATTTCTTACGTAGGATGGGAGGGGAGCCCTGAGGTTGGCCGAAAGAAATTGTAGGGTCAGTTATGAAAGAGCTTTGGAAAGCTTCAATGCTAAATTGGTTGGAGAACAAATCAGAGTGTTCTCTGGCAATCTTTCACCCAGCTAGGGCAGTTACCCATATTTGGGTGGACATGTGCAGAAAGGATTTGTTTGAGTGGGATGCGCTCAACCAATCCTTCTTGTATTACCATTAGCCTAGATCGCAACGCCGTCCCGGAAACTTCTGATAAACATAGATTTGGGTTCATTGTTGTTCGGCATATCCACGGTCGATGAAGCTGATTCAAAGAGACACTGATTAGCGAAACACTGGGCCGTTTGTGCCGATTACTTGAGCGATGAAGACCTTGATTGAGAACCTTTTGGGATGGTTTCAGAAACAATAGTTACTGGAGGGCCGTTGAAACCTTTCTCCGTCTTGAACCGAAAACTAACTCTACTTTGTACCGAGGCGACTTCAGGACGACGCTGGCGGCGGAACTTCGTTTGAAAAATTGATAGACGAAAGAAAATCCAACTAGCCAAGTATCGGAAGGAATACTGGACCACTGAAGCCAGTCATTTCACCCGGGCCGCCGATATCCGAATCACCCGGCGTGTTCGGCCGATGACGTCACCGTCGCGCAACCTTTCCTCAGCCTCCCATGACGGCCCTCGCTCAGGCAATTGGCTGGCGGGGATGACCATGATCCTTCACAGGTCTGCGCTCAGGCAAGATGGCGCTAGGCACTCAACATCGGCCGTCATACGAACTCTCTTGGGTGTTTTCGCGAAAACACCGACTCGGACGGCTTGGTCTTCTGATCGAGTCTCTTGTATTGTCGTTCCATCTTGTTCTGAACTTTATTCGAGTTCAATTCCAACCCAGTCACCCGCCAACTGAGATACCTCTTTTGCGAATCTCCTATCCGAGCCACAACCGAGCCATGTCTTCCGGTGCCAGAGCTTCATTCAATTTGGCTCCGTGCGATCTTCCCGGCAACTTCTCTTCGATGGAACAAGGACCCTGCCTTATCTTGTCGCTTTGACCGACGCGGACCCTGGTTCTATGCTCAACCTTTCTGCCACAAATAAAGCAGGGTGACAACCAGTGCGTCGGTGCAGCCTATCTCGCTCGTTCTGGCGGCATTGATTTTCACGCAGAATCCAGACGCAGCACTTGGATATTGTCATGCAACACAGGAGGACTTCTCTCACGGCGCCATTTGTACTGTGCTGTTTTCGGCCCGGGAATATCTACTAAATCCAAATTGCTATGCCTTTTTTCGCCCCTTCACTTCATACAAGATAGGCCTATCTGGAGTTAGTAAAGCCTCCGGAGCTCGAGCTTCAGAAGTGAGTCCACGCCCATGCAAGAATCACCATACAAGCTTTTCTTTGTCGGATTTTGAATGCCCTCCTGCGGACGCTCTTCGTGGATGAGATCTTCTTTCCACGGAAAGCAAATTACAATCTTCTTACAAGCACCGTACCGTCGGGCCGTCCAGTTCTTCTCGCGGGTTGTACGCGAATGTAGTGCGGCGCGTTCAACTATTCCTGACCGTGGAACTTCGGAACACTCCCCAGGCGAAATGAATGGTATAAAACTCTCGACGAAAGATCATCCCCGCAACTCATCCCGGACCCCTCCAGCTATGCCTTCCTCCATTACCAAAGACCGCTTCACAGCCCTCTGGCTCCACCCCGTCCCCGCCAATTCGTTGCCAAAGGACTTCGCCGCCAAAATCGACGCTCTCGCGGACGCGCAGCTCGCGCTTCCCGTTGCACAGGCGAACCTTCTTAAGTACGAGCTCGTGCGTCCCCCATATAATATGTTGTACATCCCGTTCTGAATTCTGAGGCTGCCTGCCGGGAATTACAGTTCATTCCAAACGATCGCCTCGACAGCCACTTCAAGGCCTTGGGATTCCCGCAGCCGCGTCCCATTGTTTTTGTCAAAGTCGAGGCCAAGGTATGGTCGATTTGAACTTCCTAATCCCTACTTACTGCTCGCATCGACAGAGTGCGGAACATTACGCAAAGGTGTTTTGTGCCTTCTTCAAGCGATATAAACCAGTCTTCTGATACCTTGATAGTTCCTCAATGACACAGAGATCGTCAAATCGATTTCTGGGGCACAGGAGTTTGTAGGGGCCTCCCTGCTCTCCGTGGAGGAGACAACCAGGCTCGACAGCACCCGTTCTGTCGCAGATGACATATCTGGCACCTGGATCGCGATCCTCAATTTATCCCAGCTCTCCGGCACTCAGCTCGAGTACAGGCCAGGGAGTATCGCGGACGCTATCTCCGCCGTGCCCATCGTCCAAAAGAATCTCATCAAGCACCAAATGGTATGTTCAACTACAAGACGCACATGTGGTATCCCGAAGCTGATTTTGATATCAGTGGCTGCAGAATGATGCCCTCGCAACGAACGTGCAGGCGCTGGGTCTAACGCCAGCGAACCCGGTCGCAATTGTGATGCAGCAGGCTGTAAGTCGTAGCCATTGGTCGCCTTAATATGCAGCGGATAGCTCATCTGAACATTTCAGAGCTTGGATGCCATGATCGAGGTATTTGTCCTGTCCGGAGTGCCCGTTCGCTCTAACGATTCCCCGCAGATCCTCAAAGACCCCAAAGTGAAACAACAGTTCGCCGAAGTGCAGAAAATTCTCCCTGGGGAGCAGACGAACCGTTTCTGCGTCGATGTTATTGTCAAGCTTGACAAGTGATCGAGCCAAACCCTGCGATATTCTGCGTGCGACCTGTGTATTTTATATTCTCGGTATGCCTTGAAAGTCATTATCAGCCGTTGCTCTGCATTTTGGGATTTTCTCGAAAGCTGCGGCTTTTTAATTCAGTGTGAGATTAATTCTCGTGCTGTTATCTAGGCTCGGATGTCATGGAATGTGGGCGAAAGTTCAGAATCCTCCGATTTGAACCAAGTTCACTTTGAACGGCTTCCAACATGCTTCGGTCGGTAATGCCGAAATCTTTTGATCAAACCGAATCAAGTCCGATCAGTCGCCATGCCAGCTGTTACATCTTGACCCAATCACACCCTCGACCTCTAACCATGTGTTTGGACCAACTCGATGTGGACGCTCTTTTCTCGATACTGGCATTCACAGATGTATCTACCATCATCCAAGGATTGGAGAAAAACTGAGAAGCAGCAGATTTTTTGAGCCAATTACTTGAGAGTGTTTTTAAACAGCAATAGCAGCCCTTTAAAACAATTACTGTTTGTTCAACCAAGAGCGAAATCCACCTCTGACTGAAGGACTCCAGGAGAAGTTCAGCGTCAGAATTTGAAAGCTTGAACCAAAACTTGACAACTTGAAGTATGAAAAGCTGAAATTGATCGGTTCGTCGACCGAGTCCAGGAGCGTTGAAAAAATTCGGGAGAGATGTGAGTGACCTGGAGCAAAGATGACACGTTTGATCCACATAGGCAACGGAATACTGGTTGAGTGAACTGCTGGGAGTTGCTGGGATGTTGGCATTTCCCCCGGCCGTCCATGTCCGAATCACGCCACGTTTTCGGCCGATGACGGTACATTTTGCCCGGTACCTTGCGTTATTATGTAACCATCACGGACGCCTGCGCAAACGAGCTCTTAGCGAGACGCGTCTCGACGCGTTTCTCACCGTATCTCATGGGTACGGTCTATCGAATCCTTTTGTGAGTCTCCCAGCGCTTTTAAATGATTTATCTGCCCTTGTATTCTTTGTTTCCAATTCAAATGGTATACAGTAAGTAGTTTCAAGAAAGAACGGCCAAATTGAACAAATATATCGGCGTGGTGGTTTGCTGGCCTCGTAAGTATTTCAAAAAACAACTACGACTGATTCAAGATCTTAGGAAGGGTTTAGAGGGGGAAAAAACTGTCCCCTGGTCCAGGTGTAAGCAGCCATGATCCCCAATCGGTCCCGGTCCGCGCTAGGCTCCTTCCAATGTCCACTCTAATTACTCTTACATATTTAATAGGGGAAGTCAGAGTACTCGATTCAGAGTTGATTCGGATTGCGATTCAACGTTCGATTCTGGATCGAGAATCGACCCGGAATTGACTGTACGAGAATCGATTTTTTTATTCGATGCTGGGGAGTTTCCTCCTCCAGAGGAGGAACAGCATCAGAATCGACGATTTCCATGATGGCACAATTTGATGGCGCAGAATCGGCTCTAGAATCGGGGCGGCCACAGTCGATTTCGATTCTGCGTCGATTCTGTCTCGAGAATCGGGCTTCAATCGGTTTCAGAATCGACGCAGAATCGACGCAGAATCGAGTGCACTTCCCCTAATCGACTTCTCACCTCGTTCCGACCTTCTAGACTTCCGCTCTATAACCTGCGAACGAAACCACCCGAGAACTTGGGAACCTTCTCTGTGATTCTCGTATTCTTCGGTCGTCACCGAGTCATGGCCACCTCTCCGGGTGCCAGAGCCTTGTCATATTTATGATTTGACCATGCGTTTCCCTACAGTTTATCTTGGCTTTAACCGACGTGGACCTTGGTTCTATGGTCAACCTTTCTGCCCCGCAATAATTGGGGTGGATTCTGAAAACCTTCTGTACCATATTCTAGCTACTAACTGTCATTGGCGTATCGCTACTGAGATAGATCAAGTAAAACTCAACGGAGGAAATAGCGCTCCCTCACCTCGTGTGTCTGGATCACTCTCTCAGTGGTTAGGTCCCCCAACAGCCTCCGCAGTGCAAGCTCGAGAAGTGCGCCCACGCTCAGGGACGAGAAATCGTGGGTCAGGTCCGGCCCAACAAACATCCTCTTCCGTGAAGCAACAGCAACACGCTCCCCCCACAATCGTCCGCGGTATTGCGTCTATAGAATGACCACTAGACAAATATTTTTCGATTTTTTTTTCAGATCCTCTCAGCCGCGTCAAGAAAGACCCTCTTGGACACGCAAAGCAAATTACAACCTTCTTACAAGCACCGTACTGCCGGGCCGCGCCGTTCTTCTCGCGGATCGGACGCGAATATAGTGCGGCGCGGTCAGCTATTCCTGACCGTGGAACACTCCGCAGGGGGAAAATGGTATATGTATGAAACTCTCTACGAAAGATCATCTTCAGAAGAACTCATAGACAGCCTCTCCAGCTATGCCTTCCTCCGCTACCAAAGACCGCTTCACAGCCCTCTGGCTCCATCCCGTCCCTGCCAATTCATCGCCCAAGGACTTCGCCGCCAAAATCGACGCGCTGGGGGACATGCAGCTCGCGCTTCCCGTTGCGCAGGCGAACCTTCTCAAGTACGAGCTGGTGGGTTCCACCATGTTATAAATCCTTTTGGCGTAATCTGAACGTGGCCGCCGGCCATTGCATCACAGATCATCCCGAACGATCGGCTCGACAGCCACTTCAAGGCTCTGGGATTCCCGCAGCCGCGTCCCATTGTTTTCGTCAAAATTGAGGCCAAGGTACGGTCGACTTGAGCTTTCTGATGTATATTGATCATCCCTCGCATTAGTAGAGCGAGGAACATTATGCAAAAGTGTGTTGCTCATTCCTTGAACAGCAGCATAGAACAGTCCTCTGATACACCACCAGTTCCTCAAAGACTCAGAGATCGTCAAATCGATCTCTGGGGCCCAGGAATTTGTTGGCGCCTCCATGATCTCCGCGGACGAGACCACCCGGATCGACAATGCTCGTTCCGCTGAACACGATATATCTGGCACTTGGATCGCGATCACCGAGGCGCCCCAGCTGACTGGTGCTCAGCTTGCGGAGAAGGCATCGGGCATCTCGGACGGTATAGCCGCCCTGCCTATCGTTCAGAAGAACCTCGTCAGACACAAAATGGTATGTTTCTACATCCCAGACACATATTTGGCTGATTTTTATACCAGTGGCTGCAAAATGATGCCCTCGCGATGGACGTGCAGGCGCTGGGAATGGCACCGGCGAACCCGGTCGTTGTTATCATGCAGCAGGCTGTAAGTCACATCCATTCGTCATGCAGTAGCTGACCAGAATAACTTTTCAGAGCTTGAATGCCACGATCGAGGTATCTCTTCATTTCATCCAGAGTTCCGGCTCGGTCTAACGATTCCTTATAGATCCTCAAAGACCCCAAAGCAAAGCAGCAGTTCGGCGAAGTGCAGAAAATCTTCCCTGGGCAGCAGACGAACCGTTTCTGCGTCGATGTTGTGGTCAAGCTTGATAAGTGATCGAGTAAAACCTTGCGATATTCTGCGTACGATCTGTATTTTCGGTACGCTGCAGCCTTGAAAGTGATTGTGAACAGTTGTTCTGGAGCTTGCTCTGACTCAGTCTCGAAATCTGCGGCTTTTCAATTCAAGTAGTGTGAGTGGCCCGTGGATTGGCTTGCTAGGCCGTTTTAATAAAGTCCATATGGATCGAATGCTTTGGTTCGAGCTTTTCGGGCGGTTGCGGAAATCGGGTCACGCTTTATGCCGAGCATCATGATCCTTGCGTGACGTGCCTCTTTCTGCTCTGACGTGGTCACGGTCTTGCTCGCTACCATTCGAATCGTTGTTCGGGAAATGACGCAAATTTAGCCCAAGTTCTCGGTCTGGACTCTGCAAGCATCTCCACGGACGCTGACTGCCTCCACACCCGGTCAATCTCTGCTCAGTGCATCAGGGAAACCCTCCCCTGATATTTTTGCATACTTTATGAAACATTTTGCTCAAATATGCGAAAATATCTCGAGTTGCATGAGTGAGCACAATTATGTCAAAATAGGATCCCCCCTCGAGGATTCTGATAATTTGGCTAATTTTGGGCCAAATTGCACGCAGGTTTCCTTGAATTTTGTATCACTTTCTCAACCTCAAAGCAAAGTAGAAAGGGAAATAAATATATTGA
Organism: Mycena olivaceomarginata; assembly: GCA_029378375.1. Classification (NCBI taxonomy): domain Eukaryota; kingdom Fungi; phylum Basidiomycota; class Agaricomycetes; order Agaricales; family Mycenaceae; genus Mycena; species Mycena olivaceomarginata. The sequence goes on along the minus strand of JARKIC010000135.1, from coordinate 101,009 downwards.
ATACGAAACTACGTGATACATGGGATTTTAGTATATGTTCTGCTACTTTTCCCCAAAGCATAAGGCGATGAGCACAATATCAGCAACATTGAACACAACACCATTGTTGTGAGGTGCTGCTCACCTGTATCATATTGTCAGCAGGTGAAAAACAGGCAGATGAAGCAACCTAACCTGAACAAGAGTGCACAAAGGTTGTGGCTTGACTAGAATGAAAATCATGATCCTGCATGATGGGTGAGTTCAAAGAAAGGAGGATGTGAATGCATGCTCACTTGCCTTCGGAACGAGGTGCCAAGATCCGGGATGGATAGTGACTCCGACGTCACGAGGGTGGGCACAGTTGGGATGCGGGGAAGATGGTGACGTGGCCTTGCTATGAGACCGTGGATGGCGCGGAGGCAGAGAGCTGCAACGGAAGGATACACGCACCGTCGCCTGCCCTCTGCCTCCTCCCTCGGTGTGGGTGCCGACTGGGGGTCGTCCTGTTCCACGCCAATATAGCCCACGATGTGCCCCCCCATCGACCAACCTGGACACTACCCACTCCGACTTCGATTCCCCACGTGCCAAAGGGGTGGAATGGCTGCGAGAATGTTGAGTAACGCTACCCGCTACCAGGAAGCCGAGGAGCGAGCGAGTCGGGTTTCATGGAGACGGCAGCCGTGGGGGATCAGTACGCACAGAGAAGTAAAACGAGGTGCGTGTTCACACACCTTGTTAACAGCTTGAAGTAAGTCTGCGAGACACCCCATGGCTCATGATACGGACACGGCTTTGAAGATGAGTGAGATAACCCCCGGGGACATGACAAAGGGGTGGCTCACCAGTTTCTAGCATAGAACGATGCCTAGGAGTAACATAGAAGGAGTGCAAGGTGAGATGGCAGAGACGTAGTAGAGACATAGTGGGAGAAGGGAAGAAAGCGGTGGGATCAAACCAAACCACCTTGGACACGTCACGCTGTGGCAGGGGCAGAGGGCCGGCGTGTGGAATCGTTCCGTACGCTCGGTTTCTCGGCAACTGTCCTGGCGGGTGGAATGACAGCATCTATCTTTGCTCCTCTTCTTTTTCTAATTCCTATGCTTACCTTGTTTACAGCCTCAGTTTCGTTCTAACCATACCTTCAGACTCTTCTGTATTTCATCCAGGATCCACTCTGACCTCGCAAAAGGCTCCAATACTCGATCCTCTCGTTGGGACGGTTCCGGCACATTAAATTCCTGCTGTCAGTCATTTTACATACACTTCAGTCCTCGGCCGATCGGAGTTGATGGTCCGAATCACGTACAGCCTAAGGCTGGGCCAATCTGACTTGAAATTCTCACAAAGTTTTGGACGGCCACCTCGGTAGACAATATGTGCTGGAGTATTTCTTTTTCCCAAGTTTGGCACAGTTGCACCCATTGAGCGGAGATCTCACAGCATGCTAGACAAATGTCCCGTATTCTTTGCCATCCGTGGACTGGTATAGAACCGTACCGTAGTTCAACGCAGTTGTAAGTGGGTTGCAAAATTCTCAAAGTTTTCCACAGATTCACCGAAATTACCTGGGCACCTCCTGGAATATGCACAATTGTGAAGAATTTTGCTCAATGTTTGCCCAAATATCGAAAATTATCAAAATTTGAGAGGGCCAAAGGTATTTTGCGCAAAAATAGCAGAATTTTTCTAAGGAGGTTTTTCCTGATGTGGGCAATGAGTCAAGCACTGCACTGTGTTAGTCCTTTGCCTCAACACCACATTTAAAATACACAATTACACTAATTTCTTCCTACCCTCGTTACCGTAGAGCCTGGCTTCGTCTCCTCACCGAGCACACGATTCAAATTCGGGCTCTCAAGCATCGGATCGGGACCGACTCTGGATGTTTTGTGGTCCTCACACGACTCACTCTACGTACTTGGCTCGGTCAGTGCTGATACTAGTGGAGCACGAACTGCTCATGATTCCTCGTGCTGGCATTCATCTCCTTCAGTGTCCTGCCGAAACACTCTTTTCCATTGACCACCATGTTCTGGGATTCCATTGCAACCCGCGGACACCGGCCGTTCGCGTTCATTGATCTGGTGGATACTGAGGAGTACGAATCGACCCGGTGCTATCTACTCGGCGGATTCTGTCCAATCAGATTAGGCGATGTGGCCGGCGATCCTCTTCGATACCGTGTCATCTCCAAGATGGGGCATGGTGGTTCCTCAACTGTGTGGCTGGCATAGGATCGCGTCTCAAGGTTCGCTGAACTCGTGGTGAAATGCACTTGAGCTGATGGACTCTAGTCGAAATGTCTCACTTCAAATCGTCGACACAGAGCGCTCGGCACGAGGCAACGAATTAGACATTTTGCGGAGTCTTACTGCCCATGGCTCCGGTGCTTCACATGGCCCTCTCATTATCCAGCTTCTAGACTCATTGGAACTCACAAGTGGCAACGGCGTCCATCAGGTCTTAGTCACAGAATCAGTTGTGCCTCTTACCCAGGGTGCGCTTTCGAACCTCAACTTACAAGAGATGCTCTCCGCCAAATAGTCGAGGGTATCGCATTTATTCACAGTCAGAGCATCGCACATGGAGGTATTTTTTGCTCCCCTGCTCTTATTATTTCTCCTGGCTCACTTGTTACTTGTTTCGAGATCTCCACCCGGGTAACTTTGGCGCTAGCGTCCCGGAGATAAATCGCTTCTCCGACCTGGATATTTGGGATCTCGATGGGTCTCCGCATATCCATATCGGTCCTCTCGTCGCCTGCTCCCCAGAGCAAAATCCCAGCAACACATTTCCTCCCTACTTGTGCGACGTCATGGACCTTGGTGGATTCCTTCTGCGCCATACTCCGGATTTCACAGACCTCTATCTGTGTGCGTCCTTGATTTTGGCAGCGGTGCGTGCCGGTTCCAGTAAACTGATCTTAAGGATTCACCTGAAATTCACCCCGGCATATGTGGTTGATGGTTCGCCCCTCCCTGCTTCGACACGCCGCTCTCCTTCGCTGCTCCCGAGATTATGTTCCCGCGGGTCGTGCTGAAGGTGGATTCCCCTCATTTGGATCAACGCAGTGACATCCGGTCTTAGGCGATTGCGGCGAGCTAAATCAATCTGTTTCCTGCCTCGACTCAAGTGGATGAGTATCAGATGTACGAGCTAGTTAGTACGCAAGGAATGTTCCCCACTTGGTTCTTCAACCTCGAGGACCTGCCGCATTACATGGTGACGATGTGCAGCGAGGTCCCGGAAGCATGGAGGGAGTATATCGCATCGCGACCTTTCCCCTTAGGTGCGTCGGAATCCCATCTACTCAAATGTCCGAATCTGTAGTCACGGTTCCCTCAGAGTGGGAGCCCCGAGAGCATGACCGAGCATTGGGAACGTATCGAGAAGCAGCTCTTCGTTGGTGTCGCTGAGAACCGGCGGCCTCGTTAAACTTCTCCGGCGCATGATGGTGCTCGACCCAGCAAAGCGACCGACCGCGACGGAACTTCTCGATGACCCGTACTTCCAGCTTGGCGAGGCGGAGAATTCGGAGATACATGCTGAATCGACAACCCCAATTCCAGCCTCTGGGTCTGCCACGGACTGTCGCTTCGTGTTCGCGGATGACGATGCCTATGAGGCGAGCGAATGCTACGCACCCGGCGGTCTCTGTCCTCTACAAGCGGCAGACGTTCTGGGCAACCCTCCCCGATACCACATCATTTCCGAACTCGGTGTCGGTCGTTCTTCGACGGTTTGGCTGGCACGGGATCGCGTCTCGAGGTTCGTTGCATTTAGAGTGGAGCACCGCGTCTCACGAATTCTAGCCAATATGTTACTCTCAAGGTTCTTAAGGCGAAACGAACAGCACAGAGCCAAGAATCGGTCATTTTACGACGAGTTACAGTCCCTGCGTCGCTTCCTCCAGTGAAACATCGAGTAATGCAGCTCATTGATTCTTTTGACCAAGTGCCAATGGTGTTCATCAAGTTCTCGTCGCGGAACCCGTGTGTCTTCTCTTAGATCCTCAAGGGCACTCTCAACGACCGGATAAGAATGTTCTGCGCCAAGCAGTCAAAGGTCTGGCATTTATTCATAGCCATGGCGTTGTACATGGAGGTGTGCCTCCTTTCGCGCGGTCCAATCTATTTTCTTTTGGCTCACACTCGACTTGTCAAGGTCTCCAAGCCAGCAGTTTCGGTATATCTGTCCCCGAAATTAACAAGTACTCCGACATTGCGATGTGGACGTTCAATGGACCGGGCGGTGCCGCCCCCTCGTACCGACATCCCCCGATCTAAACCCACATTCGTTTCCGCCATATCTGTCCGCGAGCGTGGATTTGCGGGGTTTATATTCAGACGGATCTCAGAGGTCAGAGAGCGCGCGCCGTCAGTGCGCATTATTTGTTTTGGCAGTGGTGAGCACCGGCCTAAGCAACCCTACTGAATCCGCACTCAACTTCGGAAGCCCACAGCTCGGGTTGTCGGTGGTTCGGTCGCTTCCAAGCTTCCAGAAACGTCACTATTCTATGCTACGCCAGAGCTCGTGTTTCTGCGCGTCGCGCTGAACGCCGATACCCCTCCGTCCGACCAGCGCAGTGATATTTGGTCTTTAGCCGTTACGGTGAGTTCGCCCGTTCCCTGATGGATACATGATGGTTGACTTTCCCCAACCAGTTTCACGAGCTCGTCACCGTCCAAAAAATCTTCCCCGACGACAACCCCGCAGACCTCCCTCATTTCATTGTGGCGCTCTGCGGCGAGATTATATCGATTCGCATGCGTGCGTGTCCTACGGGTAGGTGTCGGATAGCGCAATTCCAATTTGACCTAGATTCATTCTTAGGAATAATTCTTCACAGGCTGGGAGCCCGGACGCACTGTTGAACTCTGGAAGGAAATCGAGGACCGGTTCACGTCGAGCGGCGTGGATGATCCGGCTGGGCTCGCCACCCTCATCTGCCAGATGATGATGGCTGATCCCGCAAGGCGCCCACGGCATCAGAGTTCCTAGACGACGCCTACTTCTTGGATGAGGCACAGGATGCGCGAAAAGAATTGTCCGAGTCCTCTGGATTTCCGTGAATTATGTTGCAGTCTCGAAGCGTTGGCAGCCAGCTGTACACGAAGTCTAATATAAAGCTCCAACGTAAACACCTGGCTTTCTGTATATGAGGTCGGCGTGACCGAAGAAAGTTTGGTTCAACTTTCAATATAACGAGGTACGAGTTCAGGAATATTGAAGCATCTGCCCGCGAGAGACGAGTTCAACTTGGAAGCCGAGCAGCCGGAATGATGGGCTCCGTGATTGATAATCGAGCCACTATCTTTGTGGCGTTTTTGATTGACTCCGAAACCCAGGAAACAACGCTCTTCCCATGTCGACCCTCTCCTTCCTTCCGCGTGGGTCATCTTCTGCTCCCTGCTCTGACAGGCCCGGCCTGCGACCTCGGCCTTTTCCGCTTCTTTTACTTCTGTCGTTACCCATCAGTTTGAAGGTGCACTGTCAGGATCCCCCCACATTTACTTACATCTGGTTTGTCCCGGCTGCGCTGTGTCGATTGCGGAATCTCGCCGTGTACTTGTGCTGGGTGACGTGGACCGCGTCGGGGTTGAACTTTCTCCGAGCCGCGGCAGTGCCGCGTGCGGACAGTTTTCACCACGGGATGACGTATTCTACTGTGCGGCTCCACGAGGCTAGCGCCCGAATGGGGTAGTGGGTAAGGGATTTTCTGGATCGGCTCGGACCAAAAGAGCTTGGCAGATCCAAAAGCAGTGCGCTGTCCGTTTGGTCTGATGACCACATTACGATGTTCGAAACGTTAGTTTTCAAGCTCCGAGCAAGGGCTTGCGCGTCGGCGGCCTCGATTTTATCCGGGCTCCACTGTTGGTACGCGTTTCACGCCGTATTTCCGAATTTCATTCTTGCCCGTTCTTACCACTCCTGCACAGCCCGCTCCGCAAAGCTGTGAAGATCAACCCATTTACGGACTAGGCCGGATGCGGTATCAGCACTGCATCAGCGGAGAGGATCTACCGTGGCCTACAAACACTATTTAAATAACGCGGGACCCATGATTGACACCACTCACTCCTCCCCGGAGCACTTTACACCCCACAGCGCATGCCAGGGAAACACGTCCGCTTCTCGACTGAAAACACTTTCCATTCGCCTCTTCCCCTGCTCAGCAGGTCCGCGTCTTCCACAAACTCGTCCTCAGGACCTTTCACCCCGCCCTCTCTTCCACATGGCAGCCTCCCAAGGCCCACTCCATATGCGCCGCGCCGCGCGTATACCGACACCTCGGCAGCGAAGTGTCGCGCACACCATCTCGTTGCATTCACGGATGGAAGCCCTCTATTCAAGTTTGACGTTTCCGTCCATCCCTCCGCGATAGCATCGCACCACAAGGGCGTGGCCTCCGCGGGCTTCCTTGAGCCCGCTGTCTATCCTCCCCAACCCACTATATCAATTACCTCACGGCACCTCCCATGGTCCATCCCCGTCTCCGCCTCAAACGGCAAATACGTCACGGTAGCGGATGTCTTCAATGCGCTGTATCGCTCCCTCCGCACCAATATCACGGCAGGGGAGTACAACGCGCTGGGTACACAGAAGCTCATGCGCCGCGTGATGGAGGCGTATACCCACCGCTACACGCGTCTCAGTGGTCATCGCGGCTACGCCGATGAAAAGAAACACGGCGTGAAACGGGTGGACTTTCTGATGGGCTGCACGAAGTTCCAAGGGCTTTCGCCCACCAGCGCAGCTGATGTCTGGCGCCTGCATATCTCTTGAATTCCACCATAATCCATAATCCTCTCCTATACCTCTATATCGCGTATTGCCGTGTTATTTGTGCCGTATTATCTGTATTAACTGACTGGAATTTGCCGGTGTCTTCCGGTGTCTCATAGCTACTTACAGCCACAAGAAAAAACACATAAGCATGAGTTTCTGCCGGGCAACGTACACCTCACGTCGATACAGGAAAAAATGTAATACCGAAAATAACAATTTACCCTTGTGTGATATTTCTATCTTCACAAGCTCACAGCCCGACCGCAGTCCTGAGCGCCTTATAGTTGGGCGTGCCCAGGCCGGTGATGGGATCCCACCCGGTTGTTGCGGGGAGGCCGCTACAATACTCGTCAGCCCAAGGCCCAAGCTGACAAGTGAAAGAAAGAAAAAATACAGAATAACACGTACCTGGTGCCACAACCGGGGTTGGTCCCAAAGACAATGTCGTTCAGTGCTGCACGACCGGCAGAACTGTACAGGAAAGGGTTCAGGAAACCCAGAGTGGGCTTTCCGGCCGCTACGAGCTGAAGGAATATAATGACGATTAGAAGTTGAGTTTCCCCGTAATGCAGGAGAGAGAGCTTACCTCGTCGTTCAGGAGCGCGACGATGGAGGCGAAAGTGGGGCTGGAGCAGGAGGTTCCCTCAACGGTGCCGAATTGGTTATCTGGCCAGATATATTAGTTCCTGCGGATTTATGGCGGCACCCAGAACGAAGGAAACAAGAGACGCACCCAACACGATTTCAAAGTTCTCGCCCTGCGCGGAGACGTCAGGAAAGCCACGACCGCTGCGGTTGAACCTGCCGTCTGGGGGGATGGTGCCGAGGCTGTCGAAGAACTTGAGGTAGGCTGCGACGGCTTCGGTCTGGTAGTCGGGGGCGGAGAAGTAGTTCGAGAAGCCTGAAGACGCATTAGGTAGGAAAGCATAGATAGAGAAACCAAGCACTGACCTCCAGAGGAGAAATCCGATCCGACTTCACTGATTCCGAAGAACTGATTGATTCCGCCGGTGGAGCCGACCGAAGTGATGCTATAGAAAGAGAGCGTATCGGAGAATAGAATGGGATGGGAAAGGGAGAAATTTTGCGCACAATGGGCAGCCGGCGGGGAAGGGGGCGACGAAGTCCCCGCTGAGTGCGAGTCGACGTTCAGTGAGAAATGTTCATCAAAGTCACGAATAGAGTTTGCTTACCAGCTCTGGGACTGGCCGCCTGAAACACCGCCTGCGAATCAAGTAAGCACGCAACGCGAAGACAGATTTGAACCATGGTCCCAGGACTAACCATCGCCTGAGGCAAACAGCAACGAGGTACCGAGAGCGCCCAACTGCATGTACGCATTGCACAGGTTGCTAAATAAAGGCATCCATCGTCAAAATTCGGCGTCCAGGAAGCACAGGAAAGGCACTGACATGGCAACTGGTATTGGGAGGTCAGTCTCGGACTGGAAGGCGTAGCTGGTTGTCAAGACACTGGGACGGTTGGGGTCGCTGATCAGGAGAGTGATCATGTCACTGTTTAGGAAGTGTCAGAAGCAGGGACCCCTGCAGAAGTGTCAACGAGACTTGCAGGAACCCGCTGGCGCCATCAGGATTATCGTCACCCGCCGAAATAAAGGTGACTGGGACACCGGTGGCGAGGCCGATGGTGTACTTCAAAGTCATTTCAGTATAGAGAACGATACAAGGAGTTGTAGAAGAACTATACCTGAATATCAAGGTCCTAGGAGCAAGAAGAAAATGAGCATAAATCCGAAATGAGATGTGAACCACGAACCGCTTCGATACCGGCCTGGGATCTGTTCTGAGGGTTCGAGCCACCGTCGAGGGTCTCAAGAGCGAAGGTGGTGGACGAGTTGATATCATTGCGGAAGCTGGCGAGGAAGGCCTGTGGCGGCAGTCAGAACCCATGAAACAACGTGTCAGCCGAAATTACCGTAAGATCCTCTTGGTTCGCCCATTGCTAGAAGTAACGAGCGCAATAAATAATATATCGGAAGGAAATAGGGATGATAAACACACGTCAAGGAAGCCAGCGACGCCGAGCGTGTTGGACTTCTTAGTTGCGGGGGCGGTGGGGATGTTGTAGAGCAGCTAATCATTGGGTCAGTGGAAATAGTTGCGCCGGCCGCAAAATGACCCACTTGCAGGCACGCGGGGGTCATAGTCGACGTGCATGAGTCGGGGAGATTATCCGAGCCGGGGGTGGCTCGCTTCGCACGACTGGCAACAAATTTCGGCCTTGAGTTAAGGGGAAGCGCGAAGCTGGTCGTCGGGTGGAAAAACTCGACGTGCTGTGTCAGCGGAGCGGGGGAGAGAGTACTGGAGCGTGCGAATGATGGTTTTTCCTGTTTTGCTATGGGTAAAGACGGAGAATTGGGCAGAAAGGAGGTCGTTGGCCTGGGAGACAGGGATCTTGATCTCGAGCATGTCACCGGCAGGCGTAACGGGCTTGGCATTGATATTGTTGTCTGAGAGCCAGCTGGACACGGCGGCAAGAGTATCATTGGTCGGCTTAACGAATGTTGCAACCTGGCAGCGACAAGAGACGTCAGGCATATTCGCTCTACAAAGTCATGGAAGTCACACCTCTTCTATGGTCAAATGTTTCCCGTAGACTGCAGAATGGTCAGAGAAGACGGTAGCGAGAGGCTCAGAACGCACATTCGGATGCCGGGTCGCTGACTTTGTATAGTTCAGTCTGCAGTCCAACAATGTTGTTCTGCTTTAACGCGATGCGGAGGGTGAGTTCTTGCTCTGCGGGCGCTGCGGCAAACTGGACGAATCCCTCGGCAGAAGCGGCACGCGACTCACGGACAACCGTGGGTGCGAGGCGCCATGGGCTTGGCCGTTGCGAGCAGTAGGAGGGACGCGAAGAAGCTAGTGGCTAAAACCATCTTGGGGGTTGAACCGGGAGAGGTTCACAACGTATCTAGAACTATGCACCGGTATATAAACCGCCCGCTAGCCCGACGGCAAGCGGTATACTCGTGGAGACGAGTACATCGAAGCTACGGGTCGTGTGCTTCGAACATCTTGGTAGGAAAAAATAACAGGCGGGTGACAGGCTCAGAAGCATGGCAGTGGAATCGAGCTGTGCGATGTGCGGCGAGTGCTGGCCATGGCGGGACGGAGAAGTCCCCAAGTATTCAGAAGATCAGCTGTGTACTCGTGGGTCATCGCAGTGGCTTCTCACCGCGCCGTAACATATTTACAGATATTGAGCCGACAACGGACGAGTCCGATCTGCACAATATCAAAGATAACTGCAGCGCGCATCGGAGGCCAGGCTTCGTAGGTACAGTACACATACGTTCCTTTGAGGGACCACAGCGGTTATATATTTCTATTCCTTTCCTTTCTCACGTAAGTATCTTGAGCAGATGTCGTGATTTCTGATGTTCGTATCTTGGCATTCGTATGTACATGTTGTCGTTTTCCGTATCTACCGGTTCGTATTCTTCCTCAGCATCGCGCAGCTCCCCCCATTTGGACTAAGCTGTTGGCTGGGCATTCCTAGCATTTTTAGTCTCAAATTGGGAACAGAACCTGATGTTCATCATTTCTTAGTAAGTCAGCACTAAACGTCTCAATCGAGCACTAGATTGAGATGTAATCAAATCCGTCTCCTGCGGGTAGAAAATGTTAATACTACCGTCATCTCAGCTCCAAAATGTAAAATACTCTAATGTAGACCTTAGCCTGACACTGCATTCCTATGGCGGTCTAAATGCACATTTATTCGGCCGCAAAACTTTCGGTGATTTCGGCCTCCCCGCAATAAAAATAGCTTATTTAACGCCTCCCACGCTAAAAAGAGGCTCATCAATTCGGCAGTTTCTTTTGCGCGCGAATCAGTGATTCCCGCAAAACTCTTTCGTGGTCCCGCAAAACTTTTTTCGTGGTCCCGCAAAACTTTTTTTAGGGCCCGCAAAACTTTTTGCAACTCTGCGCAATAAATTTAGGTGAGTTCAGGATGTTGGTCAGAAATGCAGAGTAACTATTAGATTGAGTGTAATAAGGCATGGAAGAGTGTGCAATGAGCAGGTAGAACCAAATATGGGAGTTCAGGGCTGGAAAGCTTGAGAAGTGACCACCGAGCTCAGAGTTGAGGACACCAAGCCTATGGCGGTCCAAATGCACATTTATTCAGCCGCAACGTTTTTCGGAGATAATCGGTTGTTTTTCTGTCGCGGGGTATGGCGTTCAAAGTGCACATTTAATAAATCTCTATAAACTTTCGTGTTTTTGCATTTTCCTCTACATAAATCGTGAAAATGACACATTTCCTCTACTTATGAGACTAAGAATACATTCAAGAGAGAGAGAGGAAAACATGGTAATTTCCTCTATATATAATCACTGGATACTGACTTCTGTTACATCTATTGACAAGTTTGTGATCTCTCTATACATTTTGATTGACATCTCTATACAAATGTATTGACTCATTATTTCCTCTCTATACAAACTTTCGACAACTTTCCTCTCTCAACAAACTTTTTTTTGGGGTCAAGTTTTTTTCTATGGCGGTCCAAGTGCACATTTAATCGGCCGCAACATTTTTCGGTGATTTCGGACTTTCCGCAACAAAAATAGGTGTTTTAGCGCCGTCCGCGCTAAAAAGATGGAGGTAATCGGTGTGCTTCCTTTGCGGGGAAATCGGTGATTCCCGCAAAATAAAGTTTGACACCCCGCAAAACTTTTGACGCCGCCCGCAAAACTTTTTTAATGTCGCTCGCAAAACTTTTGTCGTAACTCTGGGCAACAAATTTAGGTAAATTTCCTTGTTCAGAAACGCAGAGTGACCATTAGATTGAGTGTAGGTAAGGTACAGAAGGAGCGTCAACAATGTGTACATGAGGATGAGAGGGTATAATAGAGTACAAAGGTTATGGAAGAATGTGGATCTGAGCCGAAGTCCTTTGGCTTTGAACATGTAAGGGTATACAACATAGCTGTTTCCGTGTATGCAAAGAGACTACTTGAATTTGTCTTAAATGTTGGACGTCAACCGGTGCTAGTGCTGGGCAGGTTCAGATCAGTTCAGGTTCAGACCTTCTTGCTCTGACTTTCCAACCTGTGTTTGATTTGGGCAACAGCTGAAACTCAAACCTGAATGCAGGTTCCGGTTCCGTCTTCTGTTTGAGCGCATTTGAACCCAAGCTATTTTGGGCTTCTCAGGCAAACCCAAATCTCATCCAAAATAATGTGTATTGATATTTTACAGCATTGTTGAGGTTCTTGAAGGCGTCCAGGATGCAGCAATTAACGGACAGATGCATTCAGATAATAAACAGTACCCATGAATTTCTTTTTGACAGATTCATTCACAGTAGACCTTTACACAGAAACATCAAGATTGCTCCGAATTTCATTCAGAGGGAACGGTATGGTCTTTTCGTTGATGTAAACATGCTAGCCAACCCAATTTGATGGCCATATAATTCAGAAAACAGAGAAGATTCTTTGAAATATCTGGTCAATTTTTCGGTTCAGCATTCGAACACGAGGCTTCCAGCCTGAACGCCAAACTGAACTTGTGGTAACTTTATCTTGCGGGAATCACCGACTTCCCCGCAAAAGAAACACGCCGATTATCTCCATCTTTTTAGCGTGGACGGCACTAAAACACCTATTTTTGTTGCGGAAAGTCCGAAATCACCGAAAAATGTTGCAGCCGATTAAATGTGCACTTGGACCGCCATATATTTGTGCCAATAAAACTGTTCTCATTTATTTGCCACTAGAATTACCTCACAAAATCTTCTCTCTCCCCCAGCAACCTCCCACCATGAGAGAGTAGGTGATTTTGGATTTTCTGGTGGATATGCCAACTTCTAATACCACTTCTATCTCACCACACAAATATTTCAAAATGCACCTACTTTGACTTCTAAATCCCCAATCAGTCTGTTCTAGAACATCAGAAATACCTCAAAAAGTGTTCAAATTGGAAAATTGAACTTATGAGGTGATTCCCTGTGTCCCCTGCTGTATTTTGTAGAAAGAATCTTAATAATATCATCAGTGTTCCTGAGTTACACCCCTTTTTCCCAAAACATGTGTTTCTGCCCATTTCCATGCCATTGTTTCCTCATTCCTCATAATTTCATCCAAATTCGGTCTTTTTTCACCCGAAAAACTCGCAGAGCCACCTGTAAACCCTGTAGATCCATAACTAAGACCCCTCCGGTGCTGATATGTATCAATTTGATACCCTACAATCCCAAATATCGCCCACCTTCCTATTTGGGATGCCGGAGGTTGGATGTTTGTCGCAGCATTTTCACAGGACACACTCCATCACACGCCTTTGATCTGTCTACTTAGACCTTGGCCAACCTCTCCCACCACTTCGACTACCTACTCCTACTTTTAAACCCACTAGGTACTTCTAAAACTTTCTAGCACACTAGAAACCGGGCTAGCCGTTCTAGATCCTAGGAGCCAGCGGTGTGTGCCCAACTTCTCATAGGCCCTCGTGCCCACTTCTAATACCCCCGTGCACCGACTTCTACCCCGCGCCGCTCAGTCTGCAGCCTCCTCAAACCAAGTGCAGCTTTTGTCCGCTACGCCCACCAGCGCCGCCATGGGCTTGCCCGCTCCGCTGCTCTGCCGCGCCTTTCACGCCAACGCCGCTCCCTCTCGAACAACTGCGTCCGCATCGCCCGCCCCTGCGCCCCCGCCCGCGTCCGCTCCGCCACGCCCGTCCCATCCCGCCTCGCCGCTCCGCTGCCTTGACTCGGCGCCCGTCCTGTCCCCACGCCGCTGCCCTCTCGCCGTGCCGTGCGCCGCCCGTCCTGTCCCGTCCCACCCCACGCCGGCCGCCTCCGGTGCCTCTCCTCCGTGCGCGCGTCCTGTCCTGTCGCCACGCTGCCGCCGCTCCCTCTTCCCGTTTCACCCCACTTCCCATACCCCACCAGCCCCTCTGCCCGCATCCACTGCTGGCGTCGACGTGCCCACTTCCCAACTGCCTCGCCCCGTGTCCGCCCATGCCCGCCCCGCGCCACGCACGTCACACACCCACACCCACCTCGCCACTGCCCCCTGTTCCGCATGCCCGTCCCGTCCCGCCCTCCCTGCGCACCCGTTCCGCCTCATGTCCACACCGCTGCCGCACCCTCATCCCATGCGCTGCCGCGCGCATCCCGTCCTGCCTCCACCCGCAGAGGGCGGTGGTGCCGAAGCAGACACGGTCAAGGTGGCGAGGGATGCGCTTTTTAATGCGGTGGCACAGGTCGCGGAGCTGTGGAGTGCGGATGCGGAGGTGGGGCAGGCGCTGAGCGAGCTCTTCAAGGCGATCACGGCGCTCCCCGCGGATCTGACACTGCTGTCGCTGCCGGCGGGCCCGCTCCTGGGCGTCCTGTGTCGTGCCGCGGGGCGAAGGGTGAACGGTGTATGGCTCGCGCTTGCGGCAATCCTGGTCGCACAGCTGAATCCGCCGCCGCCGATTCTAGGGTTAACCCCAGCGAGGAGACTGAGGCGTGCGTGCGCCAGGTAGCCGGTGCGCTCGTCACCGCCGCGCTGGGTGTGCTGGGTGCTCCGGGTGGGATGGTCGAGGTGTGTCTCGTCTCGGTTTTCAGGTCGCGTTTCGACGATCTGACGAAGATGGGAACAGAACCGGATATCGTGCAGGAGTTTTTCGCGCGCATGGACCGCGTGGCGGCGGCATTCTGTACGCTACCGGACGGGCCATTCGACGCGTTGATTCAGTGCGTGATCAGCGCGCTGGCGCTGCAGAAAAGGTACTCGCTCGTGGCGGCGTGCACGTTCCTGGTGTGGTGTGTTTTTCTCCTTCGCTCTCCCTCCCCTGACGCTGAACGACGTGCAGGGAACGTTCATCCACCGTATTGCGCCATACGCGCCGCTCTCCGCCGGGGAGCTGCAGCTCCTGCAGGCACACATGATTCGCGCCCACGGACGCGCCATCATGCGGGCGGTGCTGTGCGGGTTCGCGGGCGCGGCGCCGCGGAGCGTGTCGGCGAATCTGCTGGAGCTGCCGTCGTTGTTGGTGAGCCGGGGGGACCAGCGTGCGGTGGCGGAGGCGGAGGGCGAGATGCGCGCGACCGAGACTGCGAGGAACGGGGGCGGAGCGCGCGGGTGGGGCCGCGATAGTGTTTTCGCAGGACTTTATCCCGTCGAGGCAGGACACGCAAACAAGGAGAGGTTTGTAAAGACGGTGGTTAGGTGCGTTGACGCTCTGAGTTGCAGTTATGATGCCCAAGGCTGATTTGTGCGTGGACAGCTCAAGGTCGGTGAAGAAGACGAAGGAGGCAGCGAACCAGTTCATGATGGTCGCGTGGGGGATGGAGGGCTCGAGGTTTGGGTACTCGAGCGCATCGTGAGGAGCACGTCTCATCTGGGAGAAGGATATTGTATTTTCTAGCATCGGTCATCTTTCACAGGGGAAGCTCACTGTCGAACTAATAGAATTGCGCGCAGCGCTGTATTTTTCGCTCTCCTTTGGTCAAACGTCCGCGGTCCCTGGCCAAGCCTACGATTAGTTCTGCTGCGTGCCATATTACCATCTACCAACGATGATTCGTCGATCAACTGCTTTTCTGTCCAGTACTGCATCCACTGCTTTACGTCGTCCTCCTTCAGCGGCTCCAGCAAGTCCAGAGTCTTACTCAATGCTTGCGCCTTTGTCGAGGAGAACTCCGTGGCTTCGGTCTCGGCGCTGATGGCTTTCGAAAAGTCAAGCAACTTGATGCCTGGCTATACAAACTCAGCAGCCGAGCAGTCGAGACAGACACCCCGACTCACCATACTCGCAATACCCTCTGCAGTCGCCCGAGTAGAGCGAACCGTACATCGGAAAAATGTTCACCGCCCAATTTAACAAAGCATCGCCCACCTTCGTTGCGAGCGGGCCACCGCCGAA
This sequence comes from Mycena olivaceomarginata, assembly GCA_029378375.1. NCBI lineage: Eukaryota > Fungi > Basidiomycota > Agaricomycetes > Agaricales > Mycenaceae > Mycena > Mycena olivaceomarginata. The sequence goes on along the minus strand of JARKIC010000135.1, from coordinate 85,349 downwards.
TGCCTAGGATTTGTTCAGCCACTTTCGACTCAAGCGAACGATCTGCACGTACCACAAGATTCAATGTCTTGAGGTACGCGATATCATCTCCTCCGCAGCCGCAGTGCTCATTTAGCCTTAGAAGCGCTTAGAAGCGCTTCCCTCTTTCTCATCCTGTCGTGACGGCGCCGTTTCCTTGCGTGGTCTCAGAGGAACCTCTCGCTTACTCACCACCGTCTCCGCGCACCAGAAGCAAGCCTTGCCAAGACTCGATCCCCATCTACAGCGGATACGGCGACGGTCTCTGATCCTTGGACTTCCCACAATTTGTGGAGAATCCTCCCGAAGCGTGTGCGAGCGTACCACGCCACCCCTGGTAGGCCATCTTCAATGGGTGCACACTCGCCATTTATTTTGGTGCCCTCCCTCTGCCAATCTTCTTTCTTTCGTTCGCCAATGATTATTCCCAAAACAAAACACGGAAGACTCCACAAAGCATTCTATGATACTGACATTGCCGTGCACGACCTACCGGCAACATACAACGCTAGGCGCGTTAGACTGCCACCATCGATCTCGGCGCTTCGTCAGTGCCTATCTCCTCCCTCCCTCAATCCTGATAAATATGTACGTGTCGATGCATCGCTCCATCGAAGCGGCCATTGAGCGCCGCCGGCCTTCACTTCCCGGTTGTTCAACCTGTTTGCTCCCTTCTGTAGCGCGGCCTGCCACCTGCCTCTTGAGGTTATCGGGATGCTGGTGCGTCTACAGCATTATTTGACTTGAGAGTACCGAATCACCGTCTCTCACAGGCAGCAACGCTAAAACGCACCATGCGTCTTCCAGAACGCCCATCCTGGGAACTCTCTATATTATCCTTTGCTGCAGCCGTGTCTGAACACAGGTGCGCCGTCGCCCCCTTTCGTCCTCACGTCTCAGGTATACCAGGGGCTGTTCATTGTGGGGTGCATTCGTGAATCGGCGGGGTTCATTGTCTCAGGTCCGTGGATGATACTCACCTACATTCGGAAACAAGGGGTGTGATAGGTTCTCGGCGACTAAGAGACGCGCAGGGGTCAATTCTAATAAACTGGCTCAATTTGGAAGAGGTCGCCTCACGGGATCATATCTGGATGAGAGTACGGAGATCGCAAGCCTCCCTTTGGGCTAGAATATTCTTCGGCTGCCGAATATCTGCCGTGTAGATATCTCGGGCGACTTCCACACTCCTGGTACAATCACGAAATACTTCGAAAATTGCTCGAGGCGAATAAGCACTTTGTTGCTATCCGTCCGCCTGCATCTCACCACGGACGGGGCTCCGAGATCCACATACGTGCCCGGGCCATATCGCGGGGGGAAGATAAACCTCTCCCACATCGGCATATCAGCCGAGTTCTATGACTGGATTGTCAGTCCGCCATGCCCGTTCAAGGTCTCACACACCACAAGCATCGACGTCTGGTCCTCGCAATGGCCGCGCTTCAGACAGGAGCTCGCCCCCACCTGAAAGTCATTGACTCTTCCGGACGGTGAGTATTCACTGCACGATGGAATATTTGGAATATTCTGAACACACTAGTTGGTAGTAACAAGATAGATATCGGCATGTTCCTTACCCTGCAAAAATTGACTGTTTGGATCAACACCATCGTGGACGGGGTTCCGCAACTTACCGCCACCTGTCCCATCTTCCACCCAAGATATAAACTCCGTACACTCAGCCTCTTGTTCTGGGTCAATCCGTTGTATCATGCCGAGCCAATTATACAGTTCGGCGAAGCTATTACAGGGCTCGAAGCTTTGGAACGCGTGGAAATATGCTCCACTCCGTGGTTGGTCGCATGAGAGTTAGAAACCGACGGAGGGGCATCGGAGTTCAACGTGACGCGCAGAAACTCGAGCTCTGGCGCAGCATAGAATAGTGGCGTCTCTGGAAGCTCGGAAGCGACCGAACCACCGACAACCCGACCTGTGGGCTTCCGTTGAGTGCGGATTCAGTAAGGTTGCTGAGGCCGGTGCTCACCGCTGCTAAAACGAATAACGCGCACTGACGGCGCGCGCTCTGACCTCTGGGGTCGATCTGAATATGAACCCGCAAAATCCATGCTCGCGGACAGATATGGCGGAAACGAATGTGGGTTTAGATCGGAGGATGTCGGTACAAGGGGCCGGCACCGGCGCACCGCCCCACTTTGGAGGTGCACTGTCAGGATCCACTCGCATTTAACGTCTAGTTTTTCCCGGCTGCGTCGTGTCGATTACGGAATCTCGCCGTGTACTTGTGCTTGGCGACGTGGACCACCGCATCGGGTTTGAACTTTCTCCGGGCCGCGGCAGTGCCGCATGCGGCCAGTATTCACCACTGTATGACGTATTCTACTAGCTCCACGAGGCTAGCGCAGGGATTTTCTGGATCGGCTCGGACCAAAAAAGCTTGGCAGATCCAAAAGCAGTGCGCTGTCCGTTTGGTCTGATGACGATGTTCGAAAGGTTAAGTAGTTTCAAGCTCCGAGCAAGGGCTTGCGCGGCGGCGGCCTCTATTTTATCCGGGCTCCACTGTCAGTACGCGTTTCACGCCGTATTTCCGAATTTCATTCTTGCCCGTTCTCACCACTCCTGCACAGCCCGCTCCGCAAAGCTGTAAAGTCATCAACCCATTTACGGACTAGGGCGGAGGCGGTATCAGCACCGTATCAGCGGAGAGTATCTACCGCGACATACAAACACGGCGCGTGGTATTTAAATAACGCGGGACCCATGATTGACACCACTCACTCCTCCCCGGAGCACTTTACACCCCACAGCGCATGCCAGGGAAACACGTCCGCTTCTCGACTGAAAACACTTTCCATTCGCCTCCTCCCCTGCTCAGCAGGTCAGCGTCTTCCGCAAACTCGTCCTCAGGACCCTTCACCCCGCCCTCTCTTCCACATGGCAGCCTCCCAAGGCCCACTCCATATGCGCCGCGCCGCGCGTATACCGACGCCTCGGCAGCGAAGTGTCGCGCACACCATCTCGTTGCATTCACGGATGGAAGCCCTCTACTCAAGTTTGACGTTTCCGTCCATCCCTCCGCGATAGCATCGCACCACAAGGGCGTGGCCTCCGCGGGCTTCCTCGAGCCCGCTGTCTATCCTCCCCAACCCACTATATCAATTACCTCACGGCACCTCCCATGGTCCATCCCCGTCTCCGCCTCAAACGGCAAATTCGTCACGGTTGCGGATGTCTTCAATGCGTTGTATCGCTCCCTCCGCACCAATATCACGGCAGGGGAATACAACGCGCTGGGCACACAGAAGCTCATGCGCCGCGTGATGGAGGCCTATACCCACCGCTACACGCGTCTCAGTGGTCATCGCGGCTACGTCGAGGAGAAGAAACACGGCGTGAAACGGGTGGACTTTCTGATGGGCTGCACGAAGTTCCAAGGGCTTTCGCCCACCAGCGCAGCTGATGTCTGGCGCCTGCGTATCTCTTAAATTCCACCATAATCCATAATCCTCTCCTATACCTCTATAGCACGTATTGCCGTATTATCTGTGCCGTATTATCTGTATTAACACTGACTGGAATTTGCCGGAGTCTTCCGGTGTCTCATAGCTAAAGCCACAGGAAAAAAACACATAAGCACGAGTTTCTGCCGGGCAACGTACACCACACGTCGATACAGAAAAAAATGTGATGCCGAAAATAACAAATTTACCCTTGTGTGATATTTCTATCTTCACAAGCTCACAACCCGACCGCAGTCCTGAGCGCCGTATAGTTGGGCGTGCCCAGCCCGGTGACAGCATCCCACCCGGTGTTTCCGAAGAAGCCGCTACAATACTCATCAGCCCAATACCCAAGCTGACAAGTGAAAGAAAGAAAGAATACAGACTCCGTTGCGCAACCAGGGTTGTCGCCAAACATGACGTCGTTGAGTGCTGCACGGCCGGCAGAACTGTACAGGAAAGGATTCAGGAAACCCAGAGTGGGCTTTCCGGCCGCCACGAGCTGAAGGAATATAATAATGATTAGAAGTTAAATTTCCTCGTAATGCAGGAGAGAGAGCTTACCTCGTCGTTCAGGAGCGCGACGACGGAGGCAAAAATGGGGCTGGAGCAGGAGGTTCCCGCGACGGTGCCGAATTGGCCATCTGCCCAAATATCATTAGTCCTCCGGATATATGGTGGCACCCAGAAAGAAGGAAAGAACAGACGCACCCACCACGATTTCAATGTTCTCGCCCTGCGCGGAGACGTCGGGGAAGCCACGGCCGCTGCGGTTGAACCTGCCGTCCTCAGGGATAGTGCCGAGGCTGTCGATGAATGCGAAGTAGGCTGCGACGTCCTTGGCCTGGTAGTCGGGAATGGGGAAATAGTTCGAGAAGCCTGAAGACGCGTTAGGGTAGGAAAACACGGATAGAGCAAACTGACCTCCAGAGGTGAATGACGACCCGACTTCGCTGATTCCGGAGAATTGGTTGATTCCGCCGGTGGAGCCGACCGAAGTGATGCTATAGAAAGAGAGCGTATCAGAAAATAGAATGGGATGGGAAGGGGAGGAATTTTACGCACAATGGGCAGGTGGCGGGGAAGGCGGGGATGTAGATTCCGCTGCGTGCAAGTCGACGTTCAGTGAGAAATGTTTCACAAAGGTGTGAATAGAGTTTGCTTACCAGCCAGTCTGGGGTATGCCGCCCGAAACACCACCTGCGAATCAAGTAAGCACGCGATGCGAAGACGGATTTGAACCATGGTCCCAGGACTAACCATCGCCTGAGGCAAAGAGCACCGAGGGTACCGAGAGCGCCCAACTGCATGTACGCGTTGCATAGGTTGCTAAATAAAGGCATCCGTCGTCAAAATTCGGCGCTCAGCAAGCACAAGAAAGGCACTGACATGGCAACTGATAACGGGAAGTCGGTCTCGGCCGTGAAGCCGTAGCTGGTTGTCAAGACACTGGGACGTTTGGGGTCGCTGATCAGGAGATGGATCATGTCACTGTTTTGGAAATGTCAGAAGGACTTGCACAGAAGTGTCAATGAGACTTACAGGAACCCGTCGAGGCTATCATCAGAATTATCGTCACCCGCCGAAATAAAGGTGACTGGGACACCGGTGGCGATACCGATGGTGTACTTCAAAGTCATTTCAGTGTAGAGAAATGATGCAAGGAATGCAGAAAAACTGTACCTGAATATCAAGGTCCTACATAGCAGCGAGAAGAAAATGAGCATAAATCTGAAATGAAATGCGGACCACCAACTGCTTCGACACCGGCCTGGGATCTGTTCTGCGGGTTCGAGCCACCGTCGAGAGTCTCAAGAGCGAAGGTGGTGGACGAGTTGATATCGGTGCGGAAGCGGGTGAGGAAGTCCTGTGGCTGCAGTCAGAACCCATGAAACAACATGTCAACCGAAATTACCGTAAGATCCTCCTGGTTCGCCCATTGCTAGAAGTAACAATAAATAACGTATCGGAAGGAAATTGGAATGATCAACGCACGTCAATGAAGCCAGCGACGCCGAGCGTGTTGGACTTCTGAGTTGCGGGGGTGGTGGGGATGTTGTAGAGCAGCTGATCATTGGGTCAGTGGAAATAGTTGCCCCGGACGCGAAATGACCCACTTGCAGGCACGCGGGGGTCATAGTCGACGTGCATGAGTCGGGGAGATTATTCGAGCCGGGGGTGGCTCGCTTCGCATGACCGGCAACAAACTTCGGCCTTGAGTTAAGGGGAGGCGCGAAGATGGTCGTCGGGTGGAAAAACTCGACGTGCTGGGTCAGCGGAGCGGGGAGAGAGTACTGGAGCGTGCGAATGATTTTTCTTCCTGTTTTGCTATGGGTAAAGACGGAGAATTGGGCAGAAAGGAGGTCGTTGGCCTGGGAGACAGGGATCTTGATCTCGAGCATGTCACCGGCAGGCGTAACGCGCTTGGCATCGATATTGTTGTCTGAGAGCCAGTTGGACACGGCGGCAAGAGTATCATTCGTCGGCTTGACGAATTTCACAACCTGGCAGCGACAACAGATGTCAAACATATTCGCGCTACAAAGTCATGCAAGTCACACCTCTTCTAGAGTCAAATGTTTCCCATAGACTGCAGAATGGTCAGAGAAGACGGTGGCGAGAAGCTCAGAACGCACATTCGGATGCCGGGTCGCTGACTTTGTATAACTCAGTCTGCAGTCCAACAATGTTGTTCTGCTTTAACGCGATGCGGAGGGTGAGTTCTTGCTCTGCGGGCGCTGCGGCAGACTGGACGAATCCCTCGGCTGGAGCGGCACGCGACTCATGGACAACCATGGTGCGAGGTGCCATGGGCTTGGCCGTTGCGACCAGTAGGAGGGAAGCGAAGAAGCTGGTGGCTAAAACCATCTTGGGGCTTGAACCGGCAGAGGTTCACAACGTATCTAGAACTATGCACCGGTATATAATTGCCCGCTAACCCGTCGGCAAGCGGTATACTCGTGGAGACAATACATCGAAGCTATGGATCGTGTGCTTCGAACATCTTGGTAGGAAAAAATAACGGGCGGGTGACAGGCTCAGAAGCATGGTAATGGAATCGAGCTGTGCGATATGCGGCGAGTGCTGGCCATGGCGAGACGGAGAAGTCGTCAAATATTCAGAAGATCAACTGTGTACTCGTGGGTCATCGCAGCGTCTTCTCACCGTGCGGTAACATCTGTACAGATATTGAGCCCACAACGGACGAGTCCGACAGCACAATATCAAAGATAACTGTAGCGTACACTGCAGAGGCCAGTGTTCGTAGGTACGGCACCCATACGTTCCTTTGAGGGACCACAGCGGTTATATATTTCTATTCCTTTCCTTTCTCACGAATCTTGAGCAGATGTCGTGATTTCTGATGTTCGTATCTTGACATTCGTATGTACATGTTGTCGTTTTCCGTATCTACCGGTTCGTATTCTTCCCCAGCATCGCGCAGCTCCCCCCATTTGGACTAAGCTGTTGGCTGGGCATTCCTAGCATTTTTAGTCTCCAATTGGGAACAGAACCTGATGTTCATCATTTCTGAGTAAGTAAGCACTAAACGTCTCAATCGAGCACTAGGTTGAGATGTAATCAAATCCGTCTCCTGCGGGTAGAAAATGTTAATACTACCGTCATCTCAGCTCCAAAATGTAAAATACTGTAATGTAGACCTTAGCCTGACACTGCATTCCTCGCACGGCAAGAATTTTCAAGACTTGAGGCAGTCAAACACGGATATCTTTGCACTCACTTACACATTAACACCCACAGGAAACAACACAAAAATTCTGACCGGTTTTCAAATTATTTTTGTGGGTGGAGACGAACCTCATTAATGGACCAAATGCAAAGTGCCACTGTGCTTATGAGCCTGCAACAATTAAGGGGTGCATATTGCACAAGTTGAACTAAAGTTACACCAATAATTGCATGAGCTAAAAACATTGAAAACGAAATCTCTTGGCAGACAGCATTGGCTTCGAGAGGCCCATGTTCATTTTGTTTTCGACTTTCCCGATCAGCCGTTCCACATCCACTCAAAAGAAAGGACTCCTTCTTTCGCCACACTATCTCCGCGCCTACACTCTTCCTCGAAATTCTTATACGTGATGGAGAGCGAACGCCGAGCACCGGCAAGTAGATCGTCGTGGCAGCGCATTCTCCGAAGTTGCGCTCACTGGACTGATGCTATAGACATAACGCACTCACCAGGAGGTAGGGAACCGGTGAGAGACTAGAGAACCACGTAACGAGATAGCGGTAAGTGAGCCGAGTGCCATGTCACTAACCGCTATTGGACCGGCACTTGCGACGCCGGCACTATGGGACATGATCCAGGACGATTGAAACACAAAAAGGTTGTCAGAGCACTGATTGTTGCCCTCGATCCTTACATAACATGCCCAGTGAATACTGTATAATTTCATTCAATTCGGCGGTCACGCATCACGCACCCCCTGTGCCGCGATGAATTTTGGTCTCGGTCACGGGTCACGGCGCCCAGTGCCGAATGTAAAATGCGTGACACTGGGGCCAAATCTCCCTTGGAGGTGTAAAAAAGGTAGAATTTTCGTAATTTTCCGTCTTGAATGCCGAATTTTTGGAGGTGTCACGCCAAACTTCGTTGGTTGCCGAAGTGCCGAATCGGTATCTTGGGTCACGGGTCACAACCCGTGCCGAATTGAATGAAATTCTACAGTATCTTCTGCCACCGTCTGCCGAATTCTGCCATCCTCCGCCCAGAGTGTCAAGATCTGCCATTCACAAAACAGGACCCAGGAATACTGTACTATTTCGATCAATTCGAACCGGCCTGTGACCTGTGACCGCGGGATACGAAATTTAGTTTTCGTACTTTGGTCGGGGCGAGCGTGACACTTTCTTTTTTTTTTTTTCGTAAATCGGTCGCAAATTCAAGGCAAGCCTCATATATGCCAGAGGGAGGGGAAAGGCGGAAGAACCCGATCAGCGGTTTCCTTCCGCTCACGTCAAAATTGACAATTGGTGCGAACGCCACGGCGTCACTGGCAAACTGCACATGCGTGGAGGCGAAAAATCGGTTTTTTGAGCCCTTTTCCAGCATTTCTGTGACTTGTTTGAGGGTTTCGTATATGCCCCCAGTGACCTGTGACATGTACGAAAAAATTCGTAAATTTTGGGCCCTGTGATGCATGATATATGAATTGATCGAAATAGTACAGTATGGGTTGGTAGGTCGGATACTGAATTCGGGCCTAAAAGTGAGTTTTGTCCGAACTAATTTCATTTTCCCACGGTTTCTGAGGTGGCCAAAACCAGCCCTTTTGGCTTTTTTAGATCGGAAATTTCCGGAAATTTTGTCCGAATTCTGTATCCGACCTACCAACCCTTATTCCTAGGTCCTCACAAAACATTGAAATTGATGACACCATGACCGTTTTTATGTCGGAACTACAGTGGGTACAACTTTCCAAACAAAGTTGACTTTGAAGATTTGGGAAGAAAGTCAAAGTCGTTGCAGACATGGTGTCGGCGCTCACAGTCGTCAGACCTCTTGCTTCCTACCACCATTGCCGTCCCCTCTCCTCCCTCATTTCTGGCCCTCTGATCATGCACTTGTGCATCTCATCGACCTACATACCCACTTGTCGATGGTGTAGTTCAATAGTCGTCCCTAGCACACGATGGCCTGCAATGACCTGCGACTTCCACTGATGATGTCACCATTTTCGCCCAAACACACCACTTTATGCCAAAATCTCGAGCCTGTGAGAGAAGAATAGCAGTCGTTTTTAAGAGGTTCATCTTACATTTCTTTCACGATACGCTCCGGCCTTCAGTAGTCCTTCACCCAGATCCACGCGGCGCCAAATCTTGAGATCTCCGCCGACTGCAAGGATGGTAAGGAGTTGATTTCGCGATATTCACGACTCTGATCCTGATTTGCTTACCAGTCGGATTGTGTTCCTTTCCCTGCGTTTCAGCTTCAGACATGACACCGTTGGAGCAATGCACGGATATGTGGCCCCTCGCCAGGACCTGTTACTGTGGACACATTCATCAGGAAAGACCTCCTTTGGGAATATTCCCAGATTCTCCCACGAGCTTGATTCATTCTTGGACAGCATATCTATCTAATCCCAGAATATGGTGTCACATTCTAGGGTTTGATAGCTAGAGGAGTAATGGAGGCGCCAGCGAGACACTCTGGTGCTGAGCCGCATAGGAGGATCATGGTGCGTCTCGCGTGGGGTGGCAGATGCGGGGAGGCGCAGTCGTGCTCTTGCTTCGGCAGCCCACCCTAGGATTCCATCAAATCATATTTTTCTATCTATCTAAAACACACTCCTGATACCTCCCCACTGTGTTTACTTTACTTCTATTACCTTGCACACCGTTTGCCCTGCTAAAAACCTACTCCCTCTTCGAATGTGTGTCTCCGCCTGTGTTCCTAAGCTACTCCTTCAAGATCTGTCAGCACTGAGCAGATTTCCTTTCTCGCCCAAGAGTGTGAGGTGCCGCAACTGCCGCCTGCAGTTGGGTGCATGCCCACGGAACTACCACGCCGCTGTTTGGTTCAATTGAGACATCAACTGGAGTGGCTGCTCGCTGGCGCTTTGAGGCGAAACTTGCATGCGGAATTTCGTGTCGGAGGCGGACTCGCACAGAATGCAGGTGTTTTGCGCATCGAAACACGGGTGTAGCCACGTAGTACAAACTGTAGGTACAGCAATTCAATCCAACTCATTTATTTACACCTACTTTTGTCATGCCTCGCCTTTTTGCTCTCGCTTTTTTATGTTTTTCGTGACCAGTTTCCAGTGAGTTGAACACAGCAGTTTTTTTGTCCATTTATTAGCTTGTTTATTCATTTGTTCTCCTCAATACCGCCGCTACACTTTGCTTTGACTCCTGCATGACCGAAATGGATGAGAGAGCATGGTGAATGGGATGCCTTGTGCTTGCGTGTGAGCACAATACATCCCCAGCGGATGTATTGTGTTTGATTGAATGTATCGTGCATCATGAGGCATGCATCGTACTTGCAATGTATGTGCGGGACTGGTTTTGTTAATCCCGAGCACATCATGGTGTGACTGCCATGCAAGAAGACCTTCGACGTTGCTGCAGCTCTTCATGAAGTTGTTGCCAATGGGCTGAAGTTGGTCCTGGAATACTTCTTGCCATCAATATTCAATTATTGCTGGCCATAATATGATATGAATACAAATTTTGCATATCATATTCATATCCGTATCGTATCACTGTATTCATATTCTGGTAGGTGAATATTAATATATTTTGAATATATCTGAATATATTCAAGACCTCACTTTCGGAGCAAAATTGGGCCATAACCTTGGGGAATCTATTGTAGAATTATGTGGACACTCTAATGGAACTATTCAAGACTCTGGCTCTTTCCTATCGGTCAGGGATGAGCCAAAAAGTTGAACTCATTTCAGATCACAAAAGCTTGATCTCGGCAAATCCAAGGGTGAGCAGATCCGATATGGTGCCGTGCTGACCTGACAATTCCCAGGGGGTCGGATCATTGATTTAGAGGCCTGTTGATGACTTTTGAGCTCCAAGGGCTGTGGAGTCGGCAGATCTGAGTGGAAAACAGCAACTGCACCATATTCAAATATATTTGAATACACCTTGGCCGTATCATATCATATTCATATTTTATTTGCACCTTCCACAGCATATTGTATTCGTATGTATTTGAATATATTCAAAATATATATTTTCTGTATCATATTTATGGCCAGCACTATATTCAATAAATACTCGCCCTGGGAGAACACCAAAGAGCAGGAACCTGGTAAGTGACAGTGTAATGTTTCCAGCAGACATGCTATTTCTGTGATGTTGAGGCAAAGGCTACTATTGTACACTTCCTTCAAAGCTGCCTCATACCAGCAGTGTACCTGGACTAGAAGACGGAAGAGCAAACAACTCGCGCGTCGCATGAGCATATCGTATTTCTCTCGTGCCGGATGTGATGCTTCGTGAAATAACAGATCCCGTTTAACTGCATCCGAGATACTGTACAATTTCATTCAATTTGTGATGCGTGACCCAAATACCGATTTGGCACTTCGGCAACCAACAAATTTTGGCGTGACACCGGCCGGCCTCACAACTCGGAGCCGGCAAGGCGTTAAATCAAGCGGTTGAATTACAAGTACAATTATCCCAATGTGATTTATTGGAACATATATCCGAGGTGCAATCACAACTTTTAAGAACTTCAATTCCAGTTTACAATTCATACCTTTATTCTCCCTGCAAGAAACTCGACTACATCCCGTGTCAGATGTTTGGCTGTTGGCTTTCTTCAGTTGAACATGCTGAACTGTTTGGCTGTGGACTTTCCCAGGAAGGTCAACACGCTGTGGTTCTTTGCATGCATCCTGCAAAGGGAAGACCTACGACAAGCTTCTCCTGTACTGGTGGACACCGGGGATTTACACCTGGGAGGGGAGAACTCCAACCAGGTCCCACAGGGTTTTAACTGGTGGTCCGGCCTACTCGAAGGCCAGCCAGTCCATAGTTGCTCAGTGTCTAGTAGCAATCACCCCCCTGGAATGGATGTGTGCTCCGTTGGCATCTTGTAGGTTTATGTATGGATAACCACCCGTATATTCCTACATATTTGTCTTCGGTAGACTCGTTGTTCATGTTGTGGACCACGCGAGTATAATCAATCCCCCCCCCCCCCTCCAAAAATTCGACATTCAAGACGAAAGTTTTCGAAAGTTTTGCCTTTTTTTGCACCTCCAAGGGAGATTTGGCCCCAATGTCACGCATTTTACATTCGGCACTGGGCGCCGTGACCCGAGACCGAGACCAAGGTTCATCGCAGCACAGGGGTGCGTGACACGTGACTGCCGAATTGAATAAAATTGTACAGTACATCCAGTCATACAACAACCGTGTTCAAGTCCATAAAACAATCGCAATCACCATGTGCGCCGCGCCGCCCCACAACTCAATCAGCATACATCGGGGGACCCTCTTTCCCGCCCTTCACTTTCCCATACTCCGGCATAGCCTCCGCATCCTTCTCATGAGTGTACAGCACCGCCCGACTACCGTACGTACCCGACAGCCTCTGCGTCTGGAGCCTATCAAGTTGCTCGCGCAACCCGCGTACCTCGCTCTCCAGCCGATCACATCTCCTTCCGAGGTCGGCGTTCCCGCCTTCGACGGCGATGACCATCATCTTGCGCGCGCGGTAGCGCATGAGGAAGATCGCGCCGATGAGGACGAAGAGGGACGCCGCGAAGCTCCCCCGATGGCGGCCGCGACCGTGCGCTTGGAGACGCCGTTGTCGTAGTAGGGGGGGTAGTAGCTCACCGCCCAAGCGGTTGTAGACGCAGGGACGCCGGCGGGATTGGCTGTGGGTGACGAGGACCCCGGTGACTGAGACATTGGCGTTGGAGCCGGTTCGGAAACTCCGGGCTCTGGACACGATGAGTACGAGCTGGTATGGGAATGCGAGAAATAACTTACCTGCCCTGCAGCGATGGATGCGAACGAGAGCGCAATTGCAAGGACTACGGGGTGAATTTGCATTTTGTGTCTTTTCGTTTATGGGGGGAGCACGAAAGGAAGGGGTCAGGTCGGGTGTGCAGTGGGAGCTTTAAAATCCAAATCGATAGTGTTGGTATATGGATAGATGCGGTGCTCGATAGCGCGGCCATGGGACTGATTAAAGGACCCGCGATAACACAGGTCCCTGGCAGTTTGCGTTGTCATCTGACGACGTAAAAATTACAACAACCTCGCGGCGATATACATCACATATCATGCTCTCCCGGAAGAATATCCCGGTGGTGGAGAGGATTCAGCGTAAAAAAACAGCCCCTTTTTTACGAGGTTTCTGGCGAAGTGAAACTGTAAGCCTCGTAGAAGAAACAGAATACCTCTCCCAATCCGAAAGGACGAGGACGTGGCGGGGATGTAACGCCGCGTTGGCGAAAAAACGATATAAATGAACGGTGATTGAATACCCATCACGAAATCCGCAGTCGTGTTCAACTGCGCAGCAGATGGCTTGGCACACCGAAGAGTTTCAGAGCGTACTCTGTCAAGATTGTTCGGTCGGCATGGCACGGCTTGAGATGAAAACACCGTGGGTTAGCCACAAACCCTCGAGTAGCAGCAAATGTGCCATAGCTGTTCAACAAGTAAAATTCTAGGCATGATATGTTTTGAGGGCAGAGAAGACGATGAAGAGAAGGTATTGAGAGCTTCTACTGCTGTTGGACACGAGATCTGGGCACATGACACGATGCGACGCTTTGAGATTGAGACTTGCGATGTTTCGTATATGTACGATCTTGGTCGAGGTTCCGAGGTTAATATTTTTGGTCAGATAGCGGCGAATCGCAGAATTTGCAACCGCGTCGAAAAGCTCGTTCGTCACACCCACGCTCAGTGTATCGGCCCCTTGAGCACCGCTGTATCGACCCGACTAGGGGCTTAACACCCAAACTCCGCGCCAAACTCCCATCAAAACACTGACCGGAAGACCCTCCTCCGTATGTCCCGCCTGTCCCAATGGGCCTTGCCACACCGGCAGCGTCAGCGTGAACCACGCCCACACCCACGCATACCCCACTAGGCGCACTGCGAACCGATCCTTCAGACCCGCGCTGCGAGCGACATAGAGAACAAAGTCCTCGAGCATGATGGCGCAAGGCTGGAGCATGAAGAACGTGAACGCGCCCCCGCCGTACGAGCGCAGCGCCATGACCTCAGCACCGTGGTGGACTGAGGCGGAGAGGGCGAAAGCGGTGAAGAGTTGGACGTAGGAGGAGGCGTTGGTTCCGGGGCGGAGGGAGAGGACGCGATGTGCGAAGAATTTGCCGTGGGTGGTTACGAACTGCAAGGTTAATGGCGTTATTTACAAAAAAGAAGGATTCCAGCATAAAAAACCAGGAAGGGAAGCAGGAGATAGACTCACCCGCCGCATGAGCTGGTGCCACGCGCGCCTGGTGAAGACAAGTTAGACATGAAAGTGCCAAGTTGAGAACCGGTAAGAAAAGCTACCCCCAAAGTTGGCGGATCGTATACGCGTCTCCCGGGGACCCAAAAAACGGCGGCCACTCCTCTGGATACGAGAGTCTGCACGCGACACCCACCACGCTGATTATCGTCGCGATCAAGAACATTATCGTGTAGCTCGACACCGCCCATCCTATCACGACGAGCGCGCGCCAGCCCCACCCATCCGCGGTCCACCCAGGGCCGTCAGCGCGGAACATGGGGTTCCAGCGCACGTGGAGGTTCGCTGCGTCGTGGACGATGAACAGTAGGAAAGCGGTGAGAAGGCGACGTGCGATGAAGGCGAGGCGGGAGGTGCTTGCGGGAGGGTGCGCGGGGAGCACGGTGGTGGGCTCGTGGGCCCAGCTGACTCCACGGGGACTGAAGAGGAGGGCGAGTGCCCACCGTGTTCGACGCCACACCGACTCGTTCTCGATGGGCTCTTTGTCTTTATCGTTCTTGTTTTTGGTTAGCACCGTGCGAATGCGAGTCGGGGGCACTTGGCGCAATGTGCGCTGGACGTCCGTGACGGCAATGTAGTCAGACGCGAACCAGAAGAGAAGGAGCCAGAAAAGGCCGAGGATGTAGTCTGTATTGAAGTCGCCTGTGGTGGTAAGGAGGAGGACGTATGCTGTCAGCGGGGGAATCGGTAGGAAAAAGAGTTTGCGATTGTGAGAAGGTTTTGCGACGAGGGCAAGCAGAACGAGCGAAATGTAGACGAGCCAGAGGACACCGCTGAAGTGGTATCGGTCGTGCATCCTTGACGACTGACTTTGTGAGTGTTCTTAAAAGCCCAAGCAGTGCGAGATTGTCGCACCTTCGAGGGAAGTCTCGCGTGAAGGTGAGTGAGGTGAAAATTGAAATTCAGGGGAACTCTGTGACAGCCGCGGCGATGATCGGCCGTCGGCGAAATCCTGTTCCGCTGATTTCTCGCTTCGGACTCGCATGATGCACTTCGCTGCATTTTCAACTCGGGTAAACTGTGACCATGCAGCGAACTAGAACATCACCTGCATTCCTGGATCTCGTGCTTAAGCCCAATATAGTGTCAGTGCCCATAGCACCGGTATGTTCGTGTAATACGGGGAATCAGTCGAGGACTCATTGTGTGGAAAATTTGGCGCGTCAACACTGACGCAGGGGCAATTCGGGCCGATATAAGTAGAGCTCCAAAAACACTCATGGTGTGTGCGAGCAAATCCGTTCATCCAGGCTCAATAATTGTCGTTTTGATCTCAACACAGTCTTTCCTGGCCATCATTACGGAGAGTTTCGCCATTCAGACGTAAGTCGGAGGCTGAAATGTAAACCAGGGCTGATAAATATTGTGCGCCAGAACCGTGGAAATATGCGTCTTGATCTCCTACGTTGTCGGCTCAACCATCGGAATACTCACATTTATCTGCATCTGCGATTTTTAGTATCTCCAATCTACTCATCCACGCGTGTATTGGCCTGGGATGGGCGGGTGCACCCAGTCGAGAGGGAAAGAGTGAAGCCAGCACGGTCGTTTTCAGAACTCGTGCTTCAATGTTTGGCGGCGAAGGAGATGGAGTGGAATTACAGCGACATGGGCAGGAGGAATATATGAAATGTCCCAAAAATGTCGATTTGCTTATAATGGTTTGAGACCGCTTGCGGTGTTTAGCAGCCGTTATAAGCCAACTAAGGTGACTATAAGGACTCATAAGCAGTCATAAGCCAACAGACACTTTTCAAAGGTGGTTCTAAGACAACTGTAGTACCTTTCAGGGACTTGTAGATTTACTGAGCATGCTGCTTATAACCGGTAAAATGGCGATTTTTATCTGTTATAAGTAGCCATTTGCTTATGATGCTTATAACGGGTTATCACCGCTTTCTCGTCGTTTTGAGCAGATCAGGGTTTTTGGGACAAAAAGAGGATAGTCTGACCAGTGGGCTACGCAGTCTTTAGTTTGAAGGCTATATGCTCTGTATGATTCGTGAATATTTTGACTTTTCTTTGCACGGTTAGGTCGAAGGAACCTCGTTTGCGAATTTTTTAAAATCTGATCAAGCACGTAAAACGACGAATAAGGCCCAGATAGCTCAAGTAGGTCCTTTCGGAACGCGCTGAGTTGTAGCGAAGTAGTAGATTGTTCACAACTCCTCGATCAATTCTTCACTGCCTTTTGCCATTTCCTCTTCAAGCTCTTTGCCACCCACGTTCACGGGTTTCGCGCCTGTGATATGGTTGATCTACACCACAAGGAATACAAGTGAGCGTAGACCCACCGAGTCCAACAAAATACATCCTCGCCCACTCAGCAGTCTCGTTCCTCCAGCAGTGCATCGTCCCTCGCTGAATAACCGTATCTCCCTCATTCAACGTCACCCGCTCGCCATCCTCCAACTCGAGCACAACGGACCCTTTGGCGACGATCCCGTAATCGAGCGATACAGTGCGGTGAAGTGGCTGAGGGATATATTTGAGTTAGCCAGCCCTGAATACAGAACACGGCAAATGAAACGATACAAACAGAAAGCGAGCCCGGCGCGAATTCAAACGCCCTGAACGTCGACCCGCCGGCGCTAAGAATCTCCGGGTGGTCTGCGATCTCGTCTACCCATTTCCCTTGCGTGATTTCCGAATCGATTGAGGCCGGCGCGCTCCCGGTGTAGTACAGATCGAATTTTGGATTGACGCTGTCGGGGGACCAAGACGTCGGGGGCTGGATGGTGTCGGCGACCACTGTCGATTTTCCCGTTGGGGTGTGGCCGGGTGACAACGCGTCGGACGTCGGGGAAGGGACATTTGGTGGGGGTGGGGGACGACATGATGGTAAAGGATGAGAGTGCAGAGAAGTTGGGGACGCGTCATCTGCTTGCGTAAGGTTGTCTCGTGAGCAGTTGAATTCTGAGAGGTTCAAAATCAGCAACTCTAATGCTATAGCCCCTGTTGAATTCACAAAGTTACCGTTCCACATGCCAATTCCCTTCGCTCCAATTGCAACCCAGTGGATTCTCAGACTCACTCAGAGTGCTAGAAAATAAATAACAGTGATGACACCTCGGCCGATTCAGGCGACTCGTTTTCCATGTGTGAATCCCACGAATGAATGAGAATCAGAAAAACACCAAAATATACAAATGCATAGGAACGTCACGGCGGACCACTGGTCGGCGTATATCCGGGCAGGCCTGTCCCATCCGCCAACGATGCCTGCATCTGCATCCGCTGTTGATGCATCACATCCATTCGCTCCCCCAACATCCTGATTTCGGCAACCAAATCTGCATGAGTTTGCTTTCCGTTAGTTTGTGGAGCTGCGGAGTCCGAGGTCGGCGCTGAAGGTGGCTCCGCTCATGCCTCTGCCTCCTGCGAGATTTCCTGCTGTAGAGCGGCCACTTGTCGCCCAGCTTCCTCGATACGAACCTGGCGCGAAGCGTGTTTCTCCTCCGCGGCAAGGACTTCCTGGGGCACGGACTGATCCGCCGGCGATAACCGCGTCTCGCCGCAGGGGAGTGTCGTGATAACTGAGTGCGGTTCAGGTGTTCATTCATCTGTGCTCCGCTCGGTGATTGGGGCAGAGTGGCGCGGAAACCGTTATGGTGACCAGGGATCGGGCCGTTTTTTCCTCTGCGGAATCCAATCCATCGGGGAAGACGGCTAGTGTGACAGCGGCACCGCTGAAGGAAGATGAGGGCACAGAGGACGACGCCGCCAACCACACCGCCCGCAATGGGCCCTGCGAGACTCTTTTTCTTTTTTCCTGGGACCCAGTAACCATATGAAGTTTGATAAAGCAATTTGCATCTCAACACATAATCCTGTTCAATCAATTCTTGTTCAAACATCCCGCCAGTAGTAATGGTACTATAGTCACATATACTCTAGGTACTGTAGACAGAACGGTTCAATTACGCATGGCTTTTCCAAAGAGCTGTTTGAACAGAGCCAGGCGAGGAGATCTGATCATTGGCTGCCGGATTAACATAGTAGTGTTGATACCGGTTGTCTGGACTCTGAATTCTGAGAACGGAATGAACAACGATTATCAGAATGGCACTAATCAAAACGAATCAAAACGAACTCACAGTGGTGTTGAGCACAAACCAAAGGTCATTCCATTTCCTGGTTCCTGTGAATGGAATGAATATGAATTATCAAAACGGTGCTAATCAGAACAAATTGAAACGAACTCACGGAGAAGCGGACGCGAGCGGATGAATAAAGCAGAACAAGTTCGATCTGATTAATCCGGTGAATTCGAACCGCTGATCTAAAAAGCATATTATTCGTGTCAATAAGTAATCCAAGGCGAAGAAAGGTAAATTGGATTGACAGGCCTTCAACTTTTGGATCGAAAAACTCTCGGATATGTGGCCGGAAAGCATTGGGTTGAATCCGCTTTCATTTCCGGGGGAATGGCGTGAATTTCCTCGAACAAATGTCAAGGGACTCAGATCTTGCCCCACCAGTAAGCTTGACCCATACTATGGAACCGTAAGCCATGGGGTTGCGACTGGGATGTATTTTATTATCGGTTTCTTGCCACGTGAAAGTTTCAACTCTCACCGCTCTGGATCAACTCTTTCACTCACTTGAAGTGGATAACAAGTTTTCCGCGGCATTGGGCCCTTGGTACAGATCTTCGAGCCTATGGGTTTCATGTGTAGTAACGAATCATTAGAGGCGTGAAGGCGCTGTTACGAACTAAGAGCTCCTCTGTGTATCATCCACTGGTTGGGAAGATGGTGAAGGGGATGCGGAGTATTTGAGGCCGAATTTGCAATCTATACCACTGCCGACGGTCAATCAGTCTATTCTGATCAAGCGCTACACATCATATACCTCAAAAAAATTCTTGCCAGCATTTTCCCCGGCGCTGGTAGCGGTCGGTGGATATGAGAAGTGAGAGTAGTAGAATTGAATCGAAGGAACTGGTGCTTGGTAGTCTTTCTGAGGGCGGATGACGAGAAGACAATGGGATGGGTGAAACGGATGAGAGGGGTTGATGGGAAGTTTTCCAAGGTGATGGGTCCGAGATCCTGGGCCATCCAGCGACCCTGAAGCGTGTCAGCCTCGTGGCCGTCTCAACTTAACTGCCACCGATGATTGAAATGCAACGGCCCTGCGAGCAGATCAAATAAGAACTTAATCTGACATATTTAGCGACGCTGCGAATCAGCTACGAATATGACGGCGATCCAGCAAACATGTTGATTTTAAAGCGCAATTTCCCATCCGGGTAACAAGAGATGGTTTGTGAAGGCTCAATCCGGCGAATTTTAGGCTCCTATGGGCGCAGCAAATGCAGCAGTCGATTGAAGTTCACTCATATCATTTGCATTCGATCGAGTACAAACAGTCGACAACACCGGTTGAAATGCGAAGGCGTGGAAAAGAGGCACATGAAGAGTGATATATTGATACATCAGGTCAACGCCAATGTCGGGGTGTGAATTATTGACCCTGCACCTGTCCAAATTCACATCCGTCGAATGATTCAGTATGTTCATTGTTGACCGCTGGATTCATTCTTTGGCTTGTGCCTGTGCATGTTCTATTCACCGCACCCCAGGGATCTTGCCAGTGTTTTGGGGTCAGCGACTTGAACCGGTTAGTCATTTTTGAAAGTCGGCGACTAGCCAGTGACTACACCGCCATTCGAACTTTTTGTTTTCGGAATATTGGCGGCCAACAATTCAAAAATGTGTGATGGAATATGTGGAGGATGTCACTCTAACATTTTGAAAACCTTTTGGGCATAAACATTTCCGAATCATTGTGACAACATTGCAGAAAGTGAAAGATAACAGGATGTGTTTCTCAGCAGCACTGAACAGTTGGATCCCACTGGACTCGTCAATTCTCGTGGTTAAAAGATCCGCTTGAGATTCGCTCAATTTGGCAGACAGATGGTCTGTGCGCATCAGACCAAATACAAACAATGTTGATGGATCCACAATCATTTCTCCCTCTCCCTCTTTCCTCTCTCTGCCCTTTCCTCCACCTCTCCTCGTTCTTCACCCATATTGGTAGCCCGGACCAAGCTTTTCAACCACATGCAACCCCAGTGACACCAAGACACCCCAAGTCTGGCCGAGGGCCCCAATCCGCAACACGTCGACAGCGTAGTGTTGCCGCTGTCCGGTTCAGAACCGATTCTGAACCTGAACCGAACCCGAACCGAACCTCAGTTCAGTTCAGGCAACCGCAAAGGACCGGACCGAACCCCAGGTGTGGTTCGGGGTTCGAAGATTGTTGGATTTCTCTGAACCTGTCCGAACATGTCCGAACCTGTGCGAACATCAAATTTTCTTCGCTTAAAATAACAATATTCACCAAAAAAAAATTGTGTACACGAACCGTCTTGGCGTCAACAGAGGTGTCGTGACCGCGTTAGAGCCAACAGGGGAGATCAGGTGAATCATGATGGCGGCAACACGCGTGTTCCTTGACTTCTGGCTTGCTTCTGGCACAATTGTGGCACAACGTCCACCACACCAACTCGTCGCAGGCTTCACTTAAGTTTTTTTGTGTTAAACCAGCAAATAAACTTGTGTCTTCCAACTTGCTTCAGACAGGGTTTTCAATTCGAAAACAGCGACAAAATTCAAGACACAAAATTGCTGCTCCACACCAGCCCGGAGCCAGCACACTGCCAGCGCATCACCTCTGACTGTCGGGCCTATACTTGTACTCGCCTCTTACTATGGTTTCCTCCCACAAACATTTCCTTGTCTTCTGCCAGCTCAAGCCCGTCGGTACCTCTCTGAAAAGTGCGTACCGGAATGAGCATGTCAGCGCCGCTGAGGATGCGACCAAGCGTGTTGTCACTGCCTTGGATGATCTCGATGAATAGTTTACATTTTGTACTGTATTTACATCCAAATCAAGCGAGAAAAATTTGCGGTTCGTTGAGGTCCGAACCTGTTCTGAACCTGAACTGAACCCTTGGTGGACCGGACCAACGTTCGGTTCGGGGTTCACCCATTTTACCCGAACCGGACCCCAGGTCAGGTTCGGGGTTCGCAGAATTTGGCAAAGAACCGGACCGAACCGGACATCGGCAACACTACAACAGCGGAGTCCGCAAGGTCTGGTCGCTTTCAAGTTCCCTTCCAAACACGCCCTCGGGTCTTCAAAATGGCCTTAGCAAGCTATCAAGCATAATTTTCCCCCAAGCACTTGCGCACAAGATCTTGATCGAACGAGTGGCTGATCTTTCAACACTCTGGCTTGCATCGCTCACACGCCACCGGGTTCGCGCAACTCCCTCAAACATTCGACATCTCATCGGCTGACTGGCATCGTTGTGAGAACCGGCCGGTTGACCACGCAGTTAGCTGGAATGCATAGAGAGTACAACATGTAGTCAGTATGCATGTTTTGTCGTTTGATTGGTTCATTATATATTTTTATTCTGAATTACTGGATTGGGCAAACTGAAGTCACCGAAATACCAATGAAACCAGAAAAAAATGTTTGGGACAACAGCTCTCAAACATTCAAGTTCGGGAAGCCTTGAGGGATTCAACACTTTTTATTTTGACTACGTTTCGACAATGTTTTTGCAAGGTTAGGTCAAATCCATCTGTCAAACATTTCATACGAACGGCGGTGTAGTCATCCGGCTGCACAATTTACGTGGTCTAGCCGAAGCAAACCGAGTAGCCGAGCAATTGCTCCCACGTCTGCGGCAATGCGCGTGGCAACGTCGCTGTTGTAACTGAGGTCACCGAGTCATGCCGCTCGGGTAACCTGGATGACCTGGCCAAACCGACCTTGCGACCCAAGTTGCGACCAATCACTGACCTCGACAACACTGGATCTTGCCGTCCATATCTTCGACCCTGCACTGACAGCAACCGTAACCGGACCCTTTGAGTTGGTGCATATGATCTTTGTTTTACGTTTATCAACCAATGAAATTGATCCCGATTTTCGATCTTTGACCCTGGGTAGACACATCCCATACTGTCCTCTATCATCCGATGAACTTAGTGGGGCACATATCACGCTCTGAGACTGTCTGCTCTGGTGCTGCAAGATCTGCGTAACCTAATTCCCCGTAAAGTATGTCCTACTTCTTTTCTGCCATTCTGTTCTTCCGTGCTTCACCCTTGTTTATTTTCTCCCATTTCGTCTTCTAAAGATCCTCCGAGTCTCTTCGCTCCTTTCCTCCGTTCATCTCCATGATTCTGTTGAAAATTATGATGATACAGTATTTATCGCTTTAGATCTCTTGTCCAATGTTCGTGGCCTACACCTCTTAGGCGCGACGCGACCCTCGATGGTTTATTGTTCATCTTCGTCAAGCTCCCGCTCCAGCACAGGCTGTCTTGGATCAGTCTCCCAGAGGACCGTTTCAGCGTCAACACCTCCGACCTCTGGGTGGTACTGCACTTCCAACATGGTACTTTTATTCACTCACATTTCATGTGGCTGCCACACTCGCCGACTCGATGACTTGACATTTATCTATGTCTCATACCTCTTCAAGTTTCTGGTTGATCCCACTGCATTTTTCCTTCAGGGATCGTACTGCGTCCTCAGGAATGCTGCATGATACTATTTACACGGGGGAACTTCCTTTTGCTGCTGTAACTCATGTGCGACTTGAATCGTTGGTTGAATTCGGTTGAATGACCTCCAGTATTACAGCACTCTTGTACCTTGTTCATTATAAACGGGCGCGTTTCAATTCGTTTTGAGTACTGACCTCGTGTCTGTTTAAATTCAGTCGTTGGTTGAATCATTTCAAATGCGTGAGTCTCAATTCGTTCTGATTACCGATCTCAATTGCTCCCATTATAATCAGGCTCACGCCCACTGATTTTTGGTTCAAGATTTGTGGTTCAATCCCTCCGAATCAACGCGCCAGCCCGAAATATTTACCCGGGTTCTTCTTGACTTCAAGCACGAATAGCGCTACATTCGGGATTCAAGGTTGTTTATTTGCTCACCCTATCTGGCTCACTGATGACTAACATTTCAAGTTGTTGACCTTCAAGTTCCCCCCACTTTACGGACTCAGATGCCGGAAGCATGCAGCTTTTCTTTGATCTTCACTCCGATTTCACTGACTCAACTCCGAGTCTCAGTCTTGTAGCATCACAGAACATTTGCTGACTTTCAAGGTAGGCTGGCCGCTCCTTGTCGTTTGACCAAATTCTCACAGTAGAGAGTGGGATCTATCGCCTGTTAAGGTGTGCCGCTCCAATCTTCCGTCTTCACCTTCAATGTTCTTGATTCAGCTGTCGCCGTTTGTTTTCCTTATTCAGCACAGGATTGAACTGTGTTTCATTTTTGAAGTAGATGATAGTAGGAGCGTACATATCTCACTGTCGGTTGCCTCTGTCAGCGTTATGTTGCCTGAATTTTGCACCGTACTCACCGAGGTTCCTTCTTATAGCCGATAATGCAATAAATCACTGTGTGCAGTCGTCTTCTCCACTCTGCGATGAGTTTGGATCGATTCTCTCTGTCTACAGCCGGTATTGCCTTGATGTAAACCCGCTGAATTCATAGTGTAATGTTCAAGGAATCCGCAGTATCGTCTTGTCTTGACTCTGATTTGGTTCTTTGTTCCAGACTTCGAGTTGGGCTCGCAGCCCTCGTATCTCGTTCGAGGTAAGGCTTAATTTCTCCATTCATTGTCATCCATTGATTAACAATATTTATTCTATTTGACCAAACAGCTACTCCGAGTCCACATTCGAGCATTCGAGCGATGTATCGTCATCTATCAACTTCACCCCGATGGGGATTTCTGGCACGACTCGACACTGAGATCCATTTTCGAAGAAAGAACGGCTCCCGACTCCCTTTGTAAGTTCATGACCTGTCTTTCCTCCCGGCTGCAGACCCATTCTGCGGGCAATACTGATACAGGCACCATCCGACTGCCAAGCACATAAGTTCCCATCGTGATAAGCAGTACTGTTCAACAGAACATGTTGAACAGAACAGCTTGTTGAACAGCAGTTCAACAGAACTTGTTGAACATTGGTCATTAAATCTTGAATGCTTGAACAGACCATGTTCAAGTTTTGCACCGAGTTCTTCATTGTACCATCAGCCTTGTGTGCTTTCCAGGAGTGTTGAATCGAGCACAGATTAAGCGGGGTTATGCGTTGAGACGCAAGTTGATTCAGTAAACTTCATATAGATTCTTTGGGACCGGTTTAGGTTCCAGGTCTCCCGTAAAAAATAATGCATACCTTTATATCACGAAATCACCTGACTCGGCAACTTCCACTTCTCCTGGCCTCCTCAATCCGTTAAAACGCGTTTCCCGATCATGAATTACTAATCCGGCATATGCCGGGCACAAGCCCAAACGGATCATGGATTATCAATACGGCAGTTCCCGGACGCCCGCCCTCTAAAACCCTTGAAACGCGTTTACCGATCGTGGATCACCAATACAGTAGATGGCGACTAAGGGTTGTGAATTGGGTGTGGCGACATTCGGTCCAGGGGTGCGCGGGGCGCCGTTCGAATTTACAATAGAGGTTTAATTATGTTGTAAGTGATGAACAATGGTCAGGGACGCAGAAACTAAATTAAAAGGGTACAAATTGAATTGAGGAGTCGAGTGATGAGAGTCAGAGAAAAAATAAAAAAGGATGCCTCAGAAAGGAAGAATTCAGGGGAGTCTCCAGGGGAATATATGTGTTGAAGCAAGGGCTAAGTGAAATTGGGTGGCGTTCAGGACTACGCGTCAAGATGAGTTTGCGGTTCGGACATTTCCGAGGTCATTGCCACATGCTCGGATCTGGAGGCCGATGCTACTTGCCGTAATTCCGTCGACATTTGAACACCAATTCTCCATGAGTCTCCATCAACCCGTCCCGTATCCGTCCGTTTTCGAGGCAGGTAGAACAGCTCTACAGACGGGACGGAAACCGTCGCGACGGACCGTCGACCCGTCACAGACGGGAACGGATCGGAACCCTACTTCTGTCCAGGTTGCACGCTAGAAGCTAAAAATCCTATGCTTTTTGCAGCTGCTTGTTCCTGCGTTCATTGAGAGTCTATGAGATCTGTGCATGTACCGTACTATACTGTATAAAATTAAGCCATTCTGTCTGTCCGAACGTTCACTCTGCTGACTTGTATTACTTCAGATGTGTTTAATACTGGACTGTTTGCAGTCTAGTCAACAGAACATGTCGAAGTAGTATTTAGTGTTGCCGAATCGACGCGATTTCCGGTTCGGTCTGGGGTTCAGGACGATTTCGAACCTTTTTGAACCTAAAATAAGTACCACGCGGGTCCAATTCGGGTCCGGTTCAGGTTTCAGGTTCGGCATTGGTTCAGAACCGAATACCGGCAACACTAACTGTATTGGTGTTCATTCCCACTGTCCACAACGCTGGTTCCCGAGTACGTAGAGCCGTTTCAGGTTATAGTAGAGATTGATTGGTACAAGCTGTCAGGCATAAGCGGATGCCGTGGTCCTGGCCGGGTAGTTAATGACGAGGGCCTAGTTCGATCTACGCATTCTCCCAATGTCTCTATCTCTGCCAGCTCTTGACACACTAACCGGGTAAACCTTCTTTGTGGTCTTTAGCTTGCTAGTTAATTTCGGACCGCAGGGTTATTCTCATCGGGACCTGGGCCAGCTCCGTAAGCTCCAGATTTTTCTGTGTACTCTGAGGCAACTTGAAATTGGCGCCCAGCTTCTGTATTCGCTTGAAATCATTCAGGGTGTGTACTACTTTCGCCATTTCGAACACGATGATTGGAAGTTCAAGGTATTTCCTTCTCGCTTACAGCCAAATTGTCCCCGGACTATTTTTTTTTACAGACGCTGGTAATGGTCGCCTTGGTTGTCGATTGCCTTTCTTTTATTGGGGACTGTATCTGCGTCTATGAGTATACCATTACGCATGCTGGTATGTCTCAAAACCATCTTCCCCCACTCGTATAGCCTATCGGATGCTTGCAGGCGATCTAGAGTACCTCGCAACCGTACACTGGGTACGCTAATTTCACAGGTATTCCGTAAGATTAACTGCAACCGCCTAGCCCCTCCCATTATATGGCTTCACCACCGGGGTGCTTGGTGTTTTAGTTCAAACTTTTCTAATCTTCCGATATTGGCGGTTGTAAGTGCTTCATCACCCTTCTCTATCCCTTTCTCTCGTGAGCTCAATTCCAAAATTCTAGTACCCAAAAGACAGTCATCGCTCTTTTCCTATCTTTGGCAATGATCATTTCGGTATGCGGATAATTGTTTCTGCGCATCGCCTCATACCTCCTACTCCTACGCAGTTTGGCAGCGTGTTTACATGCAGTTTGATGCTCACGCTGTATACCGATCTCAAGGACCGCCAGAAGTTCAAGATCCCCATGGCGTGCGTCCTTTACCATAAACTTCACTCTTCTGGAATTCACACGCTCACCAACGCTGCGTATCTTGTGCAATTTTAATTCACTTAGGCTCTGGTTGGTAACCGAGGTCGCTGTGGATGGTGGCATTACTTTGGTGCTACTCCGGGAGTTCAGGAAAGCCAAGGGAATTTTGATAGAGACACGGAAGTGAGTAATATGACAACTTTATTTATCTGCTTGGCTCAGGCATCAATAGTGCACTCGATCGGTTAACCGCGGTAACAGTCCAGAGCGGAGCTGCGGCCGCGACGCTCGCCATCGGGGGTCTACTGGTGTAGGTCGCTCAAGCCGCTCTGAATCCACAATCAAAATTACAGGACCGCGAACCTAGGTATTACTTAAAAACGGACAGCAATCGTCCGTTGTTCAAGTTGAATTAGCACTGCATTCTCGACTCATCTGTCTTTGGCAGTCTCCCTGGTTTTCCTATATCCGCTCGGACGCGTCTACGTTATTACTTTGGTCCGCTTTTCGTTCATCGGTTTGGAACGTTGTTGACCGTCGCGCAGCTTTCGAACCTTAATGTCCGGAAGTCAACAAAGTCATTTTCCACGACAGGCACGTCTTCGGGTTCTGGAACATCCGGCGCCCAACGAGGGCCGCTGCCATTGACCAGTTGCGCCACCGACGACCCGTGCGGTCTTCGTGCGTCGTTTCCTAGTATTCATTCCTTTGAGCGACCGAATTCCGAATAATAGATGCCCACAAGACCTCCGCTTGATCTGTACGCCTTCTTAGACCATTAATTAATCAATAATAATTTGTTTCTCTAGGTCGGCATTTCATCTTGATTCCCAGCAGGACTGGCATCCCAATGATATTTTCAAGCGTAAGGAGCAGTTGTATATCTGACCTCATGTACACACCTTAACCAGTGGATACAGCCTCGTCGAAGCGCCTATATCAATTGCTGGCCGGAGGGGATCGAGACGACACCCAACTATTCCTCCAAGAAACAGCCAACGTTGTTCGCTGTCTGCACGCTCTTTAATTCCATAAATCGTATACTAATATGGCATATACTTGACCCAATCGTTTCCTCTCCGTTCCCGAGTAGAATTTTTCAGGCCATCTGAGTGCATGTAAGAACCTTCGTGAATACCGAGTTTTGGATGAGTTTGATGAACTTGAGCGTGTGACAAATTCACACCAAATAAAGTAAAATTTCAGTCTGGACTGAAACCACCTTTGATTTGCCAAGAATCTAGCTCCAATCAGTCACATAGAAATGGGGGAAATCAGTGATGGCAGATTCTCATGGAGAAAGTCAAAGACTTCAGCTGCACTGAAATTCGGGCTGAAATTCCTCAGACATTTTTGCCATTTGCTGATATAAATAGAAGGCCAGTAGCATAAATAGCTCAAGGATTTCAACGCGGCCGATATGCACCACAATTCTTTGAGTTTCTTTGTGAGAATCAACCGTCACTGATTTTCCGCATTTCCGGTGGGATTGATTTGGATCTAGATTCGTAACAAATCACACCCCGTTTCAGTCCAGACTGAAATTTTACTTTATTCGGTGTGAAACAAGAAGCATGGCCGTTGCTGAAACACATTTCGATGCGCACTGGTTTGCTGTTCCTGGGACCGACTTAGGTTCCAGGTCTCCATAAAAAATAATGCATATGTTTCACAAACAGTACATTAGTACTGTCCTATACTTGAAAAACATGAAGTCACGGGAATTTGACAGAAAATCACGGGGTATCACGTGAGGTCACATGAATTTCCCGTGCTCTCGGAACCCCGAGGCGCCGTAGGTTCGGAGCAAGCCTGTCTCCGCACCGGCAAGCAGTGATTCTCGGAGAGAGGCTTGTTAAAAACTGCCAAAAACATGGCATGTGTTGAAACACAAATTGCTCGCCCGTTTCCTGTCAAATTCATTCAGAGTAAAGACATGATTTGTTCTTTGGATACCTGCCTGTAATCCTATCAAATCAGATTAAAATTACATAGTGAGGTGCACCCACTAGACTCGAACTTTGACGAGGCATCATCATTTTGCATACCTAGCAAACAAAAGTACATTTCACAGAAATTCCCCAATTTTACGGGCTCGATGAACTTGAGCAATGATTTACAGGAGGTTGCCGAGCAATTTCTATCCCCAGAACTGCTTCGTTCATGCAGGAAATATAATTTTGTTCTTTTGTGATGAGTGTGACGGTGTGTGACATGTGTGACTTGAGCCTTGCATACACTGGAACTGGTGATGAAGAGTAGAAAAATAGCCAGTAGATGTTTTGGGACAATTTTGAATCCTATTATCCCTGTACCCAAAATTCAGTCAAGCAAAGATCTCAGGTGTGGATCCCAACTCAAACATACCCACCTCCATTATCCTTGACCCCCACAATCCTCAAAACACCTATGTAGCTAGCTAAAAGTGGATTAGCCATCTATGACGCAGACTGAATCAAACTGTCTACTCAGATTTATTATATTCACCCAGAGGAAAGTTTGGTGGAAGCAATTGAGTCTCTCCTCATTTGTGAACAAGCCTCAGTTATGGAGAGTTTTGTGAAACTCTCAAGGACTTTGTGGGATTTCTGAATAGACCAAATCAATTCCGTACTTCCAAAGTACAAACTATCAACTTGGAGCAAAGGGATCCGGGCACCTTCTGAGGCAGGAGAGCAGTTTGAACACATTGCCCTTTTTCGATATCTTGGCACAAGCCCCTTCTCAGAATGCCCTGCGAAGCACGTGAATGTCATGTGATGCTGAGAAGGCAGCTTGTTCCAGGACCGGTGTTTGTTGGTTACGACTCGCTGATTTTGGGCTCGAATTAATTTTTGTCCGAACTTTTGGCCTACCTAGATCCCAAAAATTTGTCCGAATTCTGCCTCTGAGTTGGACCCGGACCAAAATGTGTCCGAACTTTGCAAAAATTCCGAAACGGCGCCTGGGGACAGAAAAAAATCGAAAAAAAATCTGGCTGACCTCTATCCCACTACGCCGTCCTGTTTCCATTGAACCGTGTTTAGGCTCACTGCTGCCTTGCACACCAGATGTTTCTGCGCAATCCACCAAAATCTAATTACATCTGGCAAGTGTGTTGTGATTGTGCAACATTGTGCAGAACAAAGCAAGGATCCAAACTCTACAAATGAGGAAGTTCATTAGTGGAACAAAGATTTTATGTCTTACGGCAATTGGCAGTACCTAAGGCACGGATTGAAAAAGTTCTGTTTTGGGATGTTTTGGAAGAATTCCCAATATCTCAATGAGTTCTGCACTGATTCACATGAAACCTAGATAGAAATACTCAACTAATTCATGCCAAATTAGTGATAGAAAGAAATTTGCAAAAATGATGTATATTCAGCGACATTGGTTTAATAAGTCCTGTAGGGCCAACAGGCAGCACAGCCCACTACCTAACCACGATGTGAACATTGGAGCAATTTGTATCTTGTTTTTCTTGTTTAATTTGTGTAGAACATTGATAAGTGATAAGTGATATTTTATACACAACATCCAAACACTGAACACCATGTCCCAAGGTTATCTCGGTGTGCGCAAGCATCTTGCACTTTTGCCGTGGGCCCCCACCACCTGGCTTGATGAGCTCTTCGCTATCAGAACATCTATCTAATGCCATGCAAGAAGGGCCAGAAAAAGATTTGCGAATCTTACGGAAGGGCTTGAAATGGGAGTGGCCCAAAACTCGCTTGGTCGGCACATTCATGCCGACCAGCTCACATTGGGCCACAGACTTGCATGTCAAGGTCCTTCTGAGTTCTGACGGTGAGGCACTCTTTTAAGAGGAAATTTGAACATACTTTGTGGACATTTCTCCCAAGATCTCAATTGTACTTGATCTCTCTTTTTCTAGTCAAGACTAGCATCTGGAAGAATGGAAGGGCTTCCAGAGTATCCTGGACCCGTACATTCATCCTTTCGGTTGAATTCGGCAGTGTGTGATCAGAGGGGAGTCAGCGTGATTATGAAGGGACAGGACCAATCAGCGGCAAGGTTTCGGCTTCAGAGCTTTTGGTAGGGCTTATGCGAGTGAGAATGACAAAGTTTGACATTTTTGTGATCCACAGCCAAATGCTGTCCTGATGGGGCGCTATATAAGAACCCATACCCAAAACTAGTGGGAATGGGCCATTTTGTTGATGAATGCAGTTTACAGGCATCTAGACACATCCAAATGATGTCGACCTTTGTCAGGTAAGGCTCTGATACATTCTGCAAGTTGTCATGGATTCAGATTTGCAAGGACCTCAGCAGTGGATTCAAATTTCACAATATTTCCTGATTGCAGTGTATTGCTCATTGTCCTGACGTGTTTACAAGCTGATAGATTGAACTTTTGAGGATTACAACTCTATTACAAGTTTCAGGATGTATCAAAGCTTTACCTGACAAGAATCCACATCATTTAGATGTGTCTAGATGCTTGTAAACTGCATTCATCCACAAAATGGCCCATTAAACCAATGTTGCTGAATATACATCATTTTTGCAAATTTCGTTGTATCACTAATTCAGCATGAATTAGCTGAGTATTTCTATCTAGGTTTCATGTGAATCAGTGCAGAACTCGTTGAGATATCAGGAATTCTTCCAAAACATCCCAAAACAGAACTTTTTCAATCCGTGCCTTAGGTACTGCCAATTGCTGTGATGAAATCTGACCTTCGCCAAAGCAGGGCTTTTGTCCGAACTTTTGATCTGACTTCATCGCTGCCACCACCAGAATTGTCCAAATTCTAACACAAGTTTGTGCCCCAAAATCTCAAAATTTGTCTGAACTTTTGCTTTGACTTCCAAACCAATAAACACCGGTCCTCTTGTTTCGAACCTAGAGGTGCCGCGCACTGCGAGCGTTAGCAAGTGGCAGTGTGGCGCTGGAGGGCTCGGATTCTGGCGTGTATGCTGGGACTAAGCCATTTCTGACTGCCTGTGGGAGTGATTCCATGCCAAAGGCACGGGTACTAATCTTGTTGTGCACTACATCAAAAATGTGACACAGTTTTGAAATCAAGCTGATGTCAAGAGGTGCTTGATCGGCAGATCTTGGCAAATAATCCCACGACCCTATCTACCCCCAAATAAGGAAAGTGTTTGGCAGCGCAAATAGCGGCAGTATCAAAGGCCATCAATACATCATTTTTTTTTGCCTACCACTTCCCCCCAGAATCATAAGCACGACATGTGTCGTGTCACGTCGAGACTAAAACAGATATTTCAGAGAAGCTTCTCGTTTCTCGCAACAAAGAATCCAAACTCGGGGTACCCGAACCTGCACTGCTGCCCACCCCCCAGCCCGAAAACTCCATGGGGCCATCCATTGGCCAGAAGAGGTGAGCTAATCCGAGCTCACCAGCAGGTCGGACCCCGTGTTTGAATCAAATTCTAAGAAGAGACCCGCCTGGCGGCGGTGACCCTCAACCCCATCTTGTACTACCAGTGGTTTCCAAGGTTGTATCGGGGGAGGTAGAATCGGGCTAACAATCATCTTCGGATGTCTTCACTTGGTATATATTGAATATATGTAGCTATGTTGAAACGGCAAAAATGTGTATGCATTTCACCTCGCGTGGCCAGATCAAATGCCAAGATCTTCCAATCTTCCAATCACTCACCTCTTGGCTGATGTGGTATCAAAGCCTGTGGTCAGAGGCAATTACGAGCCACCACAAGGAGTTAACCGAAACAACGAGCGGCGTCTTCTGGACCACTCTACTCTTTGTAATTTACAAAATGTGTCCATGAACTCTTCAACTGTTTGTGCCCCGCCGCTTGCCGGCCTCTTACCATCATTAACCTTATATGGACAAACTCATCAGTCACTTGATCCCGGCAACTTCCGCTTGTCCTGCTCTCCTCAAACCTGGCCATTAAAACACATTTCCCAATTGTGGATTACCAATACGGCACATGCCGACCCCTCTCTCCTAACCATTACAGTCACCTGATCCCGGCAACTCCCACCTGTCCTGCCCTTCTCAAACCATTAAACACAATTCCCGATCATGGATTACCAATACGGTACTACACACCGACCCTCCTGCCCTCCTCAGTCTATTAAAACACAATTCCCGAAGCTGGAATACAGACGGCATCAACCTGTTATGTATTGTCGGTGTCACTCGGTCCCAGGATTGCGCGGAGCGCCGTGTGAATTAATATTGCCAAACAAGATAAAAGTATGAACGAGCTCGTGCTATCTATGACCGCAATTGATATATATTCGGGTAGTTCAGGGTTGATTTATGTGTGGGAGGTGTCAGGGAGACGTCCTTGGTAAGCCGTTTTGGCTGATGCCATCAAATTGGGTGGGGGCGGGCTTGGGCCCAAAAGTAATCAAATTCGGAGAATGTTAAGGTAAACTCCGTGCATACTACATATGAATAACCTCCTCCTACCAGTGGCGATTGAGGGCAGATTGGCAATGTTGAATATGTCCTAAGCCATCACAAGCCGTTTTATCTGAGGCCATCAAACCGGGCGGGGCACGGCTTGCGTTTGGGCTTGCAACAAAAGGCAGGAAATAAGTAGGTGGAGTGGACCGAGGGGGCTTCTTACTTCCTCCAACAACTGTTTGTAGCATATATTATGGAATTGTATCACCATCAAATTGTATTTTGCAACTCGGAGAGTTGCATTGTTGCTTACCACTTGGTACATGATAAGTATTGGTGTATTTCGTTACAGCACAATGGTTACCTTGATATTTGTATTGGTTGCAAGACCATTATACATCGCTTCTGATATTTTAGTGGCCTTACGGTGTCCTGACATGGAAGAAGTAAGTAGAGTTCGGCGGTAAGATAGGTTGAAGTCTTGGATAATTCTAATGGGAAACCCGGTTTCCCGAGAAACCCCTGCCAAAAGTGGAGTGTTATTGAGAAACCCGGTTTCTTGAGGGTCCCTCGTCGAAAACTTCCGGATTGCCACACATGTCTGATTGTTTCGGATTAGGTCAGTTTTTTACTGTTACGATGTAGGAAATATTAAGAGTGAATAACAGAACACCGAGGATAGCATTAAACGGCGCCATATGTATCTATTTACCTCCAGCCGCCAGCAGTCGAAAGAACGGGCAATTGCAAAAAGGGCGCAGTCGACAAAGGTCAACATGGAGGGGCAGTGATTCGAACGACCATAGAGAGGAATTGAAGCAGATTGAAAATTGGCATGGGCAACGAGGGGGCGGAATATCATTCAAAGATCCAGCCCAAGTTACCATTAGTCTCAAAACGAGGCAGGATGCAAACACCAGTGGGAAAATATCTTTCTTCCCAAAAAGGAAATTGAAGATGGCTCGCCGACGCACGCAAGAGGACTTCAAAGTTTGCATGAAAGGGGCTCAGCAGCGACGAGGTGTAGAGTAGCAGAGATACAGGAAAAAGAAAGGTACATCGCATATAAGGATGCAGTGGCTCGAAAGTGGGAGACCGTGCGTGGCCATCATGTATCCCGGCATCCCTCCATGTCTTCTCCGTCGCCCCAGTGACGTGTACGATTCTCCACTCAGAGGAGGATGGGGCGAGTCGCGACGGTCATGCCAGGTGGTGCAGAGCCTTCATCCCGTTCACAATTCCGCGGGGTCCATTCCTGTATAGTCGCTGGGATCGCCGGGGATGGCGGAGAAGCGCGGGTGCGGGTGCGAATGGAATGGGAGGGAAGGAATGGGAGGAAAGGATGTCAACGGAGTATGCTCCTCCCGTTCCCCGGTCCTTCCCGCCCGAGCCTGCGTCCAACGCCGCATCCGGCAAATCCCAATCCTATTCCTAATACGAATACGGATGCGACGATCGAAGAGGGAAAGATCGATGCGGCCTTGGGCCTCAAGGAGGGCTGGCTGTACGCGGGGGGAGTGCGAGGCTGAGACCGAGACGATTGCGGGGGGAGGTGCATGTGTGTGCAGTATCGCAAATGAGCGGCGCCCTTGAACGATTTAAGTGAGGGCGAGGTCATGGCGGATAACCACACTGCGCGTTTCGCCCGCGCCTCGCGCCGTACCATGGCCTGAAATAAAACAAAAGCCCATGAGCACAACTTCACACCAATTGGGATAAACGTACCTGCATCCGCGCACCCACTCTTCATACTCCCCTCCCGCCGCCTGCTAGTGCTTTCTCGAACGCGTCCGCATCTTCACCATGATGTCGCACGACGCCTGCCGCTCCACCTGCCCGCCTCCGTGCGCAGCCCACCGCGCACTCCTCCACCCCGATCTCCTCCACCCCGATCTCGACAACCTAGACGACGGGGCCACAGAAGAGGAGGGCCTCGACGACGGGGCGAAGAGGAGGAGGGCCGACGCGTACCTGCCCTCCCTCTCCCGCTGATGCGGCCACTTGCAGCGCGACCTGGCGAGAAGAGAGGAAATCCAGGCTGGGCTAAGGCATATACGTCAGGAGCGGAGGGAGGGGCGTAAAGAGGGCATGTACCTCGCTACTGGTATGACGAACGTCAAGAGCACCCAGGGAAATACAGTATCAGGCCGGACGTGGAAATATCTCGACGCGACTAACGTGACGCACGAGCATCAGCGAAATTCAAGAAGGTATCTGGAGAGCAGACATACCTCGGGCACTGAGAGCGGGCCTATCGAGGAGCGAGTGAATAGCGCCACGCTCGCTTCCGTGTACGCCGCGTGCTCCATCCTCTGTGCAACGTGTTGCGCCTCCACCCCTCCTCCACCTTTCCTCCATTCACACCTACTTCTACCCTGCCTTCCCCGCGTCCTCCATCTCCAGCCTCGAGCACACCGCTCGCCCAGGCCAACGCCGACCATGGCCATGACGGGAGGCAGCGGAGGACTCGACTAACCCTCGCTTCCTTCGCGCAAAGGTAGCACAGCCGCTGCAGGGGCGTGGAGCACGCGGTCCCTGACGGCTGGGGAGAGCGTGCAGCGACAAGCGCACTTGGAGGCGAAGGCACGCGTGGCCTTGCAGAGGGCCAGAGCGGGGGGCGTTTCACAAGGGTACACGAGCGCGGGGAGCACCTGTGGTACGCGCGCCACCTATTCGATCCTCCTCGCTATCGCATACTTGACAGATATGCGTGGAAAGAACAAGGACACGCATACGAATACGGTCTGTGTGCTTGCAGACCCGCTAACAACGTGGGGGGTCGACGAGCGAATAAGCGGCTGGCCGAGGGAGGCCGGATCCGGAAGGCGGAGGCGCAAAATGCACAGCAGCGCTTCCAGGCGGGCGGGTGAGACACAGCCACGGACATCGTCTACATCTCCTCGGAGCGCGAGCTCCCCACCAAAGATGATCGGTCCACACGCCGCGCGCGTCCACCCTCCCCAGTGCGGAGGTGTGGAACCCGAAAGATCAATGAGCGCGGGGAGCGAATCCCCGACAACGGCGTCCAGATCCATATGTAGAGCCAAAGCCGTCGGAGAGAGAGTGCGCCCGAAACCGGAAAAGAACAAGCCACGCGGAGGCGCGCGCGAAACAAAGCCGACCAAAAAGAAGCCGTTGGGAAAGGTGCACGCGAGGCCTGGCAGAAAAAGACGCGATCCAGGATGAGCTAAAAATGATATGTATATGTGGGCGCGGCACGTACCTTTCCCTCCTGGGGCTGCTAGTAATGCGAACGTTGCGCTTCCCGCTGCGGGTGAGACGAAGGACGAGCGGAAAAGGATCCGGCGAAGTACAGTGAATATCTGAATGCGGCCACGGTAATACAGTATTCTAAGGAAGAGCAACGGATAAGCACAGCGAATGAAAGAACGGAGGTATGGAGGAGAAGTACCTCAGGCGTTGAGGACGAGGATATCGAGTAGCATTACCGAAAGACTAGCTCCGCTTCCTTCCATCCGCATTCAATATGCCCTCGCCCGTGCAGACGCCCAGACCGTGGAGGCGCGAGCAGCGTGTCAATGGACTAGGAACGACGCGTGGGCGTCAGAATACCCGAGCACGGGGAGCACCTGCGGCATGTCATTCGACTGTACGGAGAAGACGGACGAGCATCCCAGCGCCATAGCGCGCCGATCATGTGAACTCGTGCGCATCGTACACGTACCCGGAGTACAATGTGTCCAATGAGATATGGCCAATGTCTGCACCTCCGCCGGATCCAACAGGAGTTTGAGAAGGGCTGAGAAAAGGTCCAATCGGAACCACCATTGAGCGCGCGGTGTGCGAATAGTACTCAAGTCCCAGTTTCCGAGGAAGAACTACCCGGCGCAGAGAGAAGGACCTGCAAATGCGATATCGACCAATCCACCCAGAGATGCACCGCGCATCGCTTTAAAGGCGACATGGTTGTCCACTGAGTTACTACTTTTGATGTGACCGAGTCACATACCATCCACGCTCATGGCGACTCCTGCAATCAATGATCATTCCCGCGGCGCCGCCGGGCATATCCATCTCATCCTATCGCATTCAACCGACGATTTTACATGGAAATTCCCATTGCGGTCGTGCAATCCAACTCTGTTCATCGGATGACGCATTATAGGCATACTTGAAACCGTAGAGCGATCGAGTGCCGCGCCATCGATTCAGATTCGGCCCGCCATCTCCAATGACGCAGTCAGATAAAGCACATCGCTTTTGTCCTCCAAACGCCCGTCTCCTTTCCCAGTGCAAGCAGAATCCTCTCCATGTGCGACAACATCATCAATATTTTCGTCCTGGGAGGCCACGCTGCATTCTTGCATGACGCTGGAAACTTACCCGAAGAGCGAGTGTGCCAGATGCAGGTCTCCCGTCTGTCGGTAGACGTCCTTGGATTGTGCGATCAACGGCTTCCCGGGCCCCATCCGAATTTTCTCTCCCGTCTCACATACCTCGCGACAGTGTACGAGTACGGATGGGGCAGAATGGGCGGGTCTGGCGGCTTTGCCGGCACTCACTCACCTGGTGTTCCACGTCTCGGGTGGAGGACCTGCTCCAGTTCAACTACTGGAAGGGGCGCTGGCTCGTTGTGCATCTTTGCGTGTCCTAATCCTGTTTTGCCCGCGCAACCGAGAGGGATACGACCATATTGGCATATGCGACGAGCGTTTCTCGGGAAACGAATGCGCCGGCGGTTGGCGGTTGGGTTGATAGCTGTCGTGGGGACAAGACGCTGTGGGGTTGAATGATCAAATGAAGAAATTTGTAAATTTTCGAAGACATAGCGCGTTCTTGCAAAACTCGGATGCGCGAACAGAGCAGCCTTTCTTGCCGTCCATTTCTCTTCTCGTCTCACAAGGTAAAGGAGTCGGTAATTCGTCAGCGATACAGATTCGTCGCGCAGTCCGCGGCATATAAGTAATACAATTTTAAAAGAAAACATCACGACGGGTGGGTCCCGCGCGCAGATGAACGGTAGGAAATTCAAAAAATGAGAATAAAATCAACACTTGCGAAAGCATGGCTTAGCCCAGCCCCGAATCGAACGGGGCCCTTCCGCACCGACATTTGCGATTCCAACGTGCGACGGGTAGAAGCAGACGCGCAGCCACGCGCCACCGAGCCGACAGTACTTTTCTTCCGGCCCGAATGGAGCAGTCAAGTAAGCTGAGCTAGAGAACTGCGAGAATGTAAATCGTTGAACAAAGTGAGAAAAACGAACAGGGAACAGATATTGAATAATAATGGAGTGGGCCTGAGAAGAGCGACCAAAAGCGTGGATAGAATATAAGCAGAGGGAGAGAAAAAAAGAAGAAATAAGGTGCCGCAGATCATAGCTCGACCCCGACACTAACGGGCGATCCTGCACGAACATCAATATTCACCTCCAGCGTAAGAGTCCGGTTCCTTCCGCCAACGAGCCGAAGCGAACACAGCTCAGCACCGAGGAAAATGAGCCGAGTATTGATAATGGTGAAAGAAGTTTGACTTTGAGTTGGCGCAGCCCGACTAGGCACTGTGGAGAAGGTTTTCAATCAGGCTGAGTGTATCCAAGCACTCAGCCTGAATGTATAGATACAATCAGCTTGAATGTATGACCCCGTCAGCATGACTGTGGATATACACTCATGCCGATTGTAATTTTATCAAAATCACAATCAGCCTGAGTGCATTCAGCAGTCCGCTCGGGTGTATCCATTCAATCAAGTTGAATGATATCTCACAATCAGGTTGATTGTACCGCTTCAATCAGGTTGAATGAG
Source organism: Mycena olivaceomarginata (assembly GCA_029378375.1). Lineage (NCBI taxonomy): Eukaryota > Fungi > Basidiomycota > Agaricomycetes > Agaricales > Mycenaceae > Mycena > Mycena olivaceomarginata. Next base: position 46,384 of record JARKIC010000135.1, on the reverse strand, counting down.
CTGGTTCGATCAGCTTGCTCGTATATTCATTCATGTTAAGTGTTCACATATCGGTATATTCGTGGTATATAAAATACAAGTATCTAGTCACTGACCCGTCAACTCCCGCTATCGAGCGATATTTGAGTGTTTAACTAGAAGAGCACAAGGGTTGAGATCAGAGTCATGAACACAAGAATGAAAGTCAAACGTACACCGAGGGTGCGCATCGGAATGAGTTTCGGTAAAAAGCCCAAGTTGACGAGTCGTCCTGACCGTAAAGAGAGCGGATATGGTGAAGGGAGTACGCAAGAAGTCAGTTGACGAACTGAACAGAGTAAGCAAATTAACGGACCGTTGACGAGGACTGGCCCCGCAGTTTCAAAGGCAAACAGATATTTGACTGAGGTACGTCGTTGCCGCTTTGGATGTAAGAGCTGAACGAAGAAAAGTCAGACTCGAGAACGCAATACAAAAGAGTACCGGCGACACAAAAATAATTTAAATCTAAGTTTCGGGACATCCAGGGACACCTTCGACTCAAGACCAAAACGATGCCTGGGGGCAGTCGGAAATTGAGTACGGCGGTGGGATACTGAAATAGGGTTAGCATGAGTGAATGTATGTGCGAGGCTCAATTGAACTCACGAGCTCGGGGTGACCTCTCGGCGGATATCTAAAGTCGTATCCAAATTTGAAGGGACGCGTCCAAGGCGGCATGTCGGAGTTTCGGAGGCCATCTGAGGCGGCGGGGCCAGGCGCAATGCTGCCCTCGGGGGTGCATCTAGCCTGTACGGAGTAATTAGGAAATAAATAGAAAAGGGGAAACGGGAAAGAAAGAGACACGGAGTAAGAAGAAACAAAGAGGACACCAACGCGCCTCATACTGTGCGCCCATAAGGCGGCTGCCCATCGCGATTGAGGAGATCGTGCGGAGGAAGAAGCCGCTGCATCGACGAAGATCAGTCTAGTAACGGAAATGAAGGGAAAGAAGGAAAACGGGTATTCACAGATGAAAGATGGAGGATCAGGAGCGTGCGGGGCTCATCGGGCGTGGGATCGTGGGACCCGCGGTAGAAGCCACTCCGGGCCAGGCAGTGCTCGAGGTGCCGTGACCTCCACAAATGTTCCCAAAGATTGCAAGGAATGGAATAAGGAAGTAAGTCGAGGAGGAAACGAGACTCACACGAGCGTGGGCACATAGAAGAGCACGTTCATACCCTAGGTGACTCCGAGACTGTTTGTGCCGCTGAGTACTCCAACGAGGACAAGCGGAGTGGAGGCGCAGCTGAGATTTGATTGGTTAATGAATAAATCGGGGCATAAAGGAGGAATGAGGAACGAACTTCTCGGTGAGGTACGGGACACAGCCGCCATGCAGCATGCCGGTGCCAGTGAGCATGGCTAGAAGAATGATGGGTTGGATTAAGGGGCGGAAGGGAGAACAAAAAGATGCACGCTATCTGCCCTTGTTACAGCCTTCATCCTCCTTGACGTGCGTGCGACGTCCACGTCGACACCCCACTGGACCTCCACGCTCATCTCCACCCAGTTCACCGTGCGCCCGATGGCGTACCCAAATGTGTGCAAGTCAGAATAAGTATGGAATGTGTACAGGCAGGAGCACACCTTTCTGCATCCTGGACTACAACTCAAAGGCTCACTGAGGCACTGATTCGTTGAAACGAAACCTAGAACGGTATTGAAGGCCATCAGAAAAGAGAATATCGTTATAAAAGTGGCCAATTGGCCACGTGTCATCAGCTGCCCGCTGGTGTCCCGGGTTCGAGTCATACGCGACGTGCAGACGTGACAAATGGCCTTGGGGATCGAGAGGGGATCACATACCAGGCATTCACAGTGTTTTTGGGGGCCCTGAGGCAAAAACCCTCTGCCTACGTGCCTTTGTTGGTGAAAAAGTCAATAATCGCATTTTTGGGATCTGAGTGGTTGATGAAGGGCCAAATCGCGTCCAAAACATCGTAAGAGCGTGTCTTAAGGCCATTAGAGTAGTCCTGGGTCAGATCTGGAAGCGAAATGGGAAGGGGAAGCCGCAGAAAAAGGAAATGGTGGTGGTGGAAAGGAAGACGCGTCATGTCACATGCTGATAATCGGCCATCAAAACTCGATTGAGTCGATGTTTCTGTGCAAAATATCACCATAACTTCGAGGAAGTCGTAATGGGTGCGGGTAACAAACTCAAAAACGCTCGAAAGCTCATAGAAAACCATAGTTTCACATTACAGTAATGTATGGGACACAATCCCCAAATCAGCAGGAGAGGGGAGCTGATCAGATCAGCACTGTCTCTCTCCATCGCTCCACCAAAAAAAAAAAAAAAAAAAAAAAAAAAAAAAAAAAAAAAAAAAAAAAAAAGGTAAAACGACGGATTTGCGGGTCGGGTCGGCCGGGTACAGGTCACGGTTTACGGTCAGACACAACGCGGAAGCCCATACCCGACCCGAAAACCCGTCGGTTTACCCGAACCCGTGAAATTAAAAGTGATTTACTGCCCAGATGACCTGTTTTGCCCCGGCAGTCTGGACTGAATAAGGTAGATACACTAAGTGGGCAAAATGATTGACTGATCGGTCTTTCAATTGGCTCGGCTCGCAGAGCCAATATCGCCCAAGGGTTACTTGGCATAAAATGGGTCCTAGATGGCATGCCTCATGTCTGTAAAATATCTAAACTGTCTGAGCACCCTGGGCCGAGAAATCGTGCATGCAACTGAGAAATTACTTTTTTTGGGCCCATGGCAATAACATTTTGATGCAAAAAGCGATTCATGGTGAGTAAAATTCGGAAAAATACAAAATAAACCACTAGCATGTGCTCCCACCCTTCACCTCGTCAAGTGCGCTCACTCTTCTGCGCATTGATTTGTACAATTTAGCAATATAGTCCTTGTCCATCTGCACCCACTCCTTCTGCAAAGCACACCATAAAATTGTCCTTGTTTGAGGGCAGCGGGCTCCATCATTGCCGCATGAGAGTTCAGAGGGTTATTTTATATGCCTAAGGCTTCATTTTATACCAATAGATCCTCAGGGAACATTGAAATGCAGCTCAATTCTGATCAAAAAACCGATTGGTCAATCATTTTGTCCACTTAGTGTAGATCTTGAGTGACCGCAAAGTCGATATTCATCTACGTCATAATGGTAACTCACACCTGTGAACACCTGTCAATTGGCAAGCCGTGGCGCTGTGAGCAGCAATCAATCTGGCCTATCTGACAGCACAAACAGGTCTTCAAAGACGCGACTCTTTATTTTTCTAACAAAAATCATTGCACAATCACCCAAGTTCTTATCACGATGGACAAGATTGACAACCTCATCACGGCCACAGCCGTCCCCTCCTCAGTGCAGCCAGGTGGAGCTCCAATTTCATCCCGCTATCAAGTCGGTGTTCAAGCTGGCGAAGGCAACTTTAAACAAGTATTATTCTCACACCGATGCTTTTAATGTTTATCGTATTGCAATGGGCAAGTTTTTATAACTCAACACATGAAGGTGTCCGATCCTACCCAATACTCAAATCCTCTTGAATAATAAAGAAATACAAAGTTCATATGCTACAGTTCAACCCCTCTGTTCCTCTGTTTATTCACCTGCCCCTGCCCTGTGTCCGCGATGCCGCGCTTAAATCCCCATCAGTAGAGCAGCGGCACCCAACACGACCATTGCGACTTTGACGTTGGTGACCACACGTTCCCCGCCGTTCTTCTTATCCGTGTCGTCATCGGAGTTGTTTGGACTGGTGTTGTTGTTGGCCCCACCGGATGTGCCAGTGTCTCCGCCCGCCGGAGCCGTGTTGCCGCTTCCACCGCTCGGAGTTGTGTCCTCGGTTCCACCGCTCGAGCCGCCACCCGGACTGGTTGTGGTTGCAACGATCGTGACTCCAGCAGGTGGGAGACTCGTGATCCTGCTCGCGGCATTGCATGATGACACGAAAGCTAACACATAGTCACATTCACTGTTGTCCTCCAGAGTGGAGATGGAGAGGGGCACGTACAATCAGCCTGCTTCTGAAGCGCCTGCACCGAGGACCCCGAAGACGCGAGGCAGTCGTAGCATAACTTGGCTTGGGTGAGCATGACGGAGCTGCACAGCGTGGATATGAATGTGAAGGTCTGCAGCTCAAAGTCATTTAATAATCGATCATTCAAAGTTTCGGGAGGGGCGGGCTACATACACGCAGATCCGCCGACAATAGGTTGCATGAGGCGCTGCACCTGAGGGGGATAGCGATTTTGGTGAGGGGGTCACCGAGGATTTCGGCCTGGGCGAGGACGCGAGGGACGAGTTCTGCGGGGCGGGCGAGAGATACTTCAAGCGAGAGATTTCGATGAGCTGGGGAATTGAACACCAAATAGCATACTTACCAGACACTGAAAATAACAACAAGGACACCGAAGCGAGAGTTGTGAAACCGAACATTGTGAAAGTTGAACTCGAAGAAGCAAGGGTTGAAAGGCCGCCGGTGCCGACTAAGTATGAGAAGGGGACGGGAAAAAATGTGGAGGGATGAAGAGAAGAGGAGCTTCGACCTACATTCGCGCCAATGTGTACCGTAACTTATTATAGATCCAGACGTTCGCTGTCTCGGCAACACTTGAACATGTTGATGGATAGATCGGGTGTAGCCAGTGGTGGGGAGAACGTGATATGTGGTTTCCGTATAGGTACAGGCACAGCTATTCCTCAAAGTGAGTCAGATGCGTGACAATGTTGAATACCAAGTGGAAACTGCTAGAGTGAACGAGAATTTTGGAGTACCGACACTCAACGGTCACGACTGTGTATGTTAAATGTCACATGGATCGCTTTTCTCGCGCGGAGTCGGTGGGACGCGAGGGAATTGTCAAAGTGCCAAGCAAAGCTCGGTGGTACACGACCTATCGCACTCGTCGGCCACGGTGACGCCGACTACGCGAACGACACTGGTCGCAAGTCGATAATGGGGTACACGTTCTCACTCGGATCCGGCGCCATCTCTTGGGCTTCGCGTAAACAGAAGGTCGTCGCTCTATCCTCCACCGAATCCGAATACATCGCAGCATCTGAAGGCGCGAAGGACGTGTGCTGGCTACGCATGCTTCTTCGAGGATTAACTGTGCCGGTCGACTCAGCGACAACTCTCTTCTGCGATAACAATTCTGCTATTATTCTTGCGAACGACCAATCCCTCCACATCCGCGCGAAACACATTGACATCAGATATCACCACATCCGCGACTGCGTCGAGAAAAACAAGATCCGCTTACTCCGTGTCCCCACCGAAGACAATACCGCCGATACTCTCACGAAAGCTCTACCTCACCCCGCCTTTATTCGCCACCGTTCCGGACTCGGTATCGCTTGAGGGGTGCTCTCGAGGGGGTGTTCTGGCGTGAGGGGGTGGAATTACGGCCGTCCACGTTGTGGGGGTGAGTGGGAATGAGGTTTCGGACAACATGGACTAAATAGCGTAATTCCGTGCCGCATCGTGTCACGTCACGTGTGTTGATATACCGTGACGGGCGCGATGGCATCCCTCACTCGCGTTCCACCAAAGCGTCGCTGTGAGGGTATGTCTTTCCAGTCTTTACAGAAACGACTTGATACTTACCAGTACGATAGATATATTTACTCACTTAGCGTACAGGGCTTCCAACTTATGCTTGACTTGTACGCCCTGCTCGAGTTTGAGTGCTCCCCCGAGTTGAAGGAGGCGCTTCTGAACAATTGGCTCATCAATCTTACTGGAGAGCTCGGGAAATTCAGGATGGCGGTGCGAGTGAGACTGCCCAACGTGATGACAGGAAAGCTGACTCGACGGGAGTGATTTGCACAAGGATGTGCACAGGAAGAAGCAAAAAAGCCGACGGATCAACACAGCCATGCGGATCTTCTCCGAGTCGCGCGACGCGCATGCATCGGTGGATTCTTGATTCTGGCCCATCCATCGTCCCCGAAAACTAGCCACTATGCCTTGAACCCGCCACCTAGCGACGGCCCAATCCTTGGCTCCATGAGCAGGCTAGCGCCGTTGCGACTCAAATGTGCTTGACGACCGAAGACACGTCCAATCTTGCGATCATCCGTTCGACCTTGTCAACTAGTTTGCGTGCAATACCTGATCGCGATCGAGACTGGAGCAAAACTGGCTTGATACAGTAATTGGAACGACAAAGGACTGGCCCAAGCAAATACACATGGCGCCGACACGCCCAGACTTCGCAGTCGCCGCCACCGAGCCTGCCCCGACCACGAACCGCAATCGCCTTGCGGACTGCACCGTAAGGCCGGCGGGGCGTATATTGCGCGTGCGCGCGGCTGCCTCTCCATTCCCAGCGCGAGCACTACGCTGGCGCGAACTCAGAAGCTGTCGAGCTCGACCTGGAACACCTGTTTATCCAGTTTGCGTGCGCAGCGACGTCGATCAGTGTTGGTGTCGTCGCCGTTATCCTGGTGGTAGGTGGTTAATGAAATGCAGTGGAGACTATCCCCGCTCAATTGGGAGCTGAATGCGGAGCAGCAGGGGAATTTGACTATTCCTTCTAGTTCTCCTGCCTATCCGTTCCTCCTAGGTGGGATTATGTCTGTGCTTGATACGGCGTGTTCCCATCGGATTCATTCCCTTTCTCTTATTCGTGCCATCACAATAGCGTGCACTGTGTAAGAGTGAGACTATAAAGTGTGCGAGAGCTAGACAATAACAGCTCAGTCTTCGCGCACAAGAGTGATACGAAGTCTGTAAATTCACCTAGACAATAACAGCTAAAGTACAAGTCAAAGAGAACCTAAGTAAGTAAAAGGAGTCGCTCACCTCAGTCTTCGCGCATAAAAGTGATACGAAGTCTGAGGGGAGGCGACTCGTGTACAGAGAAATATACGAGAGGCCGAGTGCCTGAGTATAATCAAAATAATACTACAAGTACCTGAGTATAACCGAAAAGATATACATATAACTACAAGAGAAGAAATGAAAAACTATCAGCTATGAGCTATTCAATGATACCGTACATCTTGTAATAATTCCACTGCCTTGTGGCGAACACGTTGTCTGGATCCCGAATGCGCTACAAGCGCGCTATCCGCTAACACACTGTCGTTTATTTGGTGCCAGAATCCCATTTTTTTGTGCTCTATCTACGTTCATCCGAAAGGTTTAGACCGGTAACTTTCCCAAACGGTAAACAAGACGGAGCTCCGCTTCGCTCCAGCGTCAAAGAGTCAACACAGGTGTGAAACGATAAATATCGAAGACGTGCTAGCCTGCGAGTGCTTTTCTCCGGCAATGAGAATCAAACCAGAGAAGTCATCGAATGGTCAGACTGATGATATGAACACTGAACATGAAGCGATGGAACGGCTTGGAAAAAGTCATAGGTCTTGTAGCATACCAGAGGTTGAAGACCGCAATTCACTGTCAACAATTAAATGTTAATGCTTGCGGAATATTCGAGTTTGCGCACACTCAAGATAATCTGTCTGCATTGAATACCACTGTCAGAACTCAACGTTAAGAGGGGTTTCAGTCAGCCGCTGGTACCGGTGAGAAAGTTGATTGGTTCGTACCAACAAACTGACCCAAACCGAGCTCTGAGAACAGCCGGTAGCAGCCGACAGCGCCGCGAACGATGGATTTATGACATGGACAGAAATTTGAACTCCGCAGCTGACTGACTCGCGCCAAGGATTTTGGGGTGTTGAGGGTATTGAATATTGGTTTGGGATCAGATTTGAATTAAGGCGAAGGGTTCGATGTAATTGGGGTGTTGATGAAAACAGATTTTGTTTGTTGCGTATTCGGACCCACAGGGAAATGGCAGCTCAGATACACGTCCTCCAGCAGAATAGGCGTGTCTCCGATGGCAGCTTGACAACAGGCATCAATTTGTGCCTGGTATATTCTTCATGGCGTCGCGTGGGGGCCGAACAAAGCTGAATGCGACGAGGTGACGAGTAAGGAACCTTAATAGGGCATAGCTGAGCTAGACCTCTAGTTCACAGAAGTCGTTGATGACTTCTCCGACATTTGATGTATCCAGCTGTTGGTATTTTTGCTAGGATTGGGCGTCACCTTTGATAGAATTTGGGCACGGGCCCGTGTTTCCCATGCCCGGATCGCGATTATCCGGTCAGCTATTGAAGAGAATAGAATCCGGGCTGCAGCATTGCTGTATGCCGCAGCTGGAGTCCAGTGTGTCGCAGAGGGGTTACACGAGTGACTACGGCGATAGAAGATGGCTGGGCATAGGGTGGACGACATCTTGCATACTTACACTTAGTATGCCCGGTCACGCGTCACAGGGCCCCAAATCGACGAATGATTTGGCGCCTGCCACAGGTCACCGAGGCTGAGTGCGAACTTGTCAAAAAAAGTCACTAAATCGCGAAAAAAACACGTACAAAATTGTTTTTTTTTCTTCGCTGACGCGCCCTGATGTTCGAATGGCCGCAGCGCTCACACAGCTGTCATTTCTGACGTGATCGGAGAAACCTGACTTGTCGTAGATTTGTGCAGAGGGGGGAGGTTAAATTTGATGAGTTTTAACACAGGAAGGTCCTCGGGGGGTAGGCATGCGTTGGCTGTTGCTTCAGGGATCCGGAGAGACTCTGGGAGAGCCTCCATTGCGGTGAAGACGACAAGCGGCGGTGCGCAAAAAGGCTTACGGCAGCCGATTGATCTCGCATCATTATGATCCGCTCGCGCATGCCCTGTGTCATAGAAACTTGCTAAGGGTGCGCCATTTCATTTACCTGTCTCAGAATCAAGGCAGCTGAGCTTAGAATGGATAAGGTATATTCCCGGAGCGGTCCCGTTAAGGTACAACCGGGGCCTGTACTACATACAGGCTACAGGCGTCCTACTGTATACTGGGGTTTTTCGTTCAAATCGACAGTCACAGGTCACGCACCCCTCTGTCGACGTCGAAGTTCGGTTGCGGTCACGGGTCACGGCGGGTCCTTGTCGAACCTGCCGCTGGTCACGGCACGTCCAAAATCACCTGAAAGACGCAAAAAAAGCGAAAATTTCCGTGGAATTTGTCGAATTTTGGGGGGTGTCACGCCAAATTTTTGCTGGTGTCGAAATGTCGAACTTGAAAAAAGGGTCACGCGGTCACCCCCCTTGTCGATTTGAATGAAAAACCCCAGTACTACGGATATCCTAATCCTTTGAACTTCGAAACCTGAGTACCCCGCCCTTCATCTCCCTCAACTTTTTGGCAGTATAAAAAAAAAAAAACCGGTGAGGTAAAAGAGACCGGACTCGGATACGAAAGAAAACGAGTGTCATTGCAATGTGGAGTACGTGTATGCAGCCGGCCTAAACATATGTATTCTGCCTGTTCTGCGAACATCCGTTTCCAACTTTACACCATCCGTGCGCCACCTTTGATACAATTTGGGCACGGGCACGTGTTTCCCATGCTCGGATCGCGAGTATCCTGTCAGCTATAGAAAATAATAGAACCCGGGCTGCAACATTGCTATACGCTCTCGTCCCCAAAAAACGCAAAAAAAAAATTGCTCCGGCATTCACCGGGCTACCATTTAAGGCAATTTTGATCTGATTGCCGAGAAATGAACACTTGAGAAAATGAACAGTTGAGGTGATGCGTAACATGGGCCGAACACTTGATCGAAATGCTACAGTACTGCGGTCTTGTAGTGTTGTCAAGGAGGTTCATTGGGTTTCAGATTTTTTTCTCTCTCCGTAGAATAGTCACCTTGATAGCGCTTTCTCCTGTGTTGTACATTCGCTGCCAGGCTGTCAAACATATCATCGGGCTTGCCTGTGTTCCGCGACGGAGAGGTGATGCGTCGCCGATTGCACTAAAAGCAGGAGGAGAAGGCAGCCGGAGGTACAAAAATAGAAATTTGACAGGAAATATGAAGGTAAGAAAGAGAGGTTGCACTGGGGAGTTGTCGCCGAGTCGTAGGTCGCAGGAGAGGAGGGATCAACACAGCCACCCGGATCTCCTTCTTGCCCACTCTGCTTGCCACTCTGAGTTGCTACACGCATGCATCAGTGGATTAGCTTGATTCTGGATTAGCCACTGTGCTTTCAACCTGTCGCGTAATGACGGCCTAATCCTTGGCTCCATGAATGAATAGATTGTGGACTCAGAATCAATTTTCAAACTGATTTCGTAAATGCGTGTGATACTCTAAGCTCTTGTAGGATTAGACTGAGGATAATTATACCGACGGGTCCCTTTCGAAACGTGCCGGGTGTAGCTACTAATATATGCGGTCGCTGCCTGAAAGGGCATGACATCAGCGACCTTCAGCAAGCGTGTGCCCGCGATCTCGCTACAAATTCCTTGTCATCTGGGCTGAGCCCGACCTCGAACTTCGAAAATGCGTCCGCAGCTTCAAGGAACTCATGCTCAATTATTTTGGCCGTTACTGCTGTACGAGGGGTGATGCGACACTTGAAGGCCATCGGTGACGTCCCAAGGCCCTGTACAAGATTATATGTCATTACATTCAATTATCCAGAGAAAACACCCACGTTCGTATAGGCGAATGTGTCCACCGGAATCGGATTTCCATTCGTGTCGATATCAGGTTTGAAATTGAATGCCCACAGCAGATTCATTGCGTTGAGATTCTGAGTGAGGTCAGTATATGTCATGAGAAGAGCAGGAGCGGCCATACTATAGAATTCTGGGCCAGATGCATTCCCGGACAGATTCTCTGCAAAAACTCAAATTTCAAAACAGAAGAGGATGCAGCAAGGAGAAACTGACGCGACCAAAACCGAAAACAAAGGTAGGTTTCAAACCGCTACCATCAACGCCTGGTTTTGTCCCATTCTCAGACAACAGATATCGCTCGGGAATAAATTCTTCCGGGTTGTCGAAAAGCGCTAGAGGGCAGAGAATTAGTTGAACAGAACCGTGGGAACGAGTGTGAACTTGCCTGGGTCATGGAATATACCCCCTGTAGTGGAGATGAGCAACAATGCTTGACCTTGAATGAAAATTATGAACTCACACATGTTTACGAAGATGGTCGTGCCTTTGGGAATTATATAGCCGTGATACTTTGAGAGTTGGCTGTAAGGATTTAGACAAACAGCGAGGAATCAACGTACTTCCTCTGTGGCCAGGGTTGCATGGGGTACAGCAAGGGGTCCGACGGGACGGAATCGGTGTACCTGAGTTAAGCGTTAGTAATTATAATTCAACAGCCGCTCAATCAGTCGGTATCGAAGCCAACCTACCTCGGAAATGATTGCGCGAACATATGGCATTTGTTCGAGATCTTCCAGAGTGGGCATACGATGCTCGCCGACGATGCGATCAATTTCTTCATGAGCTTTCTTCTGTGCTTGAGGATGCGCGACCAAGGCCAACACAAGAGACTGGATGTAAGAAGACGTTGTATCCGTTGCGCCCTCTAGAACAATGTCAGTTTCAAACACGGGTGCCCCAACGAGATTACAACCTAGGAGTGTTCCACCAAACCAGCTGAAAACCGGAGTCAGCTTTGTATCTGAATGCTCAAATCAAATACGAAAGCCTCACCCAGCCATTTCATCGTCCATCCCCAATTCGGTTTGACGCTCCAAGACGACCTCCATGAAGCTTCCGTTGTGTTGATTCCGACGCATTCTCTCCCGGGTGTCCTCAAGCAACCCGAAGTATCGTGCGCGCTGTAGATGTCTGATCCGTTTACATTCTCGCTTCCATTTTGCCCACCGCTCGGGGATGAGTTTCAAGATTGGGATCGCGTCAACGGGCGGAACAGCACCCGGCTGGAGTAGGGCGGTCCAGTCATGAATTACAGTGATAAATCTGGTGACTTCTTCGGTTTCGTAGCGTGGCACGCGCTTCCCGTGCAGCACCGAATAAATGACCGAGAGTGAGTATCGTTGGATGTCGGTATAGAAAGACTGAGTGACCGTAAGTTGAGTGGCAGACTATTGGCTCAAATTATAATGGAGGCTTACTTGCGGTGAATGAAGTATATTGTGGAGCAGCTGGGTGGCTTCAGCTCGCTGGATGGGTAAATGTTTACTGGTAGCTTGCGGCGTTAAAATCGCAGCGGACGCTCTTCTTTGAGTCTTCCAAGTTGGAGCTGAGAGTGTGATGAGCTCCACGACAATGAATTAGGTGCAATTGAACGCAACTGAAACTGGCGAGCGCCATGTTCAGCCCATCAGTAACGAGCTCGCCAACATAGCTCGGAGGTCTGTCCGCTGTGGTGCTACTCCGTTTGTCCAGTAACTCCTTGACGGCCGCTACATCTGTGAGGACGACCACGGTATCATTACCTATTTTCAGCTAAGAGAAGTGCCCACAATTTATGATCAGCATCCAATCTTCGTGTGTTCGCATAAGGGTGCACACACCGAAAACAGGCCACCGTATTTTCTTGCCCACTCCGTGAATCTGCAGTACCAACATTCAACGAGTATCTGATCGTGGGAAGTGCAACATACTTGTAGTGCGGGAATTCTGTCGGAAATATGTGGGCATTACCAAGAATCGGAACAGTAGGCGGTCCAGGTGGTAGCCCCTTCTCGCGAGAGCCCACTTTCAGGACGATCACAAAGCAGAGAGCCACGAGAGTGAAAAGTAGGGCGAGAGCCATGACAAGCGGAACGAAAAAGTTGACCGCCCTTTGACCGCCCGACCCCAGATTTATATATGTGTCAGAATGAACAACTTACGTTATTTCTCTCGATCAGGGGTTCTAGTTTCCGTTATGGCCCTGAAGACGGCGTCACGTTCCACGAAGGATATCGGCCAGCACTTATCTGCATCCATCCAATACTAATGCGGAAAACGAGAGCGCCGTGGGGTGTTTCGCACTCCCACCACTTCGGGTGAAGCTTGACATAATGGAGTAGATTGTTGACACAATAGTTCCAGCAACCCGCGATATAGCGAGGTGGTAGAGCGTCGGGGGGAATACCGGATTGTAGAGATACGTCGATACAGGCGAATATAAGGGCTGCGGAGGGGGACGGATAGGGGGTAACAAGGGACAGGAAAGGAGTTGAACATGGGGCGAACAGCAGCGGTGGCGGCGGCGGCTATATTGGCGGTGCGAACGGTCATATTTCCAACACAAAGGCTCAATTTTATGTAAAAGGAGGGTGAAAATAAGATCTAGAACCAGAAGTGGCCCTGGTCTACGGAATCTAAAAACAACCGCTCACTTGTTTGTTCCTGGCACCGGTTTAGGTACCAGGTCTACTTCCTGGTGGCGCGTTACTTCAAAAACCGCCCTGTTGCTGGAATTTGGCGTAACGTCACGCCCGTTGCTACCCCCGCTTTTCGCGACCATGTGACCTCTACACCTCCGTCGCGTCCCTACAGCCGTACCACCAATTTGCTCCAAATTACCCTCATCTCTTTGTGTAGCTTGTTGATTCTCCCCTGGGTTAACGTTGAGAAATACTCCCCCCTCCATTTGCGGAGTTGGAATACTCTGGCACGCTCGCAGACGTTGGGGCTTCTGTGTGCGTTCCGACATTTGCAAATTACTCGTTGCGCTGCGGCGGCCGCACAGCACCCCTCTTCATTCGGCACAGATCTGATGATCCCTCGAGCACGGCCCTCGGCTGAACGGCGCGGCAGTTTAATTGGATCCTCCCTTCCGCCAGGGTGACCCGGAACATCATAAAGATGCATCTGTATCCGGTACCACATTCCTCAACCGTTGCTGTGATGTGCCCGGCGTCGTAAGTAATAACTCCTAATTCTCAACTGTCGGACCATCATTAGAAAGATATCTCGATGATACTGTTTGACGAATGACCTTTCCTTGAGTCAGTGTGCAGTTTGGCCGGAAACTGAATTACTTACTCCAACATACAGAGTTGAAACACGGATCCGAAGAAGACCTAGATCCGAAATATTTTGCATTATAAGCTCAGTTTTGAGCGTACTCGAGCGAGTCTTTTTTTTTGTGTTACTGCCACAGGGTGAGTAGACAATGCGATGTGCTCAAAAGGCCCTACACCTATGTTCAGCTCGCACGTAAAATCAAAAATGTGCCAAAAAAGGAAAATTCAGACTGAATCAGCATTCGTATGCAAGGAAACAATGATTATGAGGTCTACTACGTTTCACAGAGTGCATACAGTGATCCACCGGTCTTTGATACACTAAAATTATGATGCTGATCTCTACAAAGCAAAGATGTCTTTTACAATTCCGAGTTTGCTAAGTTTGTTTTGTAGGATTTATTTAGGCCGTCCCATATTTTCAAAGCAATCGTGCAAGCATTGGCTGCGTAACAACCGAAACTGACTGTATCATTGGACAGTGGATCAGTTTCCCTGCTAAATAGGGAAACTCACTCTATTTCTCTTTCTCCAAGGCAGCTATGCACTGTAAGCTTTAGGAATAATGTTTTTATATGTATTACTTCAGTATGAACTATGTTGGTGCTATGCACGACAAGAGGAAGAAGAGAAACTGGGTGTATCATTGACTAGTGGTGTATGATTGACCGATGGATCACTGTATTGTAAACTGGAGAGGTTTATCGTCGTTTCTGGTCCTTCAGAGCGGCCGCAGGTGATTGTAATTTTCATTCGCCATGTGAACCTCGGTTCTAATGTTCTCGTATGCCTGTTCATGCATTTTCTCAGCCTGCTGGGCTCGTTGGGCTTTGGTCCCAGGAGGACGGACGGGTGGGTTGCTGGTGGGAGCCATGTAGTGAGTTGGCGGGTGGTAGGAAGCAAGATCAACGACGTGTTGCCGTCACATCACCGAATTTTTCGGATTGAGGTCCTCCACCAAAACGGGCCACGAAAACAATGAGTGCATGCTCCATACACACTGACCAAAAAGATCTGAAAATACTTGCACATACACTACCAGGTACTGGCATTGCATCCACCAAGTTTTGATCCCAGATTTTTGCAGTGTCATTGAGAAATATGGAACAAGTTTATGTTTTTCAGATCCGGGTTTCAACTCTGTATGTCACCACCCACCGATAACTTGCGGCCTGGGGAAGTGGGCAAGGGACTGCAGCCGAGAATTGGGAGAATTGCAAAGGATTTACCACCTGATTTGCCATGTACTTATGAAATTGATGTACGGGCCACCTGGCAGATTCAGAAACGAGCCCTACCCGCTACCAATGAAGGACAACAAATTTTAATGCAGCGCCGATTCAGAGCACTCAAGCATAGAAAACAACACTGAGGAAGACATCAAAATCGGAAAATAAACGAGCTCGCAGGGATGAAAGCAGAGAATGCAGGTCATGCCTCCATTGTCGGTGCAGATGTGGGGCAATTCACCTACAGTGAGAGACATGCCAGGGTAATGATTGATCTGTGAAGCTCAAATACCTAGACCCAGGGTGTCATGAATCACCCTGACTCAGCATCGCAGATATCCTTTTCGGGTTCTACCACATTCCTTTTTGGGAATAACCCGTCCTTGATCGGGTTATTCCCTGGCCCACAACACTCACTCGACCCCCAGGGACATGAACATCCCTAGGACCTTTATTCGGAATCCATGCAGACATGGATTCCTCACCACTTTACCACCCGGGTTCTTATTGCAGTAACCCGGGACTCTATACGACAATGGCATGATGCCATACACATACAACCCGGGTTCTGTGCGCTAGCAACCCGGACTCCTTTGTGCCAATGACCATATCCAATGGGTCATGACTACACTCCTTTATGTTGGTGGATATTCACTCCTGATATCCCTGCCAAGACGACTACACTCCTGAATGGTGACAGGTGTCCCCTGGGTGCCACCTGTTGACTCCTTTATGCTCATGACTCCTTGGTGACCCCTAGATGCTGTGGTGATAACACATAGGGACTAGGAGCATCAGCATTAATGTTCCTTAATGCTGGATACAGTAACCGATCATGATCGTATTTAATTTATGTAGAAAGGTATATAAACTCGGTAGAATCTCCCCTGTACAGTAGATTCTACCTCGTCTATACTCAGGCCTTACTTTGGCTGGATTGCTTGGTTCTTGAACTTGAGCCTGGAATGCTCTTGTTCTCATCTTGTTGTTCTGGTCTTGCCTTCGTTCCCCTTTCACTCGACAACACCAGAACTCCTACTCTCTGTGTCTTGCCTTGGGATATCGACCTAGCAGTGTTGGATCTGGCCCGTTAGGTAGCGGCAAGGAGAGACACTTACCTACCAAGGGGAAGAGATCACCACACTAGTTCCCTGGCAGGGTTGTACAGAGACTGGTTCGCCTGAAGTTCCCCTCAGGCACCCCTCGGTCTTGGATCCAGTTGGAACCCCTGTTTGGAGTACCCCTGAGTCGGGTTCCTCCTCTCGGGTTCTTGGGACGCAACCCCAACCCCCTATCCAGAACCCGAAGCCCCTATTTGAGCCACCCGGAGCAGGTTCCTCTCACTAGGGGCTGGTGCATAGTTGCAGTACTCTCACTGCAATATCTTCGGGTTCTTCTGCATGGGTTGCTCACCACCTATGGATGCTGGCCTGGTTGGCCACATCCTCCTCTTGGATCCTCGACGCACGGTCATGCGCTATTCGAGCGGTGACGGATTCTCTCTCAACACCTAGGGATGGCTGCTGTTGTGTCTGGTGTGGACGTGGACCAGCTGACCTAAGGGCCGTTGCTGACACAGGGCTTCAAGAAACGAGAGCAAGGTGGAAAATGTAAACTCACGTTGTAATACTCGAACATGTCAAGTACTGGTTCCTGATCGGGATCCGATGGAGGTCTGAGATACGCCTGAGGAATGAAGTGTGTATAAGCAAGGTGAAGAGGCTGAGATATAGAGGGGAATGTCGGAGTCCGAACAGAGTACTGAATCCGTATACTGGAAGTGAAAGGGCTTGACTTCAGCTCATGTGCTGCGCCCTTCTCTACGCCTAATGCCCAATTTTGGAGGAAGGACTTGGAGGAGGATGGAAGTCCGAGAGGAAGAGTACAGGGCAGACGTGAAGTCTAACTACTGACATGGCTTGTATTTATAGGAAAGTAAAGTATTAGTGGGGATATAATGTAAGAACCGGAGATCAGAGTTCTGAGTAGGTCTGTGATGAAAATGAGTCGTTATTAGTCAAGTCAAGTCAGCCTGACTCAGACATCATTGGCACTCCAAGGACTCCGTGATGGAGAAGCATAAAGTGTAACATAGGAGTCAGAAGGAATCATATGCAGTACAAACCAATAGAACAAGGGTAATTGTAGAAAGGCAGTGTCGGACATAATCGGGATCAGAGATCTTCGGAGTCCGATGGTGTCTGAAAAGGATGTGAAGTCATGGTATGTGACAGAACATCATAAAATAAGCTCAATGTTTACGACATCGACAATGGTTTGAACTTCTGCGGTGAATCAAAGTATGAGAGGCTCTTTCGATGGATGGAAATGAAATTGAACACATGGGAATGTCAATTCTTATTGGTTGAAGCAAAAGTATCTAAGATCAACATTGTGGTTGAGCTCGAGCAAGTTATGTCAGTGTGACCTTTCAAGCCACGTCAAATGTGAGTCTAGTCTCTTTCACTGACTTCCCATGAGTCGCCACCTCATTCTGAAGGTCTCCCCCTCATCGTGTCGGGTCCCTCAGGAGAATTACAGCAATTGGCAGTACCTAAGGCGCAGATTGAAAAAGTTATGTTTTGGGATGTTTTGGAAGAATTCCCGATATCTCAATGAGTTCTGCACCGATTCACATGAAACCTAGATAGAAATACTCAGCTAATTCATGCCGAATTAGTGATAGAAAGAAATTTGCAAAAATGATGTATATTCAGCAACATTGGTTTGATGGGCCATTTTGTGGATGAATGCAGTTTACAGGCATCTAGACACATCCAAATGATGTCAACCTTTGTCAGGTAAGGCTCTGATACATCCTGCAAGTTGTAATAGATTCAGATTTGCAAAGACCTCAGCAGTGCATTCAAATTTCACAATATTTCCTGATTGCAGTGTATTGCTCATTGTCCTGATGTGTTTACAAGCATGCACTGGTTGGAAAATTCAAAATTTTCTGCTGAATCCTCAGTGAAAAATGTTATTTGTTTTCCATCAATTTTTCAGCTGGAAACTAGGTGGAAAACTCAAAACATTTTCACCACTTTTCCAGTTTGAGGTGAAAAACTCAAAAGAAAGTTGAAAAGGGGTAAAAAAGCTTTGAAAATTTCACCATTTTTTTCAGTGAAAAATGTCAGAAAAACAAACAACATTTTTCACTGTAAATTGTGCTAGAAAAATTGAATCTGACAACCAGTGATGATAGATTGAAATTTTGAGGATTACAGCTCTATTAAAAGTTTCAGGATGTATCAAAGCTTTACCTGACAAAAATCCACATCATTTGGATGTGTCTAGATGCTTGTAAACTGCATTCATCCACAAAATGGCCCATTACACCAATGTTGTTGAATATACATCATTTTTGCAACATTTTTTCTATCACTAATTCAGCATGAATTAGCTGAATATTTCTATCTAGGTTTCATGTGAATCGGTGCAGAACTCGTTAAGATATCGGGAATTCTTCCAAAACATCCCAAAACAGAACTTTTTCAATCTGTGCCTTAGGTACTGCCAATTGCTGTAAATAGATTGCAGAAGTTCAGGTGCATATATTCCACTGGTGGTCGTGTTTCTAGCCTTGTAATTCATACTGAAAATTGCTTCGAGGCACAAAGGCAACTTGAAGTCAGAAGCGAAGCCATGTCACATCACTCAGTTGGTGCAGAAATCGGAGTGGAGATTGAAATCGATCACGCAAATACTGCCAACCGTAAGTAATGATTGCACCAGAGATCCGAGCTCCACGAATGGTCACTACCTATGTACACTGGTTGGAATATTCCAATTTTTCTGCTGAATTCTCGGCAAAAAATCTTGTTGGTTTTCCAACAATTTTCAGCTGGAAACTAGGTGGAAAACCCAAAACATTTTCACCACTTTTCTGGTTTGAGGTGAAAAACTCGAAAGAAAGTTGAAAAGGGGTGAAAAAGCTTTCAAAATTTCACAATTTTTTTGAGTGGAAAATGTCTGAAAATGGGCCTGGGCATTACCCGATCAAAAATGTGATGTGTATATTTGTTTGGCTTCCAATTCCATGCAGTTCCCATTTGGGGCCGTTTTTCTACGAGCAGGACCGGGTTTCTCCGTCCGCCAAAAATTCAGTTACTATCTGAAGGATCAATATAATTACCTTGTCTGCATTTTGTAGGAGGGAATTTCCGAATTGTCAAATTTCCATCCTTCTGTGCCTGATTTTGTCACGGAATGCTATCGTTCTCCACGAAATTCCCGAATTTCTTGAATTCCGTCCGCCACGTTGTAGTTCTCGGTCTTGAGAACGCGTCTAGGCAGCCAGATGCGGAAATTGCCGAGCGGCCATCACGGTCCTGCACGGTCTTCTGGAAGTATCAATTCGCGTGACTACGTGATAGTCACACTCCATCATTTCTATTTTCGACGCGTCGACACCAATACACCAAACTTCACGTGTCTATGCTTCTCTCGCTACGTCTATGGGCAGGAAACGCTCCGAGAAGCAGTTGGCGGTGACTGCTGGACTCAACGGCGCGCGTTTGAGGTCCAAAAACACCGGAAAAGAAAATATCCTACCCGACACGTCTATACCTCCCAGAAGGTCCACTAGAGCGCAGGACTACGTGAAGACCCTAGAGGCCCGGATAAACGACCAAGAGACCCAGATTCTATCTCTAGAAGTCTCGAATTCTGCCTACCAGGCCGACAATCACCTTTTACACACATGCCTCGATGACAGCTACTCCCGGATCGAATCTCTGGAGAAGGACCAAGCAACGACCACAGAGCGGCTATCTACAGCAGAGCACGACCTTTCTATTGCCAATGAGATGATCTCCAGCCAGGCCGTTATCATTTCCCAAAAGAACCAACGAATCAACCGACTCATTCGAGACAAAAGTGTTTTAGCTGCCAAAATAGCTGGTCTTAAACGAGACGTTCTGGATGCTGTATTGCGTGCCGACGCCGCAAATAGCCTTACCAAATCTCATGCTATCCGCATCGAAACTCTTCTTACGACTATCCATCATCTCAATCGCAAAATCGACTCACACCGAGCAGAGAAAATCCAGATCAGAAAAACCTTGAAGAGCACGCAGATGCGAGAGAGCAGAGCAAAGTCAGCTCTCGAGAGGACTCGCACCACATTGAAGCAGAAGTCCCGTTCATTATCGACATCCCATCGCACCTACACTACCCAATATTGTTCCCTTGCATTAGCTTTCACACGCGCCGGCTGCGCACAAGCCAGAATCGGCGGGCTTCTGACTCGTGTCGGAGAGGTACTAGGAGTACGCCTCAAACGTTCGATGAGCCGAAGAACAGTTGGGCGTGTAATAACGGAAGCGGGGATTAAAGTGCGACTTCAGCTCGGGCATGAGTTAGCTTGTGCGAAAGGTCCGTAGCATGCCGAGATTGATATGCATTGACGCTAATGCGAGATTTTAGCACTCTGCCTTAGCAGTGACGGTACCAGCCACCGAAACATAAAATATGAAGCCCGCCACATTACATACACTGCCCCCACCTACTCGACAGATCCGAATGCACCGCAACAAGCAGTCGTGACGCGTCTCGTAGACCTAGATCATGCTCTCGACCACACCTCACAGTCTCAATTCGACGGATGGGATCTGAACAACGCCAAAATCATCGACCTTTACATCAACAGCCCCCTCGGACGCCGCGACAACCCTTGAAGGTCATGCTTACGAGGCTGACAACATGTGGCGGAAGGTGGTCGCGTACAATTCGGACCATGCGGCAGATGTCGTATCGACGGCGTACAAGTCGAAGGATCGAAAGATAGGTGTGATAGAGAAGGATCTTGGGCGAAAGCGGCTGGAGGGTATGTCGATGGCTGAAGCGGAGGCCGCGCTCTGGGATGTTGTACGCGAAACGTGTGATGATCCGGACAGTCTTGACCCCAAGTATGTATTTCGTGCAAGTTGTGTGTATTGACTGACACTTTTTCCAGCGCCCTACCTCCCGAAGTTCGTGCCGAAGCTATGCAATCCTTGGCGCGCCATCTAGGCTCCACCACGCTTGAATCGTTGCCTCAAGAACAACAGCAGGTTCTGACTCGAATGGTCGTTGCAGGCTGCTGTAAACACAAGGACCACAACTGCACCAAAGCTGGAGTTGCGGGCATGGAGGGAGCGTACGAACGGCTGGCTCTTACGCCGCCAGTTCTCCTGGCGAACAAGGACAACACTGCAACTATCGCCCTTGGGAATGAAGCAGACTCTGCGGCGGTCGAGCGTGCCCTGAAGGCAAGCCAACGGGGAGGTTACAAAGTTGTCAGCATATGCGGCGACCTATTCCGTCACAAAGATGACAAACGCGGCCACCAGGACCTCCACCGACACGTTTTTTCTAAGGTGAAATTCGACGCCACTGGCGAACACTCGACCGTAAAATTTCCTGACACCTCCAATAATCGTTACGGAACTCACCTCGCCGGAGCTGCCGAGCTCGTCACCTACCATGCTGCCTACATCCAATTTCTGCGACTCATCCGCGACACGAAACAAACACCTGGTCTGAATCACATGGAGGAGAATGCACTGAAGGGGCTGCAGGACGAAGAAACTATGTGCGAGCTCATCGTCATGACCGTATACAAGAACGCCGTGCCAGGACGCATACTGCAAAACTGTGAGCCGAGCCGGCATGAACCATATTGACCTCGGCCCTTTACACACAAAGATTTTGGACCATATCGAGAAATTGATCGCTAACACTGACTTGTTATTGGATCCGCTTAGCTGTTCGGAGGATGCAACGCTGGACGGCAAGCCATTTCCTGACGAATATGCCATGGATTGTGTTCATTACTGGCTGGCGACACATCCCGCACGACTTCCAACTGTCGAAAAGCTGCTGATTGCTTCCCTCGAGGCAACCTTGCCTGCTTGGCGTCGTTTTTCTCGAGAATTCCATGCCGGCGGCGCTATAGACTCACTCACCCCAGCTGAAAAGTTACTCATATCCATCCCCCCCACCAATGACGCAAATGAATCGATTCTTGGAGGCTGGCGTGTGTATTCGCGGACCCGAGGCGGCACTGTCAAACATTTCAGCGCCCAGGCGGCGTACCATCGCAACAATACCGAGGCCTTCGCAGATGCCAAGCTTAATACAGAAGAGGATGCGTTGTATGTGATGCGACTTGCACGCACCGAAGATGCCAGCGGGGCGATGAAGAAATTCCGCAACGATCTTCTCGCTTTCAAAGCTCGTGTTGCCGACGAAGCGCGTCGGAAACAGGCGGAGAAGCAGGTGGAGGCAGCTGAAGAACTGCTCCGGCTCCAGTCCATTGTCGTGATCACTGATCCTGCTGCCCTGAAAGCCTTGCCGGTGAAGAAGAAAGGCCAACCAAACTTGAGGGAGCAGTTGGATGTACGCAGGATGCTGTGGAAAGATGAAGTTTTGGCCAAAACAAAGCTTGGGGACATGTCCAAGAAGGCCGACATGCTTGCGGCGATCCTTGCTGCCGACCAGCGGTATGATCTTTGTTTTTTCCCGCAGTTCTCTGTACTTATGTCGAAATTATTGCTATATAGACGTACTAGCAATGCCTCGATTGTTGATTCTACTAGTTGTAATTAGGATTCAGTGTGTTAACTAGACGTACCCGCACGCAATTCGACCTGAAATGTCTCCAACATCAATACAGCCATCAACGCGATCAGCCGCCGGTTTTGAACCGCCCACTATTCGAGAACCATTAATCAAACAGCTTTGAAATTTGAACTGACGATTTTAAGTTGCCATTGGAGCCCTGGTGAATTTCTCAGATTTTATATACTGCTTCCCGCTTCCTGACATAAAGTCGAATACAGAACAAAAAGGTTCTGGCAACCCGCGCTAGTACGTCACGAAATGCAAGCTGGATATCATCATATCTGGCCAGGGGACCCCTGGGTATGCATACTTGAGGTTGGGTGCTAAAAAAACTGTCTTGGTTGAATGGTTGAGCTGAGAATTGAGCAACGATCAAAAAACCGGTCAAATTTTGTGTGAATTGAGAACAAACACGTGCATACAGCACGCTTTCGGATCGGGTAATGCCCAGGCCCACTGAAAACAAACAACATTTTTCACTGTAAATTGTGCTGGGAAATTTGAATCTGCCAACCAGTGGTAGGTGCCAGGAATGCCTGGAGGGTGCTGACAATTCCAACCGACATCACCATCAGTGATCACTGGATCACTTTTGGTTTTCTGCTGTTTGTCTTGCTCCTTGCGCTCTGCTGCTGCACCAGCAAATCCTGATGTCTGCTGTATAAAGTTCTGCCTTACGTAGCAATACGGAGGAACAAGATGTGCCTCTGCTTCGCTCCGGAAAGCTTGAAGACTCAAGTTAGAGATCAATAAATAAATAAAAATTCCATCAAATTCCAATGATATATGCGACAGAGAAACAGAAGATGAAACAGACAGAGAGTTGTGATCAATGGTGTGAGATTGAGAGAAAATACTCACTAAGACACGCAAAATGTCTCTGCCTGGAAATCATAAAAACAGAATAACTTGAATCTGCAACTACAGAGACAAGGAGCTCAACACAGGAACTGCAGGACAGAATTCAGGCAGTGCCTTGAGTGAATAAAAGCCATTATCCATGTCCGGGGTACCACAGTGATTGTTCTTGAATTGATTTTGGTTCTTCTTGCAGGTTAGAAATCTGTCAGGGGAACCCCCGCTTTTCCGGCCTCTCCGGCTCCGGCTTCCGTTCTAGCTATTCCTCCGGCTAATGCCTCCGGCTTTCCGCCCATCCGTTCTCGTTGGCACGTGTTATGCAACCAGGCCCGTGATCATTGTAGATACCTCCGGACACGTGCTACTGGGTAGTTACTGATTTGTATATAAGGTTTCGCCTAGCGTGGGAATCCTCATCCTTTCTTCTCTTCGGATTCCCCCGCTAGGTGCGTAGTATTCCTGCTCCTGTATTCAGTACCCATATTTATACTTCGGATTCCCCCACTAGTTTCCGCGCCCCGCGCCGAGCTTAAGGTTGCCCTTACAAAATCCCAATTTCAAAATATTAGCCGGACCAAGGCAGGAAGAAGCAGTGCATCTGAAGAATCGTGTTTCATACGGTCCAGATCTAGAGGCCTACAGTCCAAGAGATACCAGCACATTTTGTGCAGAAAATTGAAGAACATCATTGAAAACATTGCACATGCGCAGCCAAACCAGTCAGGGAGAAAACAGCAGAAAGCAGGGGCCCATGATAAATCAGAGAGCAGGAATCTTGCTGGCTGCAGTGCACCAACAAATCTTTTTATTTATGCTCGGAAAAATCTCAGACGGGTGCATGGCCACAGCGTTGATGTAACCACAGCACAGTAAGAATTTTTCTGCGAGAAACTGTGCCTCCTGCGCATCGACCATAGAAAGGAGGATCTCATGGGAATTTATTACAACCTGAATACAGATCGAGCTCGGAGACCGTTGACAAGCCGTGAAACGGACCATGGGTGAAATAGCAAGGAATTTGCCAATTTCTACCTTAATCACGTAGCGCGCTGCTCCAAAGGATTAG
Organism: Mycena olivaceomarginata; assembly: GCA_029378375.1. Lineage (NCBI taxonomy): Eukaryota > Fungi > Basidiomycota > Agaricomycetes > Agaricales > Mycenaceae > Mycena > Mycena olivaceomarginata. The sequence goes on along the minus strand of JARKIC010000135.1, from coordinate 21,847 downwards.
CATAAGTCCTATATGGCTAATCAGGGCTTTATCCTGCATGAGGGCCTTAATCAAGTCCGCCTGGGATGCATCAACTGGAAAGTTCATACTGGTTGACATCCATGATTAAGGGTTTAATTGCCAAGATTAAGCATCACTGCTTAATCAAGGCATCGTGAGGCCCACAAACAAACAACATGGGCAATATTAATCATCCTCTCTGATGATCTGGGGCACCACTGTGGGGTCTTGATTAGGTGTTCGAGTACTTTGTTGTGCTTGATTTACAGAAGGAGCCTTGTGCAACGGATCAGGTGATTCGGGTTTAACAGTAACCGGTTACCCCAGCTGTGGTTGAACTTCACTTATCAACTATCTGATCATTGTTGCCATCCTGATTTGGTTACTTGAACCAGGCCAGGACGGTAACTCGCATATCTCCACAACCACTTGGCGGTTTGGGCTGATTAAGGTACTGGCTCAGAACCAGTACCTGTGTCTACCTAAAACTGAAGGTCCTGAACGGGGGACAAGAGGATAGAAGATGGGACTGTCTACACAATTGAACAGGAAGCAGTCACACCGGACACACTCAAGCATTAGGAGGTCGACACACAAGGATCCTATATATTTACCCACACGTGATTAACTACGGACATCTTACTCATATACCAGCAAGTAGACTAATCATCGTATTGTAAGCGTAATTGTACAGTATATAAGGAGGAGGTTTTGGCATGGATAGGCACTGAACTTTCTGTCACTAAGAGCAGTAGCCTTTACCGGGTATTGCTTGATAAACGATGCAGATTCGGGACTTGTCACCCAGGACTAGTGCCCAAAATTCGTGTCTCTTACGTCCCTGTTCGTTGACTATTAAATCGTGTTGTACGCACTTTGGCGTGCTAATCCCCACGATACGTCACATTCATGCCTTCACACACAAACATCCATTTTTACGACCTATTGATACCCTCTCATCTGAAGACTTTCTCAACCTACCCTTACATCGATTTTCTGGCCCATAATCCTATTCACCTACTCTCAAACCGACCGGCCACCAACCCCTATCAAGAATCCACCTCCCGGGACTTTAGCTCTTCTTCAACGGCACCTTGTTAGGATTGGGATTGTTGGCTCAATTTGTTGGCTTAGGCACTCATTTGGCATTGCTCAAAGAGGTCTAATACTCTAAATCAAACTTTGCACTTCGGACTAGACCTCTTAAAACAGGCTTGTTCCTCGCAACCTCTGTTGGATTATCTGTGCTCCTTGAACCTTCTTAAAGTGTTCAAAAGACCCGTGCTCGGCGGCACAGTCTAAACCATTCAAGGGGAAAGTAGTTAGGATTTGGTTAGTAGTTGCGTTTTTGCCTTAAACAAGTAACTCGCATTCTGCTCATTGGGTCTTGATTAAACTAGTACTGCTGTTGTAGACACCGAGCAAGCATTTCACCGTCCGATTCAGCAGACTGAGATCTTGAATGAAAAGGATAACTAAGGGATTGCATTGTTAGTGAGATCTGCTGTGTCATCGTCGTATGCCAGTCTGTGGTGAACTTTGCGCAGTGCACACTGTGTAGCTGACCTAAAGGGATTGCCTGGTCCACAAATTGGGTAATTAAAGTCTCCAGACCAGGATGAGAGCAGAGGAAAACAAAATGGAGGTAACCTACATGAGGTAATTGCACTGCCGAACAAGCATTTGCTTACAGCTAAAGTCGGAACCAAAGTTTTCTGTTTTGGAACGTTTTCGGAGAATTGTAAATATCTCAGTCAGTTCTGCACCAATTTGCATAAAAACTAGATAGATTTACTCAGCCAATTCATGTGCAATTAGTAACAGAGAGGAATTTTTGAAAATATCATGTATTAGGTAATCTGTGTTTTTTGGAGCATTTTCACGCCAAATACTGTTTTTGTATGGCTAGAACATGTTGCAGGGGCCTAATATTTTGTAGGCAACAATGTATGTAACTAGACAAGGAGGTGATAGAGCCAAAAGCACACGAAATATTCAGATAAGTGTGATTCTCACAGGATCTTCAGATGCAAGAAAATGATGATTGCCTCCAATGCAGCTGGAAGAACAGTAATAAAGTTATGTGCATTTTTGGCTCTGTCACATCCTTTCCTCAGTATGAAAATTGCTCCTCACAAAGTATTGGGCCTCTGCAGCCTGTTCTAGGCATGCAAAAATGGTATTTGGCGTGAAAATGCTCCAAAAACACAGATTACCTAATACATGATATTTTCAAAAATTCCTCTCTGTCTCTAATTGCGCATGAATTGGCTGAGTAAATCTATCTAGTTTTTATGCAAATCGGTGCAGAACTGACTGAGATATTTACAATTCTCTGAAAATGTTCCAAAACAGAAAATTTTTGGTCGCACCTTCGGTTCCGACTTTAGCTGTAACACTGGTTGGCAGATTGAAATTTTCCAGCACAATTTACAGTGAAAAATGTTGTTTGTTTTTCGGAAATTTTTCACTGAAAAACATGGTGAAATTTTGAAAGCTTTTTCACCCCTTTTCAACTTTCTTTCGAGTTTTTCACCTCAAACCAGAAAAGTGGTGAAAATTTTTTGGGTTTTCCACCTAATTTCCAGCTGAAAATTGATGGAAAACAAATGAGATTTTTCACTGAGAATTCAGCAGAAAAATTTGATTTTTCCAACCAGTGTAAAGAACGGTCAATGGGGAAGTTGAACGGACCTAATGGGGTCCAGGAACACAGTGGGGATGGAAATACAACAGTGACTTGGCCAGATGGAGCAACAAAGGTCAGTGGGGCAGTGGTAAAAGCACGGGAAATTGAGGACAGATAGAGCTAAGTGGAGACGAAGAGCAGAGGAAGAGAGAAAGAGCATGGATATATGGGGAAAGAGCACAGCTGAGGAGCCATTTTGTTAAAGAACGGTTAATTAATACGGAGGAATACGTACCCAGCTTCAAATACGTATTGCTATTATGTATTGCTACGTAAGGATACGGCAGAAACCAGGGTTTGCTGATGTGTTCTCACACCATGATCATCAGGCAAGATCCTCCCCTAACCCCTGAGTTTCAGCTGCTCTTGGCACTTCCGCCCGCACCGACAAAAATCCCTCTACCAACGTTGTCGCCTGCGGCCTCGGTCCGAGACTCTGAGTCTTTCTTGGAATGTTGTTTAATTTATGTTAATGTATAAACCTAACCTCTCCAGCTCGTGTCTAGTGGCTGATCCCGGGCTCTTCAGTGCTGCTTCAAGCCTCTAGACGCCGTTGTCGTCGGATATTTGCTTCTTTACCGGGACGCCCAGTGATTCACCCTGTGAGACATGATTTGTTGCGGGTCAACAGCCAGCCCTTCGGGAAGACATGGGGCGCTCTTGTCGTTGAATTCCATACGCGCAAGTGAGTTTCTGACCGGGAAAAATCCTCTAGCAAACACCGGCGGACCGTCGCTGCTTATATATTCCTAGTTCGCGAGTCCACCTCTGTGGCCATCATCCTCATCATGAAGTTTGGGGCGGCTTTTGCTTTACTTCCGTCGTTCGTATGGACTGCTTTGGCGGTTTCATTCATCGTTCTAGGCGCTGCCTGGATAAACACCAGTGGCACAAAGATTCAAGCCCACGGAGGACATGCATGTATCATAAAGTTGGAACCACCTACTGGGCAAGTCGGCACTTCGCCTTCTGTTTCCATTTTTTTTTTGATCCCTCCACTTCTTCTCAGCTCGGATACTCCGATGCTGCTGGTTTTTGTCCCAACGTCTACACCTCTACCGATCTGAGGGATTGGTCTCACTTCGGGATCGCGTGTACGGCTGTCAGCGCAATGTACCGGCCGAATTTCGTACCGTATCGTCGGGTGAGAAGCGGTACGTAAGTTGGCCATCCATTTTATCTTCACATCTCTGTTACGGCGTCAAACGTTCACGGCGCTTGAGCAAAGTTGCCGCCACAAACTCATGTCTGTTCATCAAACAGTGAACCCCTGTTTCTGCGTTCGCTCGGGCTGTCACACTCTGGGTCTATTCTAGTGGATTGCTCGCACCAGATGCATCCTCCAAGCTACTGTGGAACATCTGCGACAGTCCCTCGTCGGCGCGCACACTGGCTTGATTCTTATCTGACACTTCCTGAGATTCTGGAGCTGACAACATGTCGGTCCCGTCACGCCGTGCGTGGCTACGTATATGACTTCGTATGTATGAATCACTGCGGCCCCAGTGGTGTGTATTTAAACCGATAGATGAAAAGGGAAATCTGGCGCTGGTGAGAACCACCAACCTGCAATCAGCGTCGCGAGCGGAGCATACGGTTGACGGATTCAACATCAACACCACACACAGCCACATTGCTCCTTGTGCTTAGCGCTCATGTCCCTCGTGACAAAATCCACTTTGTGGGTATCTTTCTGGTTGTTTAGAGGCTATTGTGAAGCTCATCGATACCAAAGCACCCGATTGCGCGAAATCCACCGGGAAATAGCCTGGCACTACGACCAGATTGCGCTCCTCAAAGCGGAGGCAAACTCCCACTCCCTGATCTTGGCTCTTCCCACCGAAATAACATCCAAAGTCTTTGCCTCGTATGCATTCGAGTCAGGCACGAGGCTCGACTTGAGATGGACGCAAGTCATGCTGGTGTGCCGGCGCTGGTACGACATAGCACTCGGAGAACCAGAATTGTGGGCGACTATCGAAATCTCTCCCGCCATGACACCTGCATTCTTCGATGCGATTCTGTCGCGATCCGGGGTCGCTCCGTTGATTTTCAGGATCACATCTTTCGGCCCGGAGATATTTGCCTCGCAGTTGCTCCAGCAGGTGGGACGCCTCCGCGAAGTCGACCACCGTGGCGCTCCACAAAGTATTATGGATTTTACAAACGCTCTTCCGAGGCATAGATTCCCCGCCCTTCGATCCCTCCGTTTAGCCTTGGACGATAGCCACTGGCACACACCACGGGTCCCGGATGCGATGTTTGATGGGAGAGCACCATATCTAACAACGCTGGAGCTGCGCTACGTCGATGCGAACTGGGATCTCATCCACGGTTTGACTGGCCTTTCCCTCGCCAAGCAGAGCGGCACTCCCTTGGACCAACTCCTCCCGATGTTGCAGCGGTCTCCCGCTTTGACCCACCTGAACATCGGTCATGTCACTTCCACTGAAGGATCTCCTGCGCCGTACCCAGTCGTGTCTCTGCCACTTCTGCAGTCGTTATGTATCGAGGGGTGGGTCGGACCCTGCGAAGAACTTCTCTGCCACCTCACAGTTCCCCCGAGCGCTCGACTCTCAGTGGATGCAGGGGATGGATGGGAGATTTACGGCGGGGAGAAGCTTACCCGATTACTTGTTCCCGTTGGCCAGCACCTCCGCGCAGTGTCTGCACCGACTATCCGCTGCCTGCAGCTTGATTGCACATCCAACTCAAACGGCTTCAAAATCATCACCTACACCGCCGTCCCGCGCTTGGGCACCTCCGACGCAGACGAGGCCCTGTTCAGCATAACTACACATCCGCGTGCCCACTCCCTGCCCCAAATCATCGCCCCGATTCTGGGAATGTTGTCGGACCGGGGCATCACGCATCTCGACTGCCGGAATCGCACGCCGCAGTTCACGACGCTCAAGGCATGGAAGGCCACGCTTGGCCTGCTCCCCGCCCTCGAGGGGGTGTACATTGTGCCGAGCATCACGGCTGTGCGGGTGTTGCAGGCGCTGAGCCAGCTGGCGGACACGCGCCTGCGGCACATCCACATCGCCGCCTCGCGTGTGTCCGGCGACGATAAATTTGACACGAGGCCCCTAGTGCTCAAAGAACTGCGCCAGCTTCTGTCCCTGCTTCATGCACGTGAGGCACCGCTGGAGATTCTGAATCTGGAGGTCAGCGAGAATTTGGGCACGCGGCTGGACTTTGACGAGGAGAGTTGGGATTCGCTTTCTCGGCTCGTCGGGACTTTGGTTCGGAATGACGATCCGTTTTCCACTGTGCTCGCAGAACCCCGCGATGTGTACGTCGTGCCTGGTTGATGTTGATTGGGGGGGACAAGTCCAACGCGTATTATTGAACCGTCATAACACGGCCTTCCATATTGAAAAAATAAATTGGAAAGCAGATATCGTGAAGACCGTCCGCCATACTTTGAACTCTCGTTTCTCATCCTTCAACAAGTATTTGGAAATCCCCATCAATACCCAAGACTATCTTCATGTCGTTGGGTTGGGGTGAAAGCCGAATAGCCCGAATCCCATTCTATGTGCTCGTGACCAGCTGAAGAAATTTTGGTGATCTGTGGATCCAATGTTGGATTCAAACTTTTACGCAAAGCAACTAAGGAACATGTTCAAGCTCTCCGACACCGGAAAGCCATGGGCAAGGGCGTGGTGTAGAGTTGAACACGTATTGAAAAATATTTTCCGACAGAACGGATGAATCAAATCCGTTGATTCCTTCAGGCAAGGGGCAGTCAGGATCCGATTTCCGGATATGGGGAGGGGGGGGGGGGTCCCGACCAGGTCCTTAAAAAACTTTTTGTAGTAGATTTTGAAATAGGTTTAAATAGCTCAGAAACCGCCTCAGAACCGCTCCTGAGGATGCTGCGACCATTCTGCATCATTTCTGTTCCATTGAAATTTGAGACCATCCGGCTTAAGCCCGAACAGTGCCGAACCGATTTGGACCGATCACACGCGCACGTGCACGAGAAAAATATTTTCTATTCCTCCGCGTATCAGCCAAATCATGCCGAAAGGAAAGAAGAACCAAGCGGTGCGTGGTTGGCCAACAGATTCCACACTGATAATAGACATTTGTTTCACAGGCGAATGCGCCCAAGTTTGACATCACAAGCACATTAGAGTGCAGCAAAAATCTCGAGAGCCACAAGAAATCAAAGGACTGTGTTGAGCCCCAGCTGCAGGTTCTGATGCTGGACGAGATTGTGACCGAAAGGCGTGCACACTACGATGATAGAACAAACCCGGTTGTTGGAGTACGCCGGGAACATGCCATCAAGGTCCCCCTGTGGCTTGACACGGAGGGTGATTTGTAGACATTGGCTGATGGGCTGAAAGAATGCAATGGGTGTCCCCCAAAGCTCACTTAGCAGGTGATGTACGTTGAGCTAGAGAAATAAATTACATTCATTGACGAAAATTGGCGGTGAGAGCACGTGCGTGATCCGTGGGAAACTCCTTCCCGATTTGGGGGGGGGGTCAGGTCCAAGCCCTTAAATCACTTTTCGACGTCATATACGAATTTCGAATCCCGACTGCCCCTTGCCTTCAGGCCCTGTTTACTGCAACTATGCCCTATTCTCTAACGGGTGTATGTATAGTTGGTTATCACGCTCGCTTAGCATCTCATAAAATGAAGTCGGCAGCGAACCGATTCGGGGACGTGCACAGCAGTTACCCAGACGATCTTCATCGCCAACATCTTCGGAAATGATGGTGACTGCGGGATGGCCGATTACTTCGACCACTATTATCATCTCCGATGTCGAAGCCCGCTGTTTGCCCTCTGAGATCCTCTGTCTGCCCAAAGTGTCACAGTGGCCTCACATCAGCCTTACGTGCCCTTCCATCCGAGCTCTGGGTGCTCTCGCGGACACCAAATCACATATTCATTTTATTCATTTCAAAGAGATTTTTATCTGTGGAGTCCCCGGGGCCGCTCTGGCCCTGAAATGCTCCGCATCGATGTCTTGGACCTCACCACATCGACCTTGAAGCCTCCACCGCAAATAGAACCCTGGGCAGCCTCTGTATGTTGACCGCAATGCAATGTAACGTCATCCAGACATACTTCTTGCATCCAACTGGGTTTCTTTGCTCCATGGCTTCTTTCGACACCGTTAGCCCTTAGGCAATCATCCAAGGCTGTATTATACTCGATGTCTTAGTCCTTCAGTCGCTCGCCAACGAGTCGCCGTCGCTGTGCCTTTTCGAGCGCCGCGTCAGCGAGCCCACGTGAGACTGCGTGTGATCTGCAGAGGGGCCGGATCGTTCTGGTACAATGATGGTAAGAGGCCGGCAAGCGGCGGGTCACAAACAGTTATATTGCCATAGTTATGAATCGTAGGTTTACATCGGCAACCAAACAAAAATTCTAAATCCTCATTTACATAGAAACTGTAACGGACCCATATCCATCCATTCACACGAAACTGTTGTGGACTTGGCAACATTTTTGAGGATGCGCAGGAACAGTGGTGAAGTTGTCTGTCCAATGTTTACACGACTCGGAGCCTGAGGTGGATGCTGTCAACATTGAAAACCCCTGTGCAACGGTTGGGGTTTTTATTTCATTAGGGGGTTTCAAAGTTAGAATCTGGGGCCCAACTTCTGCCTCAACTCATGCCTCAACTTTCGAAAAGTCGGGGCAGAAGTTGGGGCACAAAGTTGGGGTCGGACGTGAAATCGGGCACAAGAGCCCGACTTGACATCCAACTTCTGCCCCAACTTCTGCCCCAACTTGATGCCTCAACTTCGGCTAATTTGGGGCTTCGGGCGTGTAACAGATCTTTTTCTGATACGCGAGGCCTCAACTTGCCTCAACTTGGAAGTTAAGGCCGAAACAGCTGCCCGGGTCGTTCACAGTTAGAGCCCCAACTTTTGCCCCAACTTTGCTCAAGTTGAGGCAGAGTTGAGGCAGAAGTTGAGGCAGAAGTTGGACCTCAAATTTTAACTTTGAAACCCCCTATTGTTACCTTGCTTGTTAAGCTCTCTCCACCTTCAAGTTCTCTATGAGCCAAGTGTGCACTTCGGATGTAACCCGGTGATCCTAATTTTCCCGAGGTTAGCCAACCGTAATATGTACTTCAAGGTTTTGGATAAATGCAACTTGAAAGTTGAAGTTCCTCAGTTGGACTCAGTTTCTTATCAGAAACAACACTCAACTAGTTATATACTGAACCTCGGGACCCGTGCCATGGAGATTGACAACCACCGAAAAGTATTTTGGACCTTCCTTGAACCTTCATGGTCAACTGCCAGCCTTTCCAGCCAGCTGTGATATGGGTTCTCTAGAAAAGGCATTTATGAAGACATTTTCATTCCCTCCAATTTTCAAACCCTTGTGCCCGACTTGAAATCCTATTTTCTCAAGCCCGAAATCTTCGCACTTGTGCCTATTTGGGACGGTTGGCAGCAATTTCCAAAGGCCATGGGTAGCAGGTGGTCAAAAATGATTTCACTGTCTGATATAGCTTTGAGTTTGCCGGAAAGTTTACTTAGGCATTATGGACTGCAGGCACTGAAAGCACAGAAGAGAGGGAGAGATGTCTTGAGTACTCCAGGAATCCAAACCCAGAAGGTGAAGGGCTGGAGCGCCATAGATGAGCTGAACAACACCAACTTGGTTATGAATGGGAGATAACATTGGCGTACAAACTTTATGTGCCATGCCATGTTATCTGTCATTGCTGAGGCCCAAGAAGCACAAAGCTTTTTTAAAAAAAATCTCACTACATAGAAAGCTTCCGTATTCTTTCTTACATCCCCTATATTATTTTCTTGATTTTAGAGGTAGTGGGTATGAAGCTTCAAGCAGCCGAACCACGGTTGGAGCTGAAGCAGTGTTACTTTGCTGTATCTTATTTGGTCCGTAGCTCCAAATGGTAATAAATGCCAGTCATGTGCCGCCAAAGGTGGACATTCTCGGTCCTCCCCCCCCCAAATAGGCACATACAGAACAAGTTCTCTTTGTGAATGACCTGCGTTGTCACCACCTGAACCTTAGCTACGAAACCTTGTCGACGATACGGTAAGTCTGTACGATAAGTAGATGAGTAAGTAAATATGTATGATGATAATGTAAGTGGGAAAACGTACCCTCAGCCGTACCCAGGATGTGGAGGGCCGCTGTCACACATCCGCACCTTAAATACGGTGCGGATACGATCGGCGTCGTGATACTAAATAATAGAAAAGAAATGTAAAGAGAGACCAATCAGTAACCAAATGCGGACGCGAGACGCCATCTTCCGAAAGAGGCAGCCTCGCGTCTCAACAAACCTCTGTCGGACGTCGCTGTGGAGGTTCGTAGGATATTCCTCAACGGTCCTGCAACCTTCTGCAGGATGTCCTTTCCTGTTTGTTATGTAACTGCAGCCAAAACGCACTCATCTCGTCTTTGACAACGACAGCGACTATCATCCGAGTAGCGACGATCTCATTATCCCTGGCTTCTCCCAGCGCAATGACACTTATGAAGAGACTACGGCGTATCTACTTGACCTCGGGCATCAGTTTCAGGCTCCGCAGCGACGTCGTGAAAAACAGGCACAGTGTCAACAGCTACAGGAGGCGTTGAGGGAGACTCAAGTTTCCTCAGGTCCTTCCAACAGGAGACGGAGCAAAGGGTGTGGGCGAGTGCACCAGCAAATACCAGAGTACAAGCAATCATGCGGAAGTTACAGGCTGCGTCGTTTCTTCGTTTCCCATCGTTGGCAGATGATTAGATTAGCTTTCTGAATATACAGCTCATTTTGCCTACTTTTTTGCAAGTCTGTGTTGAGTTGAATAAGAATTTCTGGTGCCATTACTGAAACTTTACAGCTATTCATGGGGCCCCGCATTCAAGCACAGAATCTATTTGGTGCGTCAACTCAAAAAAGTGATTTATGGGAGCCCAAGTGACGTTCAACGGGGCGCTTTTTGAAGTAACGCACCAGGAAGTAGACCTGGTAGTACTGGTACCTAAACCGGTGCCAGGAATAGACAAGTGCCGAGCGGTTGTTTTTGGATTCCGTAAGCCAAGGCCACTTCTGGTTCTAGATCTTATTTTCACCCTCCTTTTACATAAAATTGAGCCTGTCTGTTGGAATATGACCGCTAGCACCGCCAATATCGCTGCCGCCGCCGCCACCGCTGCCGTTCGCCCCATGTTCAGCTTTTTTCCTATCCCTTGTTACCCCCTATCCGTCCCCCTCCGCAGCCCTTATATTCGCCTGTATCAACGTACCGGTATTCCCCCCGAAACTCTACCACCTCGCTATATCGCGGGTTGCTGGAACTATTGTGTCAACAATCTACTCCATTATATCAAGCTTCAACCGAAGTGGTGGGGTGCGAAGCACCCCACGGCGCTCTTGGGGTCCTAATATTTCTATCCATAATCCTTGTATCTCCACCATCTATATCTCGTTTTCCGCATTAGTACTGAATGGAGGCAGCTAAGTGCTACCCGATATCCGGGAACGTGACGCCGTCTTCAGGGTCATAACGAAACTAGAACCCCTGATCTAGCGAAAGAACGTAAGTTGTTCTGACACATATATATCTAGGGTCGGGCGGTCAAAGGGCGGACGACTTTTTCGTTCCGCTTGTCATGGCTCTCGTCCTATTTTTCGCTCTCGTGGCTCTCTGCTTTGTGATCGTCCTGAAAGTGGGCTCTCGCGAGAAGGGGCTACCACCTGGACCGCCTACTGTTCCGGTTCTTGGTAATGCCCACATATTTCCGACAGAATTCCCGCACTACAAGTATGTTGCACTTCCCACGATCAGATACTCGTTGAATGTTGGTACTGAAGATTCACGGAGTGGGCAAGAAAATACGGTGGCCTGTTTTCGGTGTGTGCACCCTCATGCGAACACACGAAGATTGGATGCTGATCATAAACTGTGGGCACTTCTGTCAGCTGAAAATAGGTAATGATACCGTGGTCGTCCTCACAGATGTAGCAGCCGTCAAGGAGTTACTGGACAGACGGAGTAGCACAACAGCGGACAGACCTCCGAGCTATGTCAGCCAGCTCGTTACTGATGGGCTGAACATGGCGCTCGCCAGTTTCAGTTGCGTTCGATTGCACCCAAGTTATTATCGTGAAGCTCATCACACTCTCAGCTCCAACTTGGAAGACCCAAAGAAGAGCGTCCGCTGCGATTTTAACGCCGCAAGCTACCAGTAAACATTTACCCATCCAGCGAGCTGAAGCCACCCAGCTGCTCCACAATATACTTCATTCACCGCAAGTAAGCCTCCATTATAATTTGAGCCAATAGTCTGCCACTCAACTTACGGTCACTCAGTCTTTCTATACCGACATCCAACGATACTCACTCTCGGTCATTTATTCGGTGCTGCATGGGAAGCGCGTGCCACGCTACGAAACCGAAGAAGTCACCGGATACATCACTGTAATGCATGAATGGATCACCCTACTCCAGCCGGGTGCTGTTCCGCCCGTTGACGCCATCCCAATCTTGAAACTCATCCCCGAGCGGTGGGCAAAATGGAAGCGAGAATGTAAACGGATCAGACATCTACAGCGCGCACGATACTTCGGGTTGCTTGAGGACACCCGGGAGAGAATGCGTCGGAATCAACACAACGGAAGCTTCATGGAGGTCGTCTTGGAGCGTCAAGCCGAATTGGGGATGGACGATGAAATGGCTGGGTGAGGCCTTCGTATTTGATTTGAGCATTCAGATACAAAGCTGACTCCGGTTTTCAGCTGGTTTGGTGCAGCACTCCTAGGTTGTAATCTCGTTGGGGCACCCGTGTTTGAAACTGACATTGTTCTAGAGGGCGCAACGGATACAACGTCGTCTTACATCCAGTCTCTTGTGTTAGCCTTGGTTGCGCATCCTCGAGCACAGAAGAAAGCTCATGAAGAAATTGATCGCGTCGTCGGTGAGCATCGTATGCCAAACCTGGAAGATCTCGAACAGATGCCATATGTTCGCGCAATCATTTCTGAGGTAGGTTGGCTTCGATACCGACTGATTGAGCGACCGTTGAATCATAATTACTAACGCTCAACTTAGGCACATCGATTCCGTCCCGTCATACCTCTTGGTATACCTCATGCATCTCTGGCCACAGAGAAAGTACGTGGATTCTCCGCTGGTTGTCTAAATTCTTACAGCCAACTCTCAAAGTATCATGGCTACATAATTCCAAAAGGCACGACCATCTTCGTCAATATTTGTGAGTTCATAACATTCATTTAATGTCAAGCATTGTTGCTCATCTCCACTACAGGGGGTATATTCCATGACCCAGGCAAGTACACACTTGATCCCACGGTTCTGTTCAAGGAATTCTCTGCCCTCTAGCGCTCTTTGACAACCCGGAAGAATTTATTCCTGAGCGGTATCTGTTGTCTGAGAATGGGACAAAACCAGGCGTTGATGGTAGCGGCTTGAAACCCTCCTTTCCTTTCGGCTTTGGTCGCGTGAGTTTCCCGTCCCGGCCTCTTCTTCTGTTTTGAAACTTGAGTTTTTGCAGCGAATCTGTCCGGGCATGCATCTAGCCCAGAATTCTATAGTACGGCCGCTTCCGCTCTTCTCATGACATATACTGACCTCACTCAGAATCTCAATGCCATGAATCTGCTGTGGGCATTTGATCTCAAACCTGATATCGACACGAATGGAAATCCGATCCCGGTGGACACCTTCGCATATACGAAGGTGGGTGTTTTCTATGGATAATGGAATGTAATGACCTATAATCTTGTGCAGGGCCTTGCGACGGCACCGATGGCCTTCAAGTGCCGCATCACCCCTCGCACAGCAGTAATACCCAAAATCATTGAGCACGAGTTCCTTGAAGCTGCAGACGTATTTTCGAAGTTCGAGGTCGGGCTCAGCCTAGGTGACAAGGAATTTGTAGCGAGATCGCGGGCACACGCTCGCTGAAGGTTGCTGATGTCATGGCACTCGGTCACATCTTTCCCGATTCTCTCCTACACTAGCGTATCCTACATCAAGCCTAAGCCGCTCGTGCCTCGCGTCAGGCTTGACTCAGAGCACACTAACTGTTCTTGAGGACTAGCTACTAGAGGAGATTCACGACCGGCTCGACACTTTGGTCTATCCTGTCCTGTCTCTTCCAGTATAAATCACCTCCCACATCTTCGTCGAGTGCCTTAAACTTCCAAAGGACCTGAAAAGTGGCATGTGTCTGTCTTGGGCACCGCTACGCCTCATGCGGGTCTGTCGCCAATGGAATTATATTGTTCTGTTAGTCTCTGTGACAGAACCGATATATGGATGATGGGTAAGCCAAGTATCCATATATATTGTTCTGTCGACTCCTGAACTAATGGAGAACGCACCGAGGTCTCTTGGACGTGAATTGTGGAGGAAGGAGATCCTGATTTCCGCCGCCTCGCATCCAACACGCTAAAAAAGCTCGAGAACAACGCCAGCCCCCACCTTTCCGTCGCCGAGTTCACTAACATCTTGCAGAACTTTCCCTTCCTTTCGGATCTCATTTGCGTTGTGGACACATAGCATGTCACACATTTTACATCGTTGACATTGCCCAATCTCCAGTCTCGGCGGCTCCTCCGCCGGTCTTTCCGTTCTGGTCGCCGCGGACCCACTCATCCCCTCGACCTTCTCACAGTCCCTCACCTCCGTTTCCTCAGTATGTGTATGTACCCGAGAGTAACCCACACATTCCTCTTTCGCTTGGGACGCCCGATCCGCGAACTCAAATGCGAGGTCTACAACACCGGGTCCACCCTACGGAGGAAACTAGAACTGTTCCGAGAACTCGACACGCTAGATGCATTCCTTGAGATTCGCATCACCGACCTTTTCGATGCGCTCGATGCAGAATGCGATGACGACGATACAGCATCCGACGACGATACCTCTCCATCCTGCCGAAGCTCCAGCACATAACAATCACCTTCGAGGGCGGCGGGTCCCGCGGTAAGGTGATCAACTGCGCGCGCATCCTGGACCTCGTGCGTCGACGGCGTGCCCATGAGTAGACGGCGGACTTGTAGTCAGTGCACATCGTTGTTGGTTCGTATGTGCATTAGTACCGTTCAAAGTTGCTCCTTTTTGGCTCCTGGTTGAGTTCCTGCTCGGTCCCTTTTCACCAAATTTGGTGTTCAAAGTTTCCCCTTGTGAATTTGTGTTTCATTAGCTGTTTGGTGCCTTTTGGACCATTTTTTCCGTCAAAGGTAGTCGAAAGGGACCAAAAAGGAAATCAATCGGGAGCCAAAAAGGCTAACTTTGAAACGGGAGTCCGAGATTTTCGAACCAGATAGCAAGTGGGAGAGGTCTTTTTTTAATTGTCGCAATAATTCTCCATGTCCGCTGCAAGTTTATGACACCCGACAGAATATCAAACATATACTGGACTAGCAGCTGCCGGGCGAGAGACTCAATTTACCAAATAGGTATTGAAAAGGTAGAAGACTAGTGTGTGAACAGGAGGTACAGGGGCTCCTGTTTGCAAACAGGAAACCAACCAGGAGCGCGAACAGGAGGCAAGTAGAGAAACTTTGAACACCACTATTGTACGTGGTCCCTGGATTATACGGTCACGACGGAGTTGCGGCAGCTCATCGTGGGAGGACTGGACTGCACAGTTACGATGGAGGGCAAGGGAGTGGTGTGCCCGGTCAGCGAGGATGAAATTGGGACGAACCTCAGCGAATGAGCGAGGTATCCCGATATATCGGGGATTTGAATACGGCTCTGCTGCGTCTTGAGTCGTGATAACTACGCTAGATTTCCGCGCAGCAGTGCATGGGAGGCGACACCTCCGAAGGTGTGTCACTTACTGCCGACTGTCCTCGCGTGTGTCTTTGTGACGTTTTCAGTACACCCAGCCATACGAAGACCGTCAAAACTTGTGCAGATCGAGACTACACAGTACTATGTATATCCTTCGGAGAATAGGCACCAGCTCCTTGTCCGCGGTGGAGTATTCAACTGCCTTACCATTGTTGGACTCGCGTCCGAGAAAATGGATGTTCTCGTCTTTCGCAACTCTTTTCTTTCGGTTCACCGCTAGATGATACAGAATATATAGAGGGAGTACAAGGGCGTGTGGTATGCGTGAGAACAATAAGTCGGCAAAAATCAAAAAGAATAGCAGAGTCGATGACAGTGATAGTCCGACACAACAAGAACAATAAAGCTGTCTTGATAAGTGATGCAAGCCAGAAAGCAACACGGAAATTCGTCGGAAATGAACGATATATGGAATAGAGAGATGTGGGGAATTGGTACGGTGCGATAAGAGGGTCGGAGCATGCGGAATGTTCGTGGATGTAAACGAGGTGCTCGGCAAGTTGGCTAGGGAACTGCCGGGATTTTAAACATGTATAGTCTAAGGCCCATCGCGACAACCAGTGACTACCGACTGCTTTAAATTTACAGGCTGTAAGCTCAAGTTGGCAAGACAGAGACAGTCAGGATGCTAGAGTGTTACAATTGAGATATATATGTACACGAAATCGGCGCAGAATGATGGCGATGCGGTGAAATAATAAAGATTCGAGAAAGGGGACGGCTTGCTCGAACGCACACCAAGGAGCTATGATGAGCAAAGGAACTGGGAGGGTAGTATCGAGGACGGATGAATGTTAATTTGACAGAAAGGGTGGGACGAGAGGACAAGGAAGGATCAAGGGAAGAATAAACAGAGTCAGTTATCAGGAAAAGCCGACAAGCCTCGATAAAAGCCGACAATCCTTCCTAAAAAGGCAGAATCGTAAAACACGCCCGATCACTCTTTTTGTTCCACCACCCATTACTAAAGATAGCGGGAACTATTTCTATATCGGTGCATACTTCGAGGTAGCTTGTCCAATTCTGAACTGGCAGGAGTCAGCAGTTCTTCCGAAACGTCGAGATAAGCCGGCGATATCACGAGGTGATGTTCAACCAATAAATATTAAGTAACGGTTCCGGAAAACCGAGCACTACTGCACCTGTTGAAAAATAGGACGACGGGCAGGACCACGAGTCGTGATGTCATTTCACAGTGCTGGTCACCTTTGTTTTTGAGCATTTGGGATAACAAAACTCGGTCTGCAAAAGCATTCCAAGCTTATCCGCTTGGGTTACTGGTATGTAGTAAGCCAGTTGTTGCCGGGATAATTCCAAGAAGAAATGCCATTATGCACGTTAATTACAACCAGTGTGGGGACTCCGGCCCTTCCGTTAATCTATCCCATGGGGGGGGATGCATTATACTCGCATGGGTCCAACTGCTCGAACAACGAGTTTACCCATTGACAATGGGCCGCATACCCACTAAAACCCTCATTTCTCCAGTCATCCGGCAGAGTCTTTGTCCATAAGAAGCCCACTCTAGGTATTTAGTACTAAATCTTTCTTGAATGCCAGTGGGCCGAATTGAATTTCATTTCTCAGAGAGATCTCGTTGCAAGGGCCCATGAATAGCTTTCAACCACTGGTCGCCTTCCGCCTCAACCTCAGCTTCAGGAGGAAGGTTCTCAAGATCTACGTATCCTCCTCGCATTCAGGAGGGCGGGGAAACCAGAAGGCCGCAAATGAAGGAGACATTTCCCAAGAAACGGGGAATTCTGGCATCCCCATTGGATGTACTTGATATAATAAGGAAACATACGAGGCGTTTTCTCCTTTAGGTCCTGCTACGAATTTCCCACCATATGGGGGCTTCGACTATATATCAACGAAGTAGAAGGTAAGAAAATATATAGCGTCTGTCCAGGGAGACTAGGCGTTGAACATCGCCTCGTGATATCGCCCGCTTATCTCGACGTGTCGGAAGAACTGCCGACTCCTGCCAGTTCAGAATTGGAAAAAGCTACCTCGAAGTATGCACCGATATAGAAATAGTTCCCGCTATCTTTAGTAATGGGTGGTGGAACAAAAAAGAGTGATCGGGCGTATTTACGATTCTGCCTTTTTAGGAAGGATTGTCGGCTCTTACCGAGGCTTATCGCTTTTCAACTTAACCCTCATCCGTTCTCGATACGCCGAAATTTCGCCTACTTCTGGTTAATTCAAAGGTTGTTTTTCATCCTTTCCTGCCCCCATTATCTTTTTGTTCTCAGTTTAGTTCCGTACAACGACTCGGAGTCTGTGATATCCAATGCACGTCAGCATTTCCGGATCTTCTGTGACCTGCCAAGCTGACCTCACCTCCTGGTTCCCGAGGCCCTATGAGGCAGGAAGCAGGAACACCAGATTGCAGCGCTCAAGGACCAAACATAAGCTATTCATTGTGACACATATATATTTGGAGTCGGGCGGTCAAAGGGCTGTCAACTTTTCCGTTCCGCTTGCCATGACTCTCTTGCTCCTCGTAGCCCTCGTAGCCATCTGTGCTGCAATTGTCCTGAAGATTGGCTCCCGGGAGAAGGGGCTTCCACCTGGACCGCCTACTGTCCCGGTTCTTGGCAATGCCTACATATTTCCGACAGAATTTTCGCACTACAAGTATGTTGCACTTCTCAGGATCAGATACTCGTTGAATGTTTGGTACTTGCAGATTCACGGAGTGGGCAAGAAAATACGGTGGCCTGTTTTCGGTGTGTGCACTCTCATGCGAACACATGAGGATTGGATGCTGATCATAAATCGTGGCCATTTCTCTCAGCTGAAAATAGGTAATGACACCGTGGTCGTCCTCACAGATGCAGCCGCCGTCAAGGAGTTTGATGGACAACGGAGCAGCACCACAGTGGACAGACCTCCGAGCTATGTTGGCGAGCTTATCACTGGTGGCCTGCACATGATGCTCGCCCGTTTCAGTTATGTCCAATTGTCCCCAGGTTATTATCGTTGACTCATTATATTCCTCAGCTCCTGCCTGGAAGACTGAAAGAAGAGCGGCAGCCGCAATTTTAACGTCGCAAGCTACAAACCAACATTTTGCCCATTCAGCGAGCTGAAGCTACTCAGCTGCTCACAATATTCTTCATTCACCGCAAGTAAGTCTATATTATAATTTTGAGCCAATAGTCACTCAATTGCGCCAAACAGTCTTTCTACACCGAAATCCAGCGCTACTCAATGTCGGTCATTTATTCGGTGCTGCACGGAGGCGCTTGGCACAATATGAAACCGAAGAAATCAACTGGATATATCGCTGTAATGCATGAGTGGAGTGCATTACTCGAGCCGGGTGCCGTCCCGCCTGTTGACGCAATCCCAATCTTGAAACGCATTCCCGAGCGGTGGGCAAAATGGAAGCGGGACTGTAAACGGGTCAGAGATCTGCAGCGCGCAAGATATTTCGGGTTGCTTGAGGACACCCGGGAGAGAATGCGTCGGAAATCAACACAACGGAAGCTTCATGGAGGTCGTCTTGGAGCGTCAAGCCGAGTTGGGGGATGGACGACGAAATGACTGGGTGAGGTTTTCGTACCCGATTTAATAATTCGTATCCAAAGCTGACTCCGTTTTTCAGCTGGTTTGGGTGGAACACTCCTAGGTTGTAATCTCGTTGGGGCACCCGTGTATGAAACTGACACTGTTCTAGAGGGCGGAGCGGATACAACCACTTCTTACATCCAGTCTCTTGTGTTGGCCTTGGTCGCGTATCCTGAAGCACAGAAGAAAGCTCATGAAGAACTTGATCGCATGGTCGGCGAGCATCGTAATGCCAACTCTGGAAGATCTCGAACCAGATGTCCATATATTCGCGCAATCATTTCCGAGGTAGGTTGGCTTCGATACCGACTGATTGAGCGACCATTGCATTATACTAACGTTCAACTTAGACACACCGATTTCGTCCCATCGCCCCCCTTGGTGCACCCCATGCAACCCTGGCCACAGAGGAAGTACGTTGGTTCCCCGCTGTTTGTCCAAATTCTTACAACCAACTCGCAAAGTATAACGGCTATATAATCCCCAAAGGCACAACCATCTTCGTAAACATATGTGAGTTGATAACTTTCATTCGAGGTCAAGTATTGTTGCTCATCTCTACTCCAGGGGGTATATTCCACGACCCAGGCAAGTACACACTTGCTCCCACGGTTCTGTTCAACTAATTCTCTGCGCTTTAGCGCTCTTTGACAACCCGGAAGAATTTATTCCCGAGCGATATCTGTTGTCTGAGAATGGGACAAAACCAGGCGTTGATGGCAAGCGACTTGAAACCCCACCTTTCCTTTCGGCTTTGGTCGCGTGAGTTTCCCTTTGGCGCCTCTTTTTCTGTGTTGAAACTTGAGTTTTGCAGAGAATCTGTCCGGGCATGTATCTAGCCCAGAATTCTATAGTACGGTTGGCTTCCCGCTTTTCTCATGACATATACTGACCTCACTCAGAATCTTAACGTCATGAACCTACTGTGGGCGTTCGATTTCAAATCTGATATCGACACGAATGGAGATCCAATTCCGGTGGATACCTTCGCATATAGGAAGGTGGGTATCTTGTCTCAATAATTAAATGCAATGACATATCATCTTTTGAAGGGAATTTCGACGGGACCGATGCCCTTCAAGTGCCGCATCACACCCCTCGCACGGCAGCCAAGGCCCGAATCATTGAGAACGAGTTCTTGAAACGGCGGACATATTCTCCAAGTTCGAGGTCGGGCTCAGCCCAGAGGACAAGGAATTTGTAGCGCGATCGCGGGAACACGCTCATTGAAGCCAAGCTCCTGCTAGGTTAAGGCAGCTAACAAGTGCTCAGACTAATATTATTTTATCACACGTATTTACGAAAATAAACAAACACGTTACATATCTGTCTTGATCATCCCTGAAGCAAGAACAGCTGAAATATTCAAGGTTTCGGTGCACCTATTGTATGGTGGCTGGCAGTTCCCTTTTATCTCCCGTGGAATCTTCTTCAGTGAACGCGTGCACGCCTGTCTCAGCTGTCCTCGGCACGCCATGGAAATTCAACAAAGATTTCCATTCACAGGTACTTTTCTACGCGGTCTAAGTCATGTCGACCCGACGCTCATGCAACTGGGCTTGCAATTATTACTCACCGGTATTAAAGCCTTCGAGAATTACTTCCTGGGGGGTTCGTGGCTGGCATATCCTTCATGGCGTTGCGTGGGAACAAATTTGAACGCGACCAGGTGACGAGTAAGGAACCTTGATGAGGGCTAGGATACCCTGTATATTAGAACTCCAGTTCACAGAAGTCGTTGATGACTTCTCGACATTTGATGTTCCTGTTGGTATTTTTGCTAAGATTGGGCGTCACCTTTGATACAATTTGGGCACGGGCACGCGTTTCCCATGCCCAGATCGCGATTATCCTGTCAGCAATTGAAGAGAATAAATAGAATCGGGGCTGCAGCATTGCTGTACGCCGCAGCTGGGGTCCAGCGTGTCGCAGAAGGGTTAACGAGCGAGCGATAGAAGACGGCTGGGCATAGGGTGAGCGGCATCTTACACAGTTACAGTATGGTAAGTATATTCCGGAGCGGTCGTTAAGGTACAACCGGGGCCCGTACTACATAAGGCGTCCTACTGTATTTACGGATATCCTAATCTTTTGACCACTTCGGAACCTGAATATCCCACCATCTCCCTCAACTTTTTGGCAGTATAAAAAATTAAAAATCCCGGTGAGGTAACAGAGACCGGACTCAAATACGAAAGAAAAGAGTGTCATTGCAATGTGGAGTACGTGTACGCAGCCGGCCTAAACATATGTATTCTGCATGTTCTGCGAAGATCCGTTTCCAACTTTACACCATCCGTGCGCCACCTTTGACACAATTTGGGCACGGGCACGCGTTTCCCATGCTCGGATCGCGAGTATCCTGTCAGCTATAGAAGAGAATAAACCCGGGCTGCAGCATTGCTGTACGCTCTCGTCCCTTAACCACACCTCTATATCAATGGGTGCCGTTGTCTCACTCATTGTCCCCGTCGTTACAGCCGTCGCTGGCCTGTTATCGAACCTTCGATCCAAGCCAGCCGGCAACAATCCGACGCATACCGACATCGAAACAGCAAACAGACTCCAACGGGAGCAGCAAGAGCGCGACAGAGAAGCACAAATCGCTGAGGAGGAAGCAGACAGGCTTGCGCAGGAGGCCGAGATGAATATTCAGCGAGCTCGAGATGCGCAGGCCGCCATGGAAGCCGCACAAGCAGAGGCAGAACGCATCAGAACAGAGGCAGAAAAAACCCGTGTGGCTGCTGAGCGG